>JAVRXN010000010.1:22401149-22849565 GCA_033556935.1 Timema podura
GAGCAATTAAATATAAGTAAGTATCTAAAAAAGTATGTTATTTTTCCTTAAATCTCTTAGGAGAAATGTTTGCATAGCAATGATCTATCTCCATTTTAGACTCAATAGTCAATATTTACATTTTTTATTGGTCAAAATGTATAAATGAATAATTAAATATCAATGCGATGACTTGAAGATCTGCAACACCATATAAAATGTTAAAATTTTAACCAGAAATCGAAATTTTAATACGAAGTGTTGACCCTTGTGGAAGACATTAAGGGTGTATGGCCCAAAATTAATAATGTATAAATTATATATATATTAGTAGGTCTTCTTAAACCAAACTTGGATCAGTGTATTAAATATAGATTAAATGTATATTTTGAGCACAGTGTTTACTCAAAGTTTGAAATTTTGGCATCTAATGCAACGATTTTTAGAAAAACCAAATAATGCAAAGATTTCATATTTGGAATGTTAGAAGTACTTGAAGAGGTTTATTAAGAGAAATAAATATTATTTCACTGAACCTTCAATCAATTGCATAAAAAACTGCCAAATAAATGCAATATTCAATTAATTATTTTGTATACTTAAACGTATGTAATAAATGGGGGAAGTAAATCAATTAGTGCCGACTTCTTTTAACTTTAAAATGGTACTTCAATCACATTAATATTCAATCTGAAACTCATAAAATTTTATGTGAGCTGAGGTGCTACATATTTTGCCCCCGGATTTTGAAAATATATCTGATGCAACCCCGCAATAGCCGAAACAGAACGGCCCGGTTAGAGTAGAGAGAGAGAGAGCTCATCCCTTCTCACTCCACGTCACTAGCTGTCTGTCCTTGAAACCATAAATATGTTGCCAGTGGTTTTGGCCTGACCCATCCCCATCTCTCTTTAGAGATTGTTGTTACCTGGGCTCCACCGTTTTCAAGTCCGTGTAGCAAGTGCGACGATTGTTGAAAGGATTTTTTCAATGTCGCTGAGTATAGTTGCATTTAATGTCTTTAGGTATGTGTGAGGTGTAATAATAGTGAGAAGAACATTTTTATTATTTAAAAAAATTGCCCCACAAAAGTTTAAAGATGGCAGAATATATGTAAAAGGCAAAAGTAATAAGCATTCCAAGTCAATAAAACGCTTTTACGAAGAAATTCGGAAAGCCCAAACCACTAATAAAATGGTGAAATGACTTCAAACCTAAATTATATTATTGAACTTAAATAATAAAATGGTGAAATGACTTCAAACCTAAATTATATTATTGAACTTAAATAATAAACTTTTTTTTTTTAAATCCTTTTTAAATTTCGAACTAAATCTGGAACCTCCAACTTAGCACGTCAATATCTTACCACTGAGCTATCTAGGGTTAAATCTGTATTAGGGTCATTTATCGCTCATATTTTAAGGGTTAGTCGGTAATAGATGTGTAAAATCGTCGGCCATTTAATAACAATCAGAAACAAATTCCATCGTTGATCTATGGTAGCTTTATGCTACCGTTTGAAAATTTTCTACTAATTTTAAATTGTTTCTTGGATATAATTTGTAAAGCAGAAGTCACCAACCTTTATTTAGCTGCGGACGACATAAATGTTTTACCAATACAGTAAACCACTTATTAAGTATTTAATAAAAAAAATAGAAAATATTTTAAAGAATGACTTGACCACCAAGGACGGTGATATCGAGGTTCGAATCTCAGTCGGGTGAACTGGGGTGGTTTTTCCTAAATGGTTTTCCACTCTCCCTCCCCGCAAATGCGGGTTCATTTCCTCTAAATTACACCTTTCCAATTCCTAGTCCATTAGTGTAATTAGTACTTAAGCGTAGAAACCGAATGGGTAGTAAGATGCGGTGCTAAATAATAATAAATAATTATAAATTTAAGATTGACCTTGAACAAAGAATACAGCGTGAGATGAAAGCCTATATTTGAGTTACGTTAATAGGTATGGACAATTGTGCATTATGTTAGATAAATAAAGATAGATTACTTTTTAGTCATATTGGCCATGAGATGAAATTTGTAGGTTAATATATCTTTCCTACCATATATAATTTGATTAGCCCGCTTACGGTAATAGTAATTATGAGGAAATGACTGAACAGATTTTGACAAACTACCACTCATTTTAACGATTAGGAGTCCAGGATATCGGGAAAAGTAGTAGTTTTCCACGGAAACCCAATTCTCACAGATAATTTTCAGTGTTTCATTCTTTGTTTAATCATCATGGAAACCACTATTTGCTGCATGACTGTAAATCTCTAAATAAACTATATCATCTTGTATTCTGAAAATTGAAAAATGACACCTGGACACGGGAATCGAACCAGAAGTAATCCCCACTAATAAGCATAATAATAGCTCTGGCTATTAATTCTTTATATCATCTTGGCTAAAAAATAATAACTCAATCTTCATTAATTGTTGGTCCGAACACATCACATTTTTCTCTTTGAATGCTGGTCATAGCACATCTAAATTGAGATGCCTAAACTGGGAAAATATTTATTTTTTAATTGGAATGTTATCGTTAATTGGAATTTAAATCAATAATATTGAGTATAATTTGAAAATTAAAAGGTTAAGTTGTTAAGTTCGTGAAAATATTGTCTAAGTTTAGTTTTTCGCATGATACAATTTTTTTAAATATGTTTTGGTATGTATTATAAGCTCAAAAACGATAAAATGAACTTGAATAGTGTTAAAAAAAAAGTTAGTCATTTTAACTATCTAAGTATGAGTTTTGGTGCTCACTTTTTCCAAATAATGGGTTTTAGTGTTCATTTTAGCAAATAGTAACAAAATACAAATACATAAGTTAAGCTATGTTTTCATTTTAACGCTTAATTTGAGTGTATATTTAAAATTAGTAATGTTTCGTACACCCCATATATCTTTTCACATTCCTACAAATAGAGTAAGTTCACTTATGTTTCCATGTTGATAATTAATTTTGAGGAAATGATATTTCAAATGTTTGAGTACCACATCTATATTTTAACATTCTCTCTTTCTATCAGACTCCCACGCTCTCACACACTTTCTCCCACTCTCTCCCTCACACACACACACACACACACACACACACACACACACACTATAAAACACTCTCTTTAATATAATCTTTTCTCATTCTTTCTCTCACACTTTATCCCTCTCTCTCACACACTCTCTACACTCACATCCACGCTATATCACACAATTTCTCTCACACTATCTTTATTATACTCTCTCTCTTAACCTCTCTCTCAAACACTCTCTCTCTCAACGGCTCTTTCTTTCTCTAACGCTTTCTCTTTCTCAAATTCTCTCAAATGCTCTCTCACAAACGTTCTCTCTATCTCTCAAACTCCCTCTATTTCAAGTTCTCTCAAAATCTCTGACTAAACTCTTTCTTTCTCTATTTCACTCTCTCAAACAATCTGATTCAAACTGTCTCTATCTCATTCTCACTCTCTCTCAAACTCGCTCTCTCAATTTATCTTTCTAACTCTTTCTCGCAAACACTCTTTCTCTTAAACTCTCGCTATAACTCTCTCACAATTTAATTTTCCCTCTCTGAACTAGTCTCTCCATTTTAACTTTATCTCTCCAAATCTCTTCCACATACCCTCACATTTTCTCTCTCCTACACACAATATCTCTCCCAAAATTTTACACGCTTTCTTTCTTTCTCTCTCTCTCTCTCTCTCTCTCTCTCCACACACACACACACACTTTATCACGCATTCTCCCTTACCTATTTATTTCTCTCTCACACATACACACTCTCCTCACACGCACTCATACTCTCATTTTCACACTCACCCTCACACTTACACAATCACACCCTCAAACACTTAAACTCTCATTTTCCCTATCACATTCTATCACTCTCTATATCAGATATCTTATATATAATTTGATAAGCCCGTTTCCAGAAATAGAAATTACGAGGAAATGACTGAACAGATTTTGACTAACGAACACTCATTTTATAGATAAGGGAATCAGGATGCCAATAAAAATAATGGCCTAAAACAAAAACCCAATTTTCCTAGCGAATCTTCCATCTTTTTCTTCTGTGTGGACATTGGTTCATCTGTACAATCATTATTTGCTTACATCACCATGGAAACCATGATTTGTGTATAGCTGTATATTGGTAAATAAAATATTTGTCTTTGTTTAAAAATAATATCAGCTCAATCGTTAGGTACTTGAGTGGTTTGTGCAACTATTAGATATAGATCTGGGAGAAGAGTAATTTTAAAGTTCCCATCGGGGCGTAAAGGGGGAAAATATACGTTTTAATTCTAATTACACACTAAAAACTAAATATCTAAGAAAAGTTGATAGCCTTTGACGAGTAAACTTTTAATCAAAAATTTAGTGAGGGCTTGTTTATTATAGAGATCCTTTCCCAATAAAATTTTAAAATACATTTTAGTGTAATAATCTGCAGCCATTGCTGCAACGACCAACTAGTTAATATATAATGTTACTTATGATCATCTCACACCTCTATAGTTGAGTAAAAATAGTATTTGTAATAAAAAAAGCTCGAGATTTTGATGGATGTCGACGTTTCATTACCCCTTAAATCTGAAAAAAAAAATATTTTTTTAATAATGTCAGTCTGTAGCTCTGACTAGAGACAAAACTATTTTACCAATTGGGATAAAACTTGGGATATGGGGTTTTTCTAAGGTTTCTCAGAGGTTTTTTATAATAATCTATTCAATCCTAAAATTAATGGTAGTATTTTTTACTTAGGGATGGAAAGTGAAAAAATAGATTATATCAAACTCGACTCGATTAAAATTAATATATACATATATATAGTTTAAAATTAAAACAAAATGGAAGTTCTCATATCCTCATGAAAATAGCTTTGAGGGTAATTTACACTTAAGGAAACTTCCAATATTTATCGTATCGCCACACCTCTTTGGGATACAAAATAACTTATCATTTCAAAAATGAAGGCATACTAAATATAAAAATCGTTATTTGAAATTATACTACTATAAAGCCACATGGCTGACTCACTAGAATTAATGTTTACCCACTTCCAGATGAGCTAGAAACTTGAAATTTGACAAACTTATAGCTTCTTAAATATATTACGACCCAGTCTAATCAAAATTAAAATAGATTTACTCGGTGATTGTAGGGGTGGTAAAACTGATTACAGCTCAGACAGACGGTGCAGCCGCACAGTCTTGTAATAAACACGCAAACGGTTTAACCTACACAAAATTACGAGAATTGTTGGGGTGGTACAACATTCCAAAAGTTTGGGAACCACTGGTCTACAGAATATAAAATTTTTCTCTTTCAGCATGTTCTTAAATTAATTTACTTAGTTCCTTACGATTGCAAGATTTGATTAAAAATCTCAAGTTTAAGTAATGTAACGCGTTTACAAGTATATTGTGACATTTACCATTGTCAATTCACACTTTACACACAACACTTTTTTTATTTATATCAACACGGTTAACTGCTGTGACATTTTGATGTACACAATTAGTTTGCCTTTTTACAGGCACACTTTTTCGTTTGACGCTGTTTTTCTGAGACTATACACTTGCAACTGGCATATACCTGGCCCTCGAACTTTGATTTCTTATTCACAGCTTCACGAACTGTTACATATTTTTCTGGGATGTCTTTATAAATTTATGTGCCAGAAATCTAGAGGTCACTTCTATTAGACTGGGTTGTAATATATTTATTAGATTTTATGAGGTATTTTTTTACGACTTTAATTTGTTTGTTTTGTTTGGATTTTCACAGCATACCATCGGGAATAATTGTATATCCCACAGTTTGGGAACCTCTGCTGTAGATTTTTTTAAATAAGCCTTTACTATCTTGGGCGTATTGCAATAAGCTTGTAACCAACTAGACTGATTGAGCGAACAAAGGTGCATTTCCTTACTAGCCTAAAGCTGTATGGGCTCATTGCAATAAGCCTAAAAGTTATCAGGCTGATAAGAAAATATAATATTTTTTTCAATTAGCCTGGTTCATTGTAAATTGACGGTACCTTTTCCATTAAGCCGGATTTTCTAATTAGCCTACGACATATATACTATATGTATATATAATATATACAGATAAATATATATAAATACATTACAGATATATTACGGATAAGTCTTTAAATTTGTAATTTGCTGTAATGCTCTGTAGGTGTGATATTTCTCTTTTCTCTAAAAGTGTATATTATTTCGTTTATGTTCTTTGGTAGAATGTGCAACCATGTATATTATCTCATTTCAAATATCTTACGAGTTTTAAGTAAATATATCTTTTTTTATTTATAGTAGCGAGAAAGTCTATGCTGTGCACACTCCCCGCCTTTTTAAAAAAACAAATTAGCCCTTTTGCATAAAAAAATCTATAACTTTGTTTGTGGATATAACTTAGAGAAAAAATATGATCTTGCTAGAAAATTACGAAGTTTAGTTCCGGTGGTAGTGCGTCCATCTACGGAGCTAAGGGCCCGAGCTCGATCACTGGCATGGTCGAGAAATTTATCATTGTTGGAATGTGGGGTTACCCTTTCACAGTGATGAATTGACGGCCGGGGGATGGATTTTGTGTCTGTCCTAGATTTAAAATTAGAGTAATTAGTACAAGGCGTATAACCTGAACAGGTAGTAAGATACGTGGCGCTAAAATAAAAGTTAAAAAAATAATAGCACCGACAACCTACAATGGCATAACATAACATAATTTGCGAGCCAATACTGTATTAGCTGGTTCAGGTTACAGACATGTCCACATGGACACTAACATATTCCACTTCCTCCTTTACATCTCCACAATCATAATTTCTTTTTATGTCCTTTTTCATCAAATGTTTTTTCTAATGTATTTTCTCCCCTTTGTTCAGACGTAACGAATTAGTTTTATAACAACTATCAAAACATAGTTTGTAGGTCCCAAATTCAATTCCCGCGTCAAGATGTCATTTTTTAATCAAAATAATATGTAGATGAGCCTATAGTCTTAATTAAAAAATACTCATATTTGACATCGTGTAGAGATAATGCTTTAAATACGTAACATCCGCCCCCCCCCTTTTTTTCCCTCCACTCTATTAGTTCGGCATATCTGTATAAAGCACAATTAGTAAGTTTAATTAGTATTATTATTAATTACACTATTGTGTTAATAATGAGCGATATCTAAAACAGAGGAAATGTACCCACATTTCTGTGGAGGGACAAAGAGAAACCATTTAGAAAGATGCACTCTTTGTTTACTCGTTCGGGATTTGAACTCTGACCACCATTCATCGTTAAAATAAACTAATTGAGCTAAGTGTTTAAATCAAGTTAAGGTTAACTTTAAAAATGAACCGACGGTTTGGTTCGGTCCCGGGGTGACCTGGTGGTCTAGGGGTAAGGTGTCAGACCTCTGTACTGAGGGTCCGGGGTTCAATCCTTGGTCCCGGCACAGACAGCTCTGATTTCCAAACCCTTCCTTCACCTCTGACAAGACGTGTATTAATCACAACCTGTGAATGTGAGGAATACCAGACTCCCCCGTGGTTCGGATTCTACGTTAAACTGTAGTTCCTCCACTTCATCTCACAATCACCCTACCATTACACATTAGCGTAGTTGCGAAAGGGTAGTAAGACGCGGTGATAATAATAGTTCGGTCCCTGACTTACAGTTTTCATTCATAATAGCCAGAGAAGAAGACTGTCTACCTGCTAATCCGCCCCCTCCCCCACCCACTCTGCCCAACCCACAACTTCAGCTCAAGACTTTTTCCTGTCTACTGTTGACGAAGAGGTTTTTTGGTTCTCAACGGGACGGACCGGTAGTATCCACTTTCATCTATTTCTCAGCGACACAAACGCTATCTTACAGATTTTTCTCGACATTAGCGCTGTCCATACAACGTTAAACTGTCTGAAATGCTCTTAGGTGGACAAAGATGCGCCTTTTTTCTCATTGATTCTATATCATTGTATATTATTTTATGCGTGTTCTTATGTGGAGTGGTGATGATACAATGTACATTATTCCGTTCAGAAATCTTTCGAGTTTATAGAAAGAGAGAGAAAGTCTGTGCGGTGCGCCGTACCATTTATTTAAAATGTCAACACTTCTAATTTTTTTTCGTATGGGAGACGCAGTTAGTAATAAAATATTCAGTTGCCAAATAATTGTATGTAGAGCAGTCATGGGATTTCTTAGTTAGACACACTTTTCAGCAATATTATTCAACTCCCATCGATAGGCACACGAACTAAACATCAAGCTCGTTTAGTCTGGTTTGTCGGTGACGGGGAGGACAAGACTCGAATCCCGGCTGGATGTACTGAGGGTGGATAATTTCCCACTCTCGCTTCTTTATTAAGCAATAAAAGACAGCAATTCACACAATATATGGTAGGGTGGGGCTATTTAGCTCAAGAGGCTATTTGAATTAAAATAAGGATTCAAGCTAATGCGAAGTTATTCTGCACATATTTTTTGTTTTTAGTTCCTCTAATTTACTGAATGATCTACTGTCTGTAAAATGGTATTGAAAAAATATAATTTTTAAACGTTTAAATAGCTGAAAGAATTGTTTTACGAGATCAATCGAAGGAGATTGACATACTTTTTCTAGTGATTTAAATAATTGTCTTTGCGTTGTAAGGTCTTACTTACCCTCTTATAGTTGTTGATTTCGAAGTAATTTTTTTTAAAACCTATAGCTTAGTCTTCTGGGCTCATCACCAAGAAGTTTGAGCGTATTCTATTGGAAAACAATAGAGTTATTTTATATTGAAAAATAGTTTGCTTCTGGGGCTATTTAAATCACTTTTTAAGGGCTATTTGGATCATTATTTTCTTGCGTTTTTATTTATTTATAGAGTATACCATTAATTATTTATCGCTTTCTGACACTTCGTAGAGTGAGCTTATAGGCTGTCATATTATCATCGTTGTTGGATTTGAAAATAAAAACTTTTGAATTCACTTTTGAAAACAAACTAAACATATTAACTACTACACATTATTTCTCACTAGTACTCAAAGCTTGAAGAATAGCGCTAGTTTATTTGGAAAGGTATTTCTGTCTCATTTAAAAACTTAGATGTGCTATAGTTGTAATTTGTAGATTGGACAGCCCTGTTAAACACTGACCTAACTGGCTAACTTATAAAGGTACTCTTGAAGAGAGGGACGAGGGGGATAAAAGGGTTTCAGTATTTTGCCGGGCCATCTCAGACAGTTAAGTGAAAGTTTACTTATTGATGGATCGGTATGTCTCGGTTTTATATGAATTAAGAATTGTTCCTAAAATAGCTGCAACATTTTCAAAAACCCCGATCTTCTGGGAAATGCCTGCTTATTTTAGAAATCCACTCATCACATCACTCTCTTCAGTGTATTGAGTTTTGTCTGCATAACGAAATAGATCTAGTGTGCTTTCCACCTCACATCACGCAAGTTCTGCAGCCTCTTGATAGGTCATTTTTTAAATCCCTAAAAGCTTTTTTATCACTAAGAAACTAATTTATTTATTCACAACGACCCAAAAAGCTCAATCACCAAATTAACCTTCGGCAGACTTCTAAATGCTGCTTGGATCAAAAGAGCAACTTTTGGGAATGCGGTCAAAGGTTTTGAATGTACTGTTACACCGTCTCCGTGTCCTTCTACTTAACGACCAAATTAAATAAAAGGGGAGAAGGTGAATCTAACATAAGGGAAAATATATGCAGTATTAAAATATCACAATAAAACGGTTTATTCATAATAAACATAGATAAAGCAAAGTACAGTGGTCTCATTATATCATTCTGAATAATGCTGAAAATAACAACGTGAAGCGCAGTATATAAACCTCCCATGTTTATATTTATTAAAGGTAGTCTTTAAGAGACAAAAATTATGTTGATTTTTAACATCAACAGTGAAGTTAATTACGTTTAACCAAAAATGAAACAAACATTAAATATTAGTGCCTGATGGGCTCCTCAAACAGTTACAAGATTACAAGACGTGACTTACAAAACATAACGCGAGAGTTTGACTACCAGACACAAGTCAAAATCTCACGGACTATCTAACTCTTAGACAACGCTAAAGATTGAAATTTAGAATAAAATTAAAGTAAAATTCTAAATAATAACAAGCACGATTTTACTTCTACAGTCGCAAGAAATAGTACGACATACTAATCCACGCATTTCAACATATTACATTTAATTTCCTCAAAACAAAATTACCAATGGCGGATTTCAAAACAAAATAACCAACTGGTTACCGCGCCCAAGATGCCACTCATAAGTTACATTTAAGCGACTGAGATGATAAAGAGAGAAGTTACATATTAAGCCAAAAACAAAATAATGATTCTAATACAAAAATATTACAAGTTGAATATGAGTAGAGTCTATGATATGTAAACGACATAGTTACGTTCCAATTAATATATAAATGTTTATCCGATCATTGTCCAGGTCCATGACAACGATCCGTCCTCGTTCGTAGATTTTAGATAGTCATCTTTGGTAGACAAATCCAGCCTGTTATCTAGTGAGTTTCGTCGCACGGTAAAAGGGGAGGTAATTCTAGCACGTAGTTGCTAGCTGTCTTCGGGCACGTAGGCACTTTGTAGGGTTGTTCCATCAGAATATTAGAACAAGTCGGCGATCATTCGATGTTTGTTTTGCTTGGGGAAGTTCTTCTGACAGCCATCAGAGGGCAGTCGGATAATTGTCTTCAATCGTACTCCATGTTGTCACGCCTCAGTTTCAATCTGACCAGACGGAGAGTGATCACGTGTTGACAGTAGACTTTCGTTAGCTCAGCCCATTCTTCACATTGGCTGCACGGTGTAGGTCAGCTTTGGTGGCGGCTAGTGATAGAAGATTTCATAGGTAAGTTCATGAACAATTCTAAGTGTAATATTACTGAGGATTGTACTGTATGAAATATACTGTGCCGTATTATCTTGCCGTATTAGCCTACAGGGACTACAACAGAGAAAAGTACTATTGTAGGGATTCTATTTGTGTCGGAACAATTGAGCGGGTGGTATGAATTGATAGTTACGTATCAACATTATAATGGGGTAGATCCAATTGTAACTAACTGTAAGTTAATGTTACAGTACATGAATATTCCCTTACAATTGCGATAAAGTGCCTGAAGAAAAAGTCTTCCTTCACACACCTTTATTGCAGATAGGCCTATAGGAGAACTGGGAACTTCATGTGACACTGCAGGACCATCAACCAGACAACAAACATCTACCATTACTTTTTCTCAAGTATTACCAACACCGGTCAAAGCTTCACACACACATACAAACAAAAGAGGACAAAACAAAGAGCCTGCCGTCTAACATCACAAGAAAATGTTGATAAAGTAAGATCGAAAAGAGCTTTCCTGTTCGAAAAAGAAACTAATACTGGTATGACCTTGAAATACCAAGTCTCTAAAAAGCCTAAAAGACATATTTTATCTGAGTTCGCCACACCCAGCAACTCAGATGAAGACTATAATATCGATAATATTTTTGACAATGAAGAAGAAGAAGAAGAAAATGCACCTTGTGGTTTTTGTAAAGTTACTTATCTTGACAAGAATTCAAGTGGAAAAGGAGACGGGATTAGGTGTCAAACCTGCAAATTGTGGTTTCATGAAGTATGTGTCAGGGCCTTTGGAAAAAAACAGTTTAAGTGTGGAAAATGCATACAAACATTTTGTTTGCATCTAGTAGTATTCACATTTAATAAAAAAAATTAAACTGGTTATATTCATTGTAAAATATTAAAATAAATATGTGATTCAAATAACCCCATCCCTGATCCAAATAGCCCCACGTTTTTACTAAAATGTTATTTCCCCTTAATAATGTTCTTTATTAATTACGTCCTACTTAGATTTAAAAAAACAAAAAACAATTACTAGGTATGGTTCAGAGGATATGAATAAAGATATAAATAACTCTTAAAAAATCTCAAGCATATTATAGGGGATAAACTTAAAGTTGAAATGACCCATATAGCCCCACCCTACCATATTGATATTCCCTATGGCTTCAACTGCGGAACAGGGTTTGAGAACCACTGGGTTGGACACTACTAGCATTCAGCAAATGAAGAATACTTTCATAGAAAAACACAGATCCATATGTCCTGGGATCGATCCCTGGCACTTTAATAATTTTTCTGTGAAGCAGTGGGTCTGGAACGGGGTCAACTCAGCCTCGTGAGGACAGTTGAGGAGCTACTTGGTTGGTATAGATCGCTTGCGGGCTCACACCATGGAGACCACGTGACCACCGATACAGGTAGTAATTAGTAATCCCTGTGATAAACATACTAAGGGGACTACAAAATAGCTTTTCATCGTTTGGGATGCTGTGTTAATTTTTATAAAAACTTTTTAAGTTATGTGCTTCTATTTCTTGTAAAACCAAAAGAGTATCCAGATGAGATTTAAACTTGGACCCATCTGTAAACGACAATAGGTTAAATGTGATATGAATAATACCTGTGACCTGCGGCCTCCAAATATGCAACTATTTTGGTAAAATATTATTTTATTTGGGTTTTTCGAGCCAAATATAAAAAAATATTAATTGAGAGATATAAGTAGTGTGATTGCCCTGTCACCTAAATTTGACCTTTGGAGAGAGTTCATTGACCTACTTTACACATCCGGTTGATTTACCGGTATTCCTCCACCCCCTTCCCCTGAGACAATACTCCCGAACCCCGGTGGGAGTGGAGGGCCACCACAGTATCCTAACCACTAGCCAGGGCGAATGGGACCATTTGATTTTTAATGTGTGTACCATTTGATTGTATCATTGTTTTTTATGTGTGTCCCTGGGGAAAGGATTTTGAGTAGGAGTTTTTTTATTTATTGGTGGGGAGCGTGCAGTCTCAGGCATCGGTCACGCATCCCACTGCAGTGGGCAACACTCACGGTCTACATCCTTCTTTGGTGGTCGCCAGCCATCTAATGAACTAAGTTTTTGATATACCTCGTTGGGCCACCAGGCCTTTCACTTTTCACCCTTCCCCCACTCCAGCCATCATTCTTGAGCTCTGTGTATCAAATCCCCCGAAGGTAGGACACATTGAGAAGAGAAACTTTGATGTCGCAACCGACAACTACCCTGGATTTCATCGACCTTTCCGTAATCAATCATATTTATTTTTCCACACAACCTGGGAACGTTTACCTTGTTAATCAGTGTTTATGACCTCTGGAAAAACAGTGTCGTACGCTCACCAGATGTATTTTCATAATGCTGACTTAGGGAGAATTTTAATTTTGCAACACAATTTGGGAACGTTCCCCTTGTTAATCAGTGTTTATGACCTCTAAAAAACATGGGAAGTGAACCCACATTTGTGATGAGCCCGACATTTAGACAACGTGTCCACTCCAATTGGATTTTGATATTTAATACCGATGCCACTACTACCTTAAGAAATTGATAGATAAACCCTTCATTTAGACGGTGTACCCACTGTTGTAGGTTAAGTAGACCCTCATAGTGTGAAGCTTAAGTAATAATTACGCTAACGGGGTACGAATTAGGAAGGTTGAATTGAAATTAAAAATGTTTTTTCGCAACATCACCCGGTCTGGATTCTAACACCTATATCTATGCCTGGGGGCGTACCACCCGGTCTGGATTCGAACCTCGATATCTTTGCCGGGGATGGCTTGTCTAAATGAGTTGAAATTAAAATGATTTATAGCAACGGTCTAAAGAGGCAAGCACGAGAGTAATTAGTGTTTGTTAATCATTTGACACGGAGATTAGGATGTACCAGCATTTGTACGGGAGTGAAACGGTAAAAACTCTACAAAAATTAATGTATTAGTAATTAGCTTTTGTTCGAAATAAAAATATTTAATCTTTTGACATAGGGAGAACTACCAACCCTAGTAGGGATTTGAACCCCAACCTCCCTCCATCAGCGGGTGAGATTGACATTTAGACAGCGTGCCCATTGGTGCAAGATATCGTTCTTCCCACTCTCCACCCACACAAATGTTTCCTGCCTGAGTATTTACGGTAGTGTGTGTGACCGGGTGAGATGTGTACCAGCATTTGCGTGGGAGCGAGGTTGGAAAAATTAACAAACACGACCACCAATGCCTGATTCCTGCCACTTAGGTAAGGCTTTTTTTGAAGTCAGGTGACAAGGCGATAAAAGTAAATGAGGAAGTGTACCAGCATTTGCGTGGAGCGAGTTTGTAAAAAACAACAAACACGACAACCAATGCCTGATTCCTGCCACTTAGGTAAGGTTTCTGTTTGAAGTCAGGTGACCCTCTTCAGCTGGGTTAACAAATGGTATTTATATTGCACCCTGAGCCTTTTTTTTAAGGATCCACTGAGGGTATGCTGGAAGCCTTTATCCCCTTTCTTCCTTCATTCCTTTTGCTGGGTGTAAACTTCCCTTTCTTTCATCAGGGAAAGTGGTCGCCAGCTGGACCCCTCCACCAGGATCCAAACACGCTCTGCACAAATTGGAAAATTTTAAAGTCCTTTAGTTGGGTGCGTGTACTCATGCATTATGCTGGGCAACGCCTGCTCCCTTCTGTGCCGGATCAAGCGTCTTCTTCCCTGGCATCACTCCCCTCATGCTCCGGTGTCTTGTCTGGGTCCCTTCCCTCATCAAACCGCTTCCGACGCCGGGCATCGCTTCTTCCCGTCTGGGATGGACAATACACGGCAGTTCACGTGTGGGGTCACTTCTTTCTCTCTCACGTCCTTCGAATGGGTCTCTTCCCTTAACAAGGACTGACCCCCAACGCTGGGCGCCACTTCCTCCCCTCTGGGATGGACCACGTGGCGGTTCACGTGGAGTCACTTCTTCCTTCCTCGTGGCTCTCGGTTGGGTCCCTTCAATTGTCAAGGCCTACTGATGACGTCAGGCGTCACTTCCTTAAGGGATCTCTTAAGGGATGGAGAACACGGCGTTTCTCATGGCGTCGTTTTTCCTTGAAGTGGGGATGCATGGTTGTTGATGCTTTTCACCAGTCGTAGTTTCGGTACACTTCTTTTCCAAAATGTATCTCGGTGTCGCTCTCCTTTGAGGCGTAAGCGTCACATTCCGTATTATAAGCATCCCCCTCCCACCCTTTTGACTCGTCCCCTCTTTGGTTGATCGATCTTTGGGGATTATGGTGGCCTTTAATTTTTTATCTGCGTTAATTTTAGCAGGTGGTTCCTAGCGGAGCGTCTCTACGTTCATGATATCGCCTTCGGAACGTGCACTTCACCTTGTGATGAACTTAGATGCCACCTTCCAAGGTAGCCACCACCTGTTGTCGGAACTCTCCACCCCAATGCGTCAAGTTGTGAGTTGTTGGCGTCAATTTCTAGCACTAAAGCCTCGTTTACACGGTGACACTAAAACTTCACACTTGGTGTCGTGACATAAAATATCGCAGCAGTGTCATTGTTTGAACGACCTAGTGTTGCGATGTCGCAGTGCTGTGGCACTGATGTCGCTTATCTAAACTTGTTGATGTGCGACACTGATGTCAACTTCCACCCCCCACTTCCATCGTATGAACATCAAGTTACAGTGACAGTGCGACACTAGACTCCAGCCAAACACCTGTTTCTGCTGTGTTGAGAGAGCGTGTTATTTAATTTGTGACTAATAATATAAATCACTTTGTTGATTTTTTAATATGTCATCGTTTGACGTACTCATTTTCTTGGAACATTACCAACAATAACAATGTTTGTGGGACAAAGCCAGTCCTGATTACAAAAACCGTCAAAAAAGGAACGATGTGTTATTAAAAATCAGTAAACCTGAAAAATTGAAATCGTTGAAGGCAAAAATCAGATCTATTCATGGCACGTACAATAACGAGCTTCGTAAAGTGAAAAAGTCTATGACGACAAGCACTGGTGCTGATGACGTATACAAACCCAGACTTCATTGGTTTCTATATGCATACACCTTCCTTTGCAAGAACCAAGAAGATGATACTCAATCTTAAAAATCTTGTGAGTAATGAAATTATTTATAGGCCTTTATAATTTTCTCAAGCTTAAATTCCCCAGCGCAAACATTTGTAAATGAATTGTCTTTAGGGCTTAGCACGCATTAGCGAGTTTTGTTTTTCCTAAAGGGTTTTCCATTCTCTCCACGTGGGTGCACTTCTTTTGAATTTCACCTACCTCATTCCTAGCACATTAGCGTTATTAGTATTGGTATTAATGGTCAGGCCTTTTACCCGTACAAGTAGTAAAACGTGGTGCTAAAAAATTACGTTTAGTACTTGAGAGCTACATTTATGAAACAGTTATCTGTATGTCCAAAAGTTCAGGCAAAATACAGTATGAAAACATTTATTTTTCTAAGAAGAAAAACATTTAATAATTACTGTTAATGTTACAGAAAATTTAGAAATGTTACATGTCATCCTCCTAAAACCCTACAGTCACCATGACTGCACTTTGCTCTTTTCCTAATCCAGTTGTGTAGCGCACAAGACGCCTTCACGATTATGACAACTTTTTCTGGTTCAAGATCTATTATTCTGGAAAATAACCAGAAACGAGCGGCCAAAATCCTAAACGCATTTTCACTGATTCTTCTTGCTCGACAGTGTCTGTAATTGTACACCCTTTCCTTAAGATTTTTCTCGAGCCGCCTAGGGATGGCTTCATCAGATATTATTTCAAAGAAAAGACATCATCCCCGAGGATGACATTGTTTTCTGGCAAATCCAACACGTTTCCTTCTATAACAATCTGCAGCTCTGATTTAGCGAATATGCCTCTATCTGAACAACTACTGTAACTCCCTACATCAATGCATGTGATATTATAGTTGTTATAAACTAAAGCAAAGAGAACCACACTAAAAACTGTTTCTTGTAGTTGTAGTATAGAGAACCAGAGTTTTTTGGGCACTTAATATTGATGTGCTTTCCCTCTTATTGCGCCCACAAAATGTGGAAAATTACACGTGCTGTTGAATCCATTCATGCATGATCTTTTCCCACTGTGACTTTTCCCTTGGTACCTGTAAATAACAAAATTAATAATAATAATAAATTAATAAAACATATAATTTACAATAATTTAATGAATATAAAGGTGACCTGGTGGTCTAGGGGTAAGGTGTCAGACTTCTGTGCTGAGGGTCCGGGGTTCAATCCTCGGTCCCGGCACAGATTTATATGATTTCCAAACCCTTCCTTCACCTCTGACAAGATGTGTATCAATCACAACTTGTGAATGTGAGGAATGCCAGGTCTCCACCGTGGTTCGGATTCCACGTAAAACTGTAGGTCCTCCATTTCATCTCATAATCACCCTACCATTGTACATTAGCGTAAGTGCGTATAACCCGAACGGGTAGTAAGACGCGGTGCTAATAATAATAATAATAATAATAATAATAATAATAATAATAGTAATAATAAATATAAAGTTTATTTTTAGACTCTAGATAACACCAATGAGCTACCATCCGAGAAACTGGAGGAAAATATAGCAAAGGAAGCCAACGATCAGAGCAAACCGGAAAAGAAAGCTAGTCCCTCAAGCTCATGTTCATCCACTGCTCAGCTGCAGGCTTTTAAAACAGGAAAAAACATTAGCACCTGCGGCGAGAAGTTCAAGGAGAGTAAAAGAATAAAAATCGACAGCACTTTAAAAGGGGCATTACAAACGCTAAGAGATGTTCACAATAATATTAAGTGTGACGAATTTAGCCTTTTTGGCCAACAAGTTGGAGTTCAGCTCAACAATCAAAAAGATTTTGAGGCTCAGCAAGAAATTCAAACAATCTAAACTCGAGCCAGGCTGAGTGAACTATCTAATTCACTCTATTCTCCAACTACATCGGTCAGTTCCAGCTCCTCAGCCTCCACCGCTCAACCTTACAACCTTCCACCACCTCCTGGAAACTCACATTATGAAGTATGTGCTCAACGTGAGGATGTCTTAGAGGAACCAGCCGAACAAGGATGGGTGTTCCCAAAAACTAGGCAAGTCGAAAACGATATTTTGATAACATTTTTCGAAAATTGGACGAGTGGAGGCAACCATTGCAATCGAAATATAAATTTCAGAATTTGTGTATTTTGATAATAAATAATTATAATGTTAGTAAAATTGATCAATATGGTGGTATTTATTTTTATTGTTACCTGTATGAAATCCTGCAATACCGAATATATAGCTTCTAGGACTTCTACCATAAACAAGCTAATGGTGTTCTTTAAACTCAATATAGGTACTGAAGGGATGCTATTGACTCACCAGAGGCTAGATACCGTAGCACTAATTGCAATTTTACTACTACTGGAATCGCATTTATCATAGTGGTATTTGGTTTTTGTATAAAAGGTGTCATCTGTAACATGATAACATAAAAAAAGTAAAAAACCTACTTACTATGAAAATGAAGTAAGAATTAAATTCATACTATAAATAGATAGATTCACCATTGAGTTCACTACAAAATGTGGCACTTGACTAGAACTAATTCTAGTGGCAACATTTTGAACTAGATAAAAACAATATACTGATATCTACTAAATATGATTTTAAGAAAATTACAATAAACTGGTTGCGTAGCTATATATTTACCCTTTCCAAGTGTTCAATGAACATTACCTCATCAATTTGAAGGAAATGGGATAAAGACTACCGAACTTCCAATTGCAGCTCCCTTACGAGTGTTTCTGATCATCCTAATATACGTGAAATCCATTTTCTCACTCATTCCCTCTTCTTTATTTCGTGTGTTATTATATTTAAAACAATCGGTTCTTCCACAACATTTATTACAGCATACACTATCTCCGCCATTTCCATCCCCCCTCCCTAACAGAGGTGTTCAATGTCGCGACATTACAATAATTGCAGAATACCGTGTGAACAACTAATGTTGTGACAGTGAGTGTTGAGCAGTGTCGCGGCATTTGATGCCACGAAATCACCGTCACCGTGTGAATGAGGCTTAACTTACCGATGGTGTCCACTTCAACTCTCTTACACTCCACTTTTTTTAAAGTTATTCTTCTGTTTTTCTTTAGGGTTTCCATTTACCTTGCTGGGTTTATCGTTCTATATCCTCTGTCTGACCAGGACCACTGTGACACATCTTTACTATTTTTTTGGCGTCGTCCATAAATTATCCATTTGGATCAAGGGTTCTATTCCCTCCTGGCCACACCATTATTTTGTTGACTTCTTGGGGATTGTACACTTGAGATTGGACAGCCCTTAAATATTTTGGTCCCATTTCTGGTGGGTTTTCCTGGGTTCGACTCCCACCCCAGCCACCACTGCTATTGTTAGCTCTCTATTGTGCACAATGTCGAAGTGGTTGACCTTGACCCCCCCCCCCCCATGCCATCAAATTGACAACGTTCAGCCGGGTTATGTCTGCTTCCCCAGCCACCATTTTAATTATAACCGGTAGATCGGTTTCCTTTCACCTACTTTTCCATGTCGGCTCTAGCGCTTGATTCCTCCTTTCTGGTCTGGGATGTTCGTGACCTCCCGCTGCCCCAATAAACTCCACTTGGCCCAGATGGGCTGCCGGGCTGTGTCACTCGTTCCTTGAACATAATTTCCTGGTTGTAGCACTCATATATTGCTTCCATTACGCTGAGCATCTGTGGGATGGTTATTACCTCTGCCACTATAAAAAAACATTTTGTATGTACCTCGGGAAGTGATTTTGTAAATGACTCACGAGCCTTTCTTCTTCTACCTCTCAAAACAAAAATCTCAACTGGGTCGTAATTTGGTGCAGCTATTCATCCATGGAGCCATATTTTGTTTCATAGAGTCCATTAAACACGTGTTGCATCAGAAACAAATCTTGGTGGTACACATTCCAATATTTGGACAACAATGCTTAGCGAGCGTCCACGTAGCATTCCTTACTATAACTATATGTAGATGCCCATTGAGAGGTTTCCCCTTTGAGAAAAGACTGAAACAAATAGGCCCTATCATTGTACATGTTTCGACATTGTAGCTTACACGGCCCTGTCAACCGCTTGAAGATACCGGGCTGCTGTTATTCACTTGTCACAATTATCAAAAATGGCAATTCGATCCCTTAATCTTTCATTGGTAAGAATTGGTGTCAACTACGGGGCTGTAATAGTCCATATATTTGTGGTAGTTGGTCGGTTTTCGTCCCTAATTCCTAACGTAATTCGAGTTTAGATTTGAGCCTCCCGTGGTCATTCAAATTTTACCTTCTATTTCCACGACACGTTTTTCGATCTTGCTCAGATTTTTCTTTGTTATCTCATGTATTAAGTAAATATTTTCATTTACGGGAGTTTGCCCCACCTCTTAACAAGTTTGTTGTCCTTTAGTGTAATCCTCCGCCTTCTCCGCGTTACTCAGTCAGCTTTGCTCCAAAATTTGTGCCTCCCTTATTTTTTTCCACGCGACCCTCAATCATATCATGGGCTCCCTGTAGTTCATTACGTTCGTCTCTGATTTTATTTATTTCCATATGAAACACCTTTTCTGTCTATCTGTGAGATATTTCAATATGATCACTAACATTTTTTTGGGTGTCATGAAAAACAGAGCCCTTCATTCAGAAATTAAATCATTACTGAACCCATAGTTAGATTCATTATATCTACGCTGCCATCAGAAGTTATTAAAAATGTCCAGGATGAGAAAAAACTTCGAGAAGTCATGAAGCAGATTAATGCAAAGGAGGAGGTAAATGTGAACAATGACGAAGAGGAGAAAAAAGAAACGTTGGCTAATATTCACTCATACATTTTTTCTTCAGATAGAAAGGATGAAAATAGTTAAAATAGGCTAAGAGAATGTAATTGATTTCTGAATCAACACACCCTCCTGTGAAGTTGAAGGTAATTTAATTATACCTATACCGGATGTCAACAGATCAAATGCAGACTTATAAGCATCGTAGGAGTTGTACTTGTAAAAATATAGATGGAATGTACAGTACCGGGATAAAGAATGGAGTACTGGATAAATTATATTACAGGTAGTATAGGCCTAGTTAAACTTTAAATTTTTAATTAAACTCTAAACATAAAGTCTACCGTAAACAATTATTTATAATTATATAAGATCTGAATTTGACGCATCCTCTTAGAGAACAGCGAACAGGTGCCCAATGACAAAATTTATCTGAGGACTGCTGTAAGCTAGGAAAGTAGATATAAAATGACTATGTATTCCTGTTTGAACCTGATACATAGCTATCTAATGTTAAATTACTGCTCATTCCTTCCATTTCACGCTTCATCCTAGTAATATTCATGTTTATTCCTACTCCATACTATTACACTTGCTGTTCATTCCTTCTTGTTCCCACTGCATACTGTTAAAATTACTGTTAATTCGTACTTGTTTACGGTTAATTACTATTTGTTAGTGCTTAATACATTTAAAATTAATGTTCTTTCCTAATTGTTCCTGCATAGTACTGCTAAAATTATTACTCGTTCCTCTTTTTCCTGCTCTATACTATAATGCTACTGCTCATTACTTCTTGTATATTCTTCATAAAATGGTGTGTACTGCTCGTTCTTGCTAGTTTCACCTTCATATTATTTAGTTTATGCTAATACCTGTTTGCTCCTGGTTAGTAATATGTGTTTATTGCATATGTATACCTTATAATATTTTGTATAGTTGCTTAATACGGCTTGTTCATATTTCCTAGAAACACATTAAGGCTATTCAACTATAATTTATTCACGACCTTGGTTTACTTGGATGACAGCTCAAAAAGGTACTAGAAATAGTCCCTAATATATCCCTACACCAACAGCTAACATCTATCACTTTTTATAACTGTAATGAAAACATATGGTAATGTATGAATGTGATAGTTGACCAAAGTAATTTAGGCCAATATTATTTATATTTATTTGAGCTCGAACACAAAGCTTATTTATCGTTTTATTTCACTTAAAAAAAATTATTATTCACAGCACATCCACAAAAGGTATAACGAACATAGCTTCAAAATGTCGAGCAACGAATTTAAACCATGTGGTTGAACATGACGGAAATAAGCTTTTTACAACAATGCATACACGCAGTGGATAAATATATTTTATTCAGTCAAATATTTTTAAAATCATAAAATAATCATAAAATAATTTATTATTTATGAAAAAAATTAGTATTTTCTCTTTTCCAAGTAAATACGATGCCTGTATTTAAAGGTATTAATGTATGCACTATATTGCACTGTACCGTTGCTACAAAATATCTTCGCCACCAACCTCCGCCACCTAAAAAAGGTGTACACACACCACATTTTACTGGGAAATCAGCGCCTTGTATGGATCCTCCAATCACGTCAACACAGAACACTGGTCATCGTTCAGGTTGGCGAGAAAACAAGAAAGAAGACTCGGAATGTCATGTGATCCCGTTCGCTTATCCCCGAGTTGAGGACGCTGCGCAGGCGCTAAAACTTGGGGAAACAAGCGCCAAGTGCTATCACCAGTGTCTCCCTACAACCCCCCCCCCCCCAAAGTCATCCTTTCAATGTTGTGCGCAGGCGTCGATGCGAGGGCCGTTTCTGATTAGCTAATGATGACTTCATTTGTCATGGAATACTTCCCTACCATTTTCCCCACTGTTCTAAGTGAAATATAAGCTGGTACCCAGAACGAAACGATTACTCTTTGATGGAATTAGGATTTAGGAACGTACAAAATGTAAGTGTGCATTATTTTGGAAAAGTTTTTTTATATATAATTTTTTTATTTGAAAACTGGGGAAGTATTAAACTCTTTCTAAATTATGTAAGGATCAAATTTGATAATGCTTCGGCATATTTATTAATTAATTTTTCTACTAAATTTGATTTCCTTGGTAATTAGATTTGTTTTGGATACTGGCATGTTTTGGTCTTATGCCTTTTAATTCAGGTTCAGTTGTAGTATTTGCAAGTAAAATTATGTAATTTAATCTTTGTGCACTATCTTGCACTATATTTTGTTTGGCTATATTCTTACAGTTGTAGTGAGTCTAGATGAAACTAATATGCATCATATTTTCAATTTCTGCGCGAGTGGAAATTCAGTAAATGATTTTATTATGTTCAAATTTTATTTTGAACTAAGTAAATAAGTTAGAAAGCTATTAAGCTTTTTGGTGTGTAGGCTACCCCAGCCTCACGGATTGTTAGATGAGAATAATGACTTTACTTGTAAATATTGTAGCCAGGTGTATGGTTATGAGCAAAAATATTCTAGTTCATTTGTATAAGTTATGAGATATGATATGTACAGACTTTCTAACAAACTTAATTTCAGATATGTATAGGTATCTTTTGAATGGCTTAGCCATGTTGTTTATACAACAATGTGTATTCCAGATTTCATTTCGTTTTGATTATTGTTCGCAACATTATTAACTTTGTTTACTTTTGAATTGGTTCTGTTAACTTATTATGAATGTTCTTCAATATAGATGAATGCGTTTAGTACTCTGTAACCCTTTATTATTATTTTTTTACTTAAGTACATTTAGTCGCTTCCCGATAAATATTGTTGGATCATTTGCTATTGCGCAATGTTCGCAATCAATAAACAAAATGTTGTTAACCTTTTGATCATTATCTCTGATAATAATATGGCCTTCAGGACAATGTTAACTCCATGTCATTCGTTATGCATTTACATTAAGCAAATCCTTAACTCCCTAAACGTGAATAGTTGAATACATTAGTTTACTGATAGTTAACACAGCTAGGTTCGGGTACTTGGGCTTTGCATATTTGAGTGTGGATCAAATAAAGATCCCTGGTGATCTAATTTATCTATTCTTTGTCTTATAACGCCTTCTCTATAGTTAAGGGTTGAGCACATAATCAATAACGTTCAAAAACGAAGAAAAATACTTTTAATTATGTTTCAAATATTGTTTCGAGTTGGATAAAAAGAAATTATTAAAAGTAATTAAATAATATCATAAAACTTAAGTTTAATTTATTTTAAATGTAAAATAAAATATGTAATTAAAAAACTTTACGTTTATAACAAAACAGTGATATTTTACAAGTGTTGGCGACTCTAAACCTAAACACAAGATTTTTGAACTGTCATCCAGGTAAAAACCAATCATGAACAGACTCTAGTGATAGCGCATGAAGCGCGCCTATGTGGAAATTATGTGAATCTCGTAGTTATAAAAGTTATTAGTGAGCATGCAGAAACATATCCGATTCATACAGAACAATAATAAGATATAAAATAAATGGTACGGCGCACCGCACTGACTTTCTCTCTCTTTCTATAAACTCGTAAGATTTCTGAACGGAATAATGTACATTGTATCATCACCACTCCACATAAGAACACGCATAAAATAATATACAATGATATATAATCAATGAGAAAAGAGGCGCATCTTTGTCCACCTAAGAGCATTTCAAACAGTTTAATGTCTTCCACAAGGGTCAACACTTCGTATTAAAATTTCGATTTCTGGTTAAAATTTTAACATTTTATATGGTGTTGCAGATCTTCAAGTCATCGCATTGATATTTAATTATTCATTTATACATTTTGACCAATAAAAAATGTAAATATTGACTATTGAGTCTAAAATGGAGATAGATCATTGCTATGCAAACATTTCTCCTAAGAGATTTAAGGAAAAATAACATACTATTTTAGATACTTATATTTAATTACTCTATGGCATTGGAGAATTATTGCGTTAAGACTTAAGTAGTATATGTTTACAGCTAAATCTCACAAAATTGTATTAATATATTTGCAAATATCTCAGAAACTGCTGCTTTTATAAAAATACATGTCAAATAAAAGTTTTTTATTTCTAATAGGCCTACAATTTTGCAATGATAAGTTGTTTAGTTTCTCCAATAGTTGTGGAAATACGGAAATTAACGCTTCTGTAATGTACCCTAAAAATCATTTTCATAGGAAAATGAAAATAGCCAGTTTATTTATAATCTTAATCAACGCCTAGATACGAATTTTAATCAAAATCGTTTTAGCAGATTTTGAGAAAACAAAATTTTTCTCTTTTCGCCCTTCAGTAAACTACCCTTAATTTTAAGTTTTTATAGACACACAGACAGACGGCATTGCAAAGACTATTTTTTAGGGTTCGGGGGGTCATGAGACGTCGACATCCATCAACATTTCAGGTTAGTTTTTTTTTACGGTCGCAATACTTAAACTTTAATGTCCAAAAAGTTAAAAAAATTCATATAATTCCGTATAGATTGAAAGTTATTGATTTTATAAAAATATGGTTCGGATAAAATATCTGTATTATAAATATATATACATATTTGTAATGCTAAGTAATTTCAAATCTCAAATAGTTTCGGAGCTATTATAAAAAATGTTAATTTACCCATCAGACCGGAGCCCTTAAATCGATTTTGCCGAAATATTGAGAGTAGCCATTTTGTTTGTAATATTTATTAATGTTTATAAATGAAATTTAATCAAAATCGTTAGAGCCGATTTTGAGAAAATCGACTTTTTCTCTTTTTGCCCTTCGGTAAACTACCCTTAATTTTAAGTTTTAATAGACACACAGAGAGACGGCATTGCAAAGACTGTTTTTTAGGGTTCGGGGGGTCATGAGACGTCGACATCCATCAACATTTCAGGTTAGTTTTTTTTACGATCGCAATACTTAAGCTTTAATGTTCAAAAAGTTAAAAATATATATATATATAATTGCGTATAGATTGAAAATTATTGATTTTATAAAAATATGTTTCGAATAAAATATTTGTATTATAAATATATATACATATTTGTAATGCTAAGTAATTTCATATCTCAAATAGTTTCGGAGCTATTATAAAAAATGTTAATTTACGCATCAGACCGGAGCCCTTAAATCGATTTTGCCGAAATATTGAGAGTAGCCATTTTGTTTGTAATATTTATTAATGTTCATAAATGAAATTTAATCAAAATCGTTAGAGCCGATTTTGAGAAAATCGACTTTTTCTGTTTTTTCCCTTCAGTAAACTACCCTTAATTTTAGGGGTAGATATCCAATTCCAAAAATCCCTCGGGGCATCCCTATGAAAACCCTAGATATCAAGTTTCAGCTCAATCGGTAAAATAGTTTAGGCTCTAGTTGGAGGTACAGACAGACAGACAGACAGACAGACAGACAGACAGACGGAAATTCAAAAACCACTTTTTCGGATTCAGAAAGTCATGAAACGTCAAAATTCATCAAAATCTCGAGTTCGAATTTTTTGACGATCACCATACTTTCTCTACCTGTAAGATAGAGAGAAAGTAAAAAGGTATTCCTGGTTATGGTTCTCTTATGACAAATAAAATATATACTATAATTCTCTTGTAACTCCTTCACTGTTATTTCACATGGTTCAACGCAAGTAAAGGTAGTTACAAATTCCTTTAGTTAAAACTTAAATTCGATCAAATATTAAAAATTAAAAAATATATTTTTTGAAATTACAACACAGCCAGAATCGGTTATTTGGGGTCAACAGTTCAATTTCTTTAAGTAGTGAGTCACCACTCTACATAAGAACACGCATAAAATAATATACAATGATATATAATCAATGAGAAAAGAGGCGCATCTTTGTCCACCTAAGAGCATTTCAAACAGTTTAATGTTTTAAAGACCTTTATAAAATTGTATTTGCACCATTTGCTGACAGCTTGGAAACTCGGATCTGCTTGCGATAATATATTAGAAATTGGGAAGGTTGAATTTACAGGAACTGAACCCACATTTGAGTGGAGAATGGAAAACCATTGATGAAAAACCACCCCAATTCACCCGACCTAGATTCAAACCTTGATCTCCCCATCCTCGACAGTCAAGCTCAGTATGAAACTAGCACGTTAATCTCAGTACGAAACTAACGCGTTAGCCAACTACGGCACCGAGAAGGGTAACAATATAGAAATTAGTTTTATGTGTCAATGTACCCTATAAGGTACAGACAGACAGACAGAGGGAAATTCAAAAACAACTTTTTCGGATTCAGGGATTCATGAAACGTCAAGATTCATCAAAATTTTTAAATCCTATATATTTATTTTTAAAGAATTAATATCCTCATTTGTATGTTTGGACCAGTAAAAAAGATTAATATTGGGTCCACAATGGTCAACACTTCGTATTAAAATTTCGATTTCTGGTTAAAATTTTAACATTTTATAAGGTGTTGCACATCTTCTAGTCATCGCATTGATATTTAATTATTCTATTATACATTTTGACCAATAAAAAATGTAAATATTGACTATTGAGTCTAAAATGGAGATAGATCATTGCTGTGCAAACATTTCTCCTAAGAGCTTTAAGGAAAAATAACATACTTTTTTTAGATACTTACTTATATTTAATTATTCTATGGCATCGGAGAATTATTGCATTAAGACTTAAGTAGTATATGTTTACAACTAAAGCTCTCAAAATTGTATTAATATATTTGCAAATATCTCAGAAACTGTTGCTTTTATAAAAATATATGTCAATTAAAAGTTTTTTATTTCTAATAGTCCTACAATTTTGCAATGATAAGTTGTTTGGTTCTCAAATAGTTGTGGAGATACGGAAATTAACGCTTCTGTAAAGTACCCTAAAAATCATTTTCATAGGAAAATTAAAATAGCCAGTTTATTTCTAATCTTAATCAACGCCTAGATACGAATTTTAATCAAAATCGTATGAGCAGATTTTGAGAAAACAAATTTTTTCTCTTTTTGCCCTTCAGTAAACTACCCTTAATTTTAAGTTTTAATAGACACACAGACAGACGGCATTGCAAATACTATTTTTTAGGGTTCGGGGGGTAATGAGACGTCGACATCCATCAAAATTTCAGGTTAGTTTTTTTTTACGGCCGCAATACTTAAACTTTAATGTCCAATAAGTTTTAAAAATATATATAATTGCGTATAGATTGAAAATTAATGATTTTATAAAAATATGTTTCGAATAAAATATTTGTATTATAAATATATATATACATATTTGTAATGCTAAGTAATTTCATATCTCAAATAGTTTCGGAGCTATTATAAAAAAAAAAAATGTTAATTAACGCATCAGACCGGAGCCCTTAAAGCCATTTTGATAAAATATTTTCAATCCTCGGTCCCGGCGCAGATTTATCTGATTGCCAAACCCTTCCTTCACCTCTGACAAGACGTGTATTAATCACATCTTGTGAATGTGAGGAATGCCAGGCCTCCACCGTGGTTCGGATTCCACGTTAAACTGTAGGTCCTCCATTTCATCTCACAATCACCCTACCATTTCACATTAGCGTAAGTGCGTACAACCCGGACGGGTAGTAAGACGCGGTGCTAATAATAATAATAAAATATTGAGAGTAGCAATTTTTTTTGTAATATTTATTAATGTTTATAAATGAAATTTAATCAAAATCGTTAGAGCCGATTTTGAGAAAATCGACTTTTTCTCTTTTTTCCCTTCAGTAAACTACCCCTAATTTTAGGGGTAGATATCCAATTCCAAAAACCCCTCGGGGGAACCCTATGAAAACCCTAGATATCAAGTTTTAGCTCAATCGGTAAAACAGTTTAGGCTCTAGTTGGAGGTACAGACAGACAGACGGAAATTCAAAAACAACTTTTTCGGATTCAGGGAGTCATGAAACGTCAAGATTCATCAAAATCTCGAGTTCGATTTTTTTGACGATCACCATACTTTCTCTACCTGTAAGATAGAGAGAAAGTAATCAAAGTTTGTGGATTGTGATGCCATGTAGCAGTTTTATGAAACATTAAAATCCATATTTAACGTTTCCACTTTACTTATTCTTTATAAGCATGGGAATTAAAATTTAAAGCCCTCCATCAAGAGATACAATTCAGGATTTTCATTTGGGCTGTTTATGTGTAAAGCGTTGGAAACAGACTCTTCCTAGATCGTATAGTTCAGAACTTTGCAGATATAATTCCAATTTTTAAAGGAGATATAATTCAATCAAACTTTTCATTTGGGCTGTGTGTGTGTGTAAAATGTCGGAAGAGAGACTTCCGAGGAGATAAAATTCAGCCCCCCCTCCCCCCATCGTTAAGACAAAGTAATGAGAGAATGGGGCTAAAATTTAGTATAACTAGACATACATAATATGAGGTGAACACAATTAAATATTTATAAATGTTAAAGAAAAATCATTTTTATGGTATAGGTACATAATTTTTATCATATACAAACAGTTCTTTTTATACCTCAATCATTTCATTTTATCTCATTTTGTAGTACACAGTGTCGTTATTTATAATATTTTTCTTTTTTTACGTAACACGAATCTTTAATTTTATTAATCTGCCCAAACTGATATTTGAAAATATTTATATTTGAAATGTATATTTCATGACATTTCTTTTTTGACTGTCCCGTTAGTAGAGACAAAACCGACCTACAGAACATAAAATGCCAGGCCGAGACAGATGTTCAAATAATCTCAACTAATGACACACTTAGACAAAGCGGAGGCCGATTTTCTTATCTGGTCGGCATTGTTGGAATGGGCTGAAACCTTGATACTTGGTATCTTTTCCAAGATGTGTATTTGTTAAAAAATAATACAAGTACCTACTAATTTGTAAACAAAATGCCTAAAGAGCTTCTGAGTTAAGTGTTAATATTACATATTTTAGTTTAGGAAATAAACTTATGGGGCACCACTAATACCAACACAACACAAACAACCAATATTTTAACCTTAATTTTACATATCAATGGAAATGTGTTGAGTGTTGGGCGGTATAGTTGACATTTCTACATTATTTTTTATTTGTTTCTTTAGAAGGTAAATTTTCTTTTAATATAATACCATACTTTTTTTTTACTGTCTCATATATACGAACAATTATAAAGTCTTGTGACACCGAATACAATTTGTCTCTAGTTTGTGACGATCATTTACTTTGTAACTTCTAACCCATTTAAAATACCAGTAAGTTTTGTACTTGTTTAGACCTTAAAGGTTTTGTTGATTTTCTTAATATTTAGTATTTAAGAATAGGTATGTCCCTCATTTCTTTGAACAATTTTAATGACAGGGCCGTAAAAATAATCAAGGGCTGTCCCTCTTATGGAAAACGGGGTTATTATAACTAAACCACTATCATTCAAACTTAGGGTGTGTCTGAATAGTCTGCCCATGGATGAAATTAGCTGTTATTTTTTTACCAGATGAAGTCTGCTTGTTACCATAATGATAAGTTAAATGACGTAGCTCGCACAGTTTTTATGTTACAAGACTATACCCCAGATTACTGTAACATAATATTACTGCCTACCTACAGTAGCCCCATGGCTTCTTTGGTGCTGACTGATAGTTCACATCTGAATTCTGACAGTTAACATTTAGGTATATACCTAAATTTTGACTGTCAGAAATGAAAGCTGCTAAACACATTTTTTTTGCAGATCATATGGTTTGGGGTAGGGATACATAATTTGGTCCGGTAGCTTTTCAAAGCCGTCAGCTGTGAGCTGTCAGTCAGCACCAAAGAAGCCATGGGGCTACTATATGTTAAGAAGGTTTGAGTGTTTTAAAGTGTTAACCATAGATTTCATGTTTGAAAATTGGTTAATACAACCTACAATATGCACATATTAATTTTTGGACGGTTTTTTTTAGTTACCACCTATTTCAGAGGTCACCAACCTTTTTGTACCTTAGATCACATTCAAAACTAATGGTAGTGTGGCAGGCACCAAGTACTTGTTCAAGGCAAATTTATAGCCGAACATAATTTATAATGCAAATAACACACACAAAAATACTTTTTATTAAAAAACATTTTGAGTTCAAAATTAAAGAAATTTTTTTTAAATTCGTACATAAAATAATGCAAATGGTACTCACGCAAAGTTAATCCAAAACCAGTTTGAACAATTGAAACAATTTTTACCAAACCCAAAGTCAATGTGATCCTTGACACTGCATTTCATCAGCCAGTACTTCATAATTCAGAGCAAAGGATGATATTCCTGTTTGTAAACAATCTTCAAAATCTTTTATTTATTTATTCTCTACAAATTTCAGCTCATGGCCGGTCTTACAATTTGAGAGTTACTTATGCTAATGTTATTCTAAATATTACAAGAGGTTGAGCGGTACAATTATTGAGACTTTATATTAAAAATTAATTGTTAATAAGCCTACTATTTTGATTATAGTTTTGTATAGACATGGGATGCTCCATTTTAAAAATTTTGGTTGCCCAGCAAATGATTCTTCCACCTTTTTTTGAAAGTATTAACCGATTTTAAACCTTTAAAATCTGATAGCATAGCATTCCAAACCCTAGCCACCTGGAAGGTAAATGATTTTTCAAAGTTTTTAGTTTGATTTTGGGTACTTGTAGAGAAGCTGTAATGTAATTGATTTGACCCTAAGGAGTATTTGAAAGCATTGACCATATTATCGTTCTAATTATTTATATATTCAAAACATTTTTTTTATCATCCTAATTTTACATATAATTAAACATATTTTACTTTATTTAAATTTCGTAATCTATTACTTGGCGCTTAAATCACGTCTTCCTCTAAATTATTTACTAGTTAGTTCGCGCCCCGAGGTCAGATGGCAGCATCTACTGGAGCCAACCTCACTTAATGCCTTTCGATGTAATCCAACCAAGTTAAGATCTTTTAAAGTAATTTCCTGTTCAAGAAGAATGTTTTACACGCAGAAGGTATTTTTTTTTTAGTTTGTAGGTGTGTAATTCACCGTTAGAAAATGTCCCTTCTAGAAGCTTCTATTGAGCTCAGATATATACAGTGATTTTGAAATTTCTCTTTACTGTGAAATCGGTCGTGGTCACAGACAGACGTGTGTTCGGTCTTGAATGGACGTATTTTAAGCGCTCGGTGATAATTAGTTGCTAGGCCCTCGACATGATCGTATTTCGATTTAAATATTAATACAAATATGTTTTTCTTTTAATTGAATAAATTGACATCAAACTTTATGTAACGTGTGATCATTTTTAAGTTTAATGATAAGACAAAGGTGGCATTATAAGCAAAGTACACTGTTGCACAATAGAAACGACGACTTACTGTGGGGCATAATATAATCTATAATAAATGGCTTCCAACTGAGGAGCTCTTAAATGATTATATAACAATTGGCGTTCCAACGTGGTGCATTTATCTTGGACGAAAGTTAGGTAAAATAACAAATGGCGACACAACATAAATAGGTAGATAATAGTCAGACTAGAAGAATAGCAGCAGAAGTACACTCTGCACCTAGCTTTAATGATATTTCACCATTCACAATGGGTCACACAGTCTCTAGAAATGAAAATCAGGGAAACTGATTGCTAGGGCCCATGGCAGTCCACATGAGGTGAACAAAGTAGTAAGAAATAGGACTAATGAACAGTTAAATTATTTGGACTTTGTTAAACAATATGTAATTTTACAGGGTGATCCCATGGAGGATCTATTGCAGGAAAATAATAGTAAAAATGAGTTCTGTAAGCAAGGCCGTAGTCAGGGGGGGGTTTTCGGGGTTCAAACCCCCCCCCCCCCCCCCCCGAAATTTTATGAACAAAATATATATGGCTTTATTTATGGTTCAAACAATATCAAAATTAAGGTACAAGTACAAATTAGTGGGCTGTGTTGCCATAAAAAGCACTTCAGAGAGCTTCCAGAGGTGTTTATTATTTAGATTTTTTTCTAGCCTTCGGCAGTTATGGTGTTATATTGTCATAAAAAAAATTTCAGATAGCTTCTAGAGCCGTTTAATAATTAGAATTTGTTCTAGCCTCCGATAGTTGGTGGTAGTGTTGCCATAAAAAACACTTCAGATAGCTTCTAGAACAGTTTTTTATTTAGAATTTTTTCTAGCCTTCGTCAATTGGAGGATGGGCCCACCAAACCCCCCCTGAAATTATTGGCTGGCTACGGCCTTGTCTGTAAGGCAATATCCCCAGAGATAGAAGGAAAGGATAGGTGTGGAAAGTAACCCACCTCCTTTACACTTCAATACAGTCCAACTCTGGAAAGTAAAATTCCAGGTTAGGCTAGCTAAAGGATGTGAGAGAGAGAGAGAGAGAGAGAGAGAGAGAGAGAGAGAGAGAGAGAGAGAGAGAGAGAGAGAGAGAGGGGGGGGGGTGAGAAATAAAAATAATGTAATTAGAATTATTAAGCGACAAGCTCGTAATATATTATGTAATTTTATCTTTTTAACCTTGTAAATAAGGGCCAGTTCATGGTAAAGATTAGTGTGGAAAGAGAACCACCTCCTTAATATTTCAATAAAATCCAACTCTAGAAAGTAAGGACAAGTACTTTATTTTGTTTTCATTATTAATGACAAATTTAGGGAAAGATTCCGAAGGAGGGAAGCATCCTCTGAAGTGCTTGGTGAAGGAAGGAGTAGAAATGGATTCATTACAAAGTATAGTCAGTTGGGGGTGGGGGTGTACCCTGAAAGCACCAAGTCAGAAAAGTAATTTAAGACAAGCTTATAATAAAAATTGGGTTGAGACAGGTAATCTAAGGCAAGCTTATAATAAAAATTGAGTTGAGGCAGGTAATTTCTGCTATACAGTGGCATGTTGTGATGTCAGGACTTGGACTCTTCGACGTTTGGCAAGAGAGTAGTTTTGTCGCAGAGGTCTGACTACCTTGTGAGTTTAGGGGGCAGGGATTGAACCTGAGCCACCCGAGTTATGGGAATTTTGTAAGTGTGGGGGGCAGGCATTGAACCTGGGCCACCCGTAAGAAACTTTGAGTTTTTTTATTACTATCATGTCTATCAGTGTTTGCATATTTAATGTAATTCTTGTGGTTTGATTGATTATCTGTTTTAAACCGGAAGTATCTTGTATAGCATTGAATAATTTCACATTGGGGGAGTTTGGTTGTGCCAGATTTATATTAAAATCACCGGTTAAAATAACATCATCATAAACAGGTAAAAATTGGTCAAATAACGTTTCAATTATATTTATGTATGGAACATCCGGTGGTTTGTATAGAACTCCAAATGTGGTCTTGACATGTTTCTAACTAATTTCTATCCACAGTTCTATTTTTGAAACAACATTGGAAAATGTATATAGATTTATAGTTGTATGCAAAATATTTGATTTTATATAAATACAAACCCCACCTCCAGCTCTTCCGCCTACCCTGTCACGTCTTATTAATTTGTATCCAAAAATATGTATAAGGGAATCCGGTATAACAGGTCGTAACCAATTTTCAGTAACTCCACACATATCTATTTTGTTATTCACTAATATATCTTTAAACTCATCAATACAATGGACTATAGATCTAACATTCAGTTGTGATATACGGAAGTTTGAAGTAGTACCTGAAGGAAAACATAACCTCTTGTATGTGGGTGTCAACGACCTTGGATGGAGAGTTTGTGCGGCTAACTGGAGGAGTTGGAATGCTAGGCCTGTGCTATTGTCCGGCATAACGCCTACCAGTCAGGGGTGTAACCTTTATCATTTTGTGGAGGCCATGTTTCCACAATTATTGAACAATGTGAAAATATATAATAAGTAGACAAACATAAGATAAATTAAGATTGTACAGTTGATTAGTAAATAAGTAAAAAAAAAGAAACAGTTAATGCTAAGACTAAAGTAGATCCTAACAACGTGAATTAAAAATTGATTAATTTAAATGAAAGAATAATTCTCTTAAACTTAATTTTTTTTATTAAATACAAAGTGTTGTTTGAATAAGACTAAATTAATAAAATCACAATTTTCAGAACAATAAACAAAATAAAAAATGTTTATTATTAAATATTAAACTAAGTAAAAAAAAAATTCTGTTATTGTTAAAATGAGAAAAATAAAATAAATTCTGTTATTGTTAAAATGAGAAGCAACCTTACTTGATTTTTTCTAGCTCTTCTTGGCAAGTGACCTTATATTTGAGCTCACCTGTGAAAGGTTTAACATGGATCACACCATCGATTGTCCACACAGATTTCACTCCAAATCTACTGATCGCAGCCTGCATGAGCTTCAATCTCTCTGCAGTAAGATCTTCTCGAATTGGGGTACCTCTGCCCTTCAACAATTTCTTCTTGCGAAATACTTCACCCCTGACTCGGTAGCTGTTGAACTTCACTATTATTAGCCGGGGAACACCCTCCCGCCTTACCCCAACACGGTGGCTTCTATCAATATCAGCAAGGGATAGATCCACACCTATTTTCTTCACTGTTGAAAGGACCAACACATCACTTTACTTTTTGGGGTACTCTTGAACACCAAAAATGGGAAGCGACTCGAACGTCGTTGTTATTGTTCAAGTGCATCATCACGTCTAGCGCATTCTTGTCTTAGTGATGCTATCTCCTTTTCCGTCGACAGAAGTTTGGGGTACTTACCTAGTAAAAGGATTGATAAAAAAGGTGACCATTGGCTCGATAATAGTAAACTGCTCGGATCTCTTTTCAAACTGCTTTTGAAGCACTTGAAGGTGATTAACAAATGATGATGAGTTAAAGTCACTGTCACCAAATGTTTTCTTCATAGTTGAGAAATGCATGAGAGACTTCATCTGCAGATGAGACAACCACAGAACCAGTTTAGCTTTAAATGAGTTCACAGAGCTCATCATTTGAGCTACATGTTTATCTTTTCCCTGTAGCTCTAAGTTAAAATAATTCAATTTGTCCACAATGTCTGTCAGAAAACCCAAATCCACCAACCAGCAAGAGTCACTTAGTTGATCGTAATTCAGATTTTTGGAGTTGAGAAATGTTTTTATCTCTTCAATCAAGCTTACACATCTTGTAAGAACTTTACCTTTACTGAGCCAACGTACTTCTGTATGCAAGATAAGATTGGGCTGTTTAAATTCATAATCTTCTAATAGGGCCTTGAAAAGTCGGTGCTACAAAGTGCTGCTCTAATATAGTTGATTATTTTTATAACTATTTTCATAACATGTTCAAACGAAAGTACATTGCCACACAAGGCTTCTTGATGAATAATACAATGGTACGACTTAAAGTTCAGAAATTATTTATCTTTCTTGCACAGGGCAACAAATCCATTGATATTACCCACCATTGCAGGTGCCTCGTAAGTGGTGATCGCAGATAGCTTGTGCAGAGGCATATCTTTTGACTTGGTATATGTTTTGAATCTGTTGTAGATAGCTGCACCTTGTTCATCCTTTCATTAGCAATATTTTCAATAGCTCTCCTTTTGTAGTGAAGTCATTAAATACCATTCTCACCATAACTCTAAACTGTGCTTGCCTTGGCCTGCTATATCTGTTGACTCGTCAAATTGTATTGAGAACCATTAACATATTTCCAAGTCATTCTTTATCTGAGTTTGCATGCCATTTTAAATTGTATGTATTCTTATTGTAATCTGATAGCTGTAAGTCTTGGATCACTGACATAATCTCACACTTATTAGAAAATCCCTCAAACAAGCAATCGGCTCCAGTCAGAAGGGCCTCTTTTAACAACTCCCCATCCTGGAAGGTTTTTTTCTTCTTTGCAAGCAAATGAGAAATTTTGAAAGAAGCATTAGTGGTATTTTGATGTTTTACCACAGGTCTTGTGAAAACCAACTACTGGGCAATTAGGTTTGATTTTAGTTGATTTAGTTTCTTTTTTCTTAATTCAGATTTAAGTGGATAGCTAGTTTCAAGAGAGGCGTGATTAATCTGGAAGTGACGTTCAACATTGTGTTTTTGGCACTGAAATGCTACTTCCACACAACAAGCAAACACATTTATCTTTAAAATTGACAAAACAATACGATTCTTCCCAGTCAGAGTTACAATTATATGTTCGTTTTCTTTTACTTGACACACTCATTTTGGGATTAAAAGTTGAAATATTAAAAGATAAGTATGAAAAACCAACACTATAATACACCAAAAGTATGAGTATTTAACTAGAAACAGAGCATGAACTAGGATGAAACTGTCATGATTGGTTTACACTGCACAGTAGCTACTAACTCTTGCCAGGCTCAGAGGTCAGCCTCAACGCTATATACACGGCCGGTCAACTGCCGTACGTTAAGTTTCCAACAGCGATTGTGACATTAAATGTGGCTGTGGGTAATACTCAAGGCGCTATGGGAGGAAGGGAGGGATTTAACCCCCTCCAAGTTTAAAAAAAATAAATAAAAAAATACTGCTTTATTTATGGTTTTAACAAGACCATAATAAAGACACAAGGAAATATTTAACTACTCACTACCATTTTGTTGCTTAGGTACATTTTTAAAATATATATTTATTCTGTGTTTATTCAGGCAACAAAGCTGGGTAGATCCATGTCAAATATTTACGAAGGAAATGGGAAGTATTAGCATGGTATTAGTGAGTGTGGGGAGATTGATGGAAGAGGGTAGGTCTTTGAGATTAGGAAAAAGCAAAACCATTCAGCCTGACGCTATTAGAATGGTAGTTCCGAGTAAAAGTACACTTTGTAAATGAGCCGGAAAAGAAAGAGGAATGAGCTGGAGGGATTGGAAAGAGTGGGGCTTTCAATCACCAACTTCTTGAGAACAGCATTCCTGGAGATAAGCACAAACTTGATTTTTGTCAGAAAAGTGACAGATTAAAATTATTAGTCAAGAACTTTTCAACTGTGGTCAAAAAGTGGTGGGCAGACGCAAAAGGCTCGGCGCTCGGCATGCGCCATGGCGCCTGCGGGCATAAGGTTGGGGACCCCTGTTCTATACTAATGGAACTACACATAAATGCTAGAATCTATTAACTTAGGGTTACTTTCTCATTTTATGGGGTGTTTCATCTTCCCTAGGCATAAACCGGGGTCCCCACCTTCCTTGATAACCGTTGCTTCATTTTAGCAATGTCCTGAAGAAACTGTTCCCCGTGTTCGTCACCAACATCTCTTAGGTTTTCAGGAAAGAAGTTCAGGTGTGAATGTAAAAAGTGTATTTTTACTGAAATCTGACACCGTAGCTTCTATTAATTCTGTAGTAATTCAGGTCTTGTATTATTTCAGGGTCGGCCATTTTGCAACACAAAAATTGCGAACCACTGATTTAAATGAGTGACATGCAGCCAATTTAATTGGTTTCAGTTTTCTTTCAAAACTTTTGTCAAACATAATGTTTCTTGTGGGCTGATAAAGATCCCTTTTTTAACTTTGGAATCATTTAGATTTGGGAACTTGCTGGGCAAATACTGAGAACCTTCACTGCTTTTGTCCAAGGCTTTAACAAAATTTTCCATAAGCTCCAACTTTATATGTAACAGAGGCAAAGTACCTTTTCTGAATTCATGAAGGGAGTGTTCTTACTTGGCCTATTAAGTTTTCCTGGAAGTCTTCTTTGGCTGGCCAATCCTTCACCTTGTGATATTTTTCAGTTGCTCGACTGTCCCACGGGCATAAAAAAACAATATTTTGTAAATCCTATCTACAGTCTGAGTGAAAGTCAAATCACGGTTAGATCCCCACAAATTTGACAGCAAAAATCCTTTAAATTTATTGCATAATTTAGTAAGACTGACATAATTTCATACATTTCTTTCTTATCTACTGAATGCACAACAGGTATGGATGGGTTTATGTTCCCATTGTGTAAAATAAACTACTTTTAAGCTTGCTTTTTGCGAGTCAATGAACATTCTTCATTCTTCTGGATTGTGCTAAAATCCCACGTCTTCCATCAAACCATTTACATCACAGCAGACCCAAAGGAAACACGCATTTTGCAGCAGGTAGCTTGAAAATCTTTCGTGCCTCTTTTTGAAGACAAATATTCTTGTGTCTTTAGAAACTAAGTTACACTGCAGCAGTCTTGATCCCAAAAGCTCTGCTTACTGCTTGGAAATATTTAAATCACAAACTCGATCACTTAGCCCACTCTGATGAATCAATTGTGGGTCTTGATCAATCTTGGAGACGAAGCTAGGATCAAAGGATGTAGGCCTAGATGGTTCTTCTAGCTCCTTTTCTTAAGCTAAGGTAAATTCTTTCCAATTGGCTTTATTACAAATGGGATTTTGGGATACACTATTTTATCTTTGTTTTTATTTCAAAATACCCCTGTTTTTATAAGAGAGAAATAATAGTCTTCATGGTGGTTGTTTAGCTCACGTCAAAGACATAGGACTACTCTTCCTTTTTTACTTTATTCCATTATATGAGATTCAAATAGCATGTGATACAGTGTACATGTTGGGCCCAACTTTTATTTTGATCTCCAAGATGACAGACCTACGCTGAGATTTCACTTTGAACTCCCCACAAATGTAAAAAAAAATAAAAAAAATTGGCACATCTACACATCCCTGACGTTTTTTAAGTTCCACTAACATCAATTATTTACTTAACAATCATACAATCTGTGAAGATGACGCCTAACTGCCATAAGCGAGGCGATTCTTTGTACACCAGCCTAGTGAGAAATCAGGTAATTAATGCAGCATGTATTGAACACCCTAAAGTCCAGATACATAGGGGGAAAGTGAAGATTGTGGTAGGGTATGAAAATGAACAACAACTATAAAATAAGCTTTCACCCCTTATAAACAAAAGTGAGAGGCCACATTTTAATGAAAGAGAACTATGTTAGCTTTTATGTTTTATGAACATTTTAGAAAAAAGAGATGGCCAATTTCTCAGAAAATGTGACATGATGGAACTTTATCAATTATGAAGCCGTTATGTGCCTACAATGATACATGAAAAACTGTTGATTTCATCCATATTACCATAACCTTGTTGACTAGTGTAATTATTAAGTATATTTTCCTTGCCATATCACCATTATCCTGACCCTAGCTGGCCAGCACAGTGATGAAATGGGCTTTCACATGGAATGTTTCAAGGTTAAGATGTTCACATCAGGAATAGAGCTAATCTTGCTACAAGGAACAATTTTTTCCCCTACATTTTATCTTTGTTTATCAGTAGGGATCAGGACAACATGATAATTTAAAAATATAGATTCTCAAAATTTATATTTAAATTAAATTTGGTGAAATAGTTGCCAGGCTGAATACAATAGGGTGTGCACATGTATAGTAACAGAAACACAGATATTCAAAAGCTGACACAATTGTGCTGCCATCTTTCATTACACCAGCAAATGAAACTCAAAGAGACCAGGACAATGATTATTATCTCAGAGATAGCTGTTTAGAATTACATTATTAATGTTATTCATTAAAAAAAATTATCCTAAAGTAAATATGAAAACATGCCACATAGTCAAAATAATTTTAAAAATAATTGAGTAACAAGTTTTCTTATTTACCTTATAGTAAAAGAAAGTTTTATTTATAAATTTGCATTATTTCTTCTAGGTAAATCTGATATAATGAAAAAATGTGTGCCGGGACTAACAATCAATGACTTTGAACACATTTTAATTATTTAGACGTTGAAATTTTTTTATATATTATCAATAGACTCTAAAATTATATTTTTTATATCAATCAAATAGGCTTTTATTTTTAGAATGTATTCTTTTTTTACTCTAACCAGAGCCTGTTTTGCAAGAATGACACAGTTCCTTTAAAAATAAATTTTTATGCCAAAGACAATTTTTTGGCGTACCGACACATATGAATTGATTAAATTACACGGCAAATAACCATTTTATTAAACAATTTATGTTAATTTTTTCTATTTAAATGCTATTTTAACTAAAATGTCTGAAAAAGGGCAGATCAAATTCAGCCTTAAATAAAGTGTGCATCTGTACACTTCAAGAGAATTCCTCCCTATAAGTCAAATGCCATTGCAATTTATGGCAGGTAAAGTACACAAGTGCATAGTGCGCAGACTATTCAGACACAGCCTTATTAATAAAATCAAACCTACTTTTGTGGGTAAGTAGACCTACTCTAATACTGTATATCTGAAACCCGTTTTCGAGGATAGTCCCCATCACAAATATAATATATGTTTTTTTTTCTAGCAAAAATATCAATATTTGTTGGTTAATTTTATGAATTAATTAATATGGCAAACTGATTGAAAGTTAATTGTCGCACTTACAAAAGTACACCACCTATCCCTATCTCGATCTAGCTCTATCCAGTCCTCATACCCTATTTCTTTAAAGTCCATTTGTGTCTAGCTCTTCTTCTCTTTGGGTTTGCCATTCAATACTCTGAATATGATTCTAGGTTCTCCCACTCGCACTGCATGTCCTGCCCTCCATTATCAACAAGACTTGATTATCCTAATAATGTCTTGTGACGAGTATTGGTTGTGTAATTCATCATTATGTAGCCTCCTCCACTCCCCAGTAACCTCATACCTTTTGAACCAAATATCTTACGAAGCACCTTGTTTTTGAACACCCTACATCTTTTTTCATCATGTAAGATAAGAGATAATGTTTCACACCCATAAAGAACAACCGATAAAACTATGGATTTGTATAATCTGAATTTCACATTCCATGAAAGCAGGTGAGATGTCAACAACTTATTGACCAAGTAACAGCATGCATTTCCCGACTGTATTATTTTACTAATTTCCAATCTAATATGCTATTGTCAATTAAAATTGTTCCTAAATATTTAAACTCATTAACCCTGTCAAATGATATGTTGCTCAAAATAATCTCTTTAGAAATTACCATCCTCATTTTGTGTTCTTTGTAGGCCTTTAATCAAATACTTAGTCTTTCAGCATTCAATTCTGAACGTATTTCCTTACTAGCATCTAGTAAAATGTCTGCATCTCTTGCCACTCCTTCCCTACTAGCCTATTGCTTAACAAAGCTAAATAATCTCCGTATCCTAATAGCTACATTATCTCTGTATCCTAATACCTGCATTGTACCATTTAATGTCAACCCTTCCCTACTCTCTTACATTACCCTAATAGCATACTATAAGGCTAGATTAAAAAGTAATTAGGGAAAGTGCATCTCCTTGTTTCAAACCACTATATATTTCAAAGTGTCTGATAACTGACAACCAACCCGTACCCTGCCGCACGTATTAATCAAACATACGGTAATTAGGTTGACAAGTTTTTGTGAGAATATAAACTTGCATAGTTTAAATGATTTTTTACTTTTTTGCTATTTTGGCAAAGTAAAAAAAACTAACTTGCCTGAAAAATGGGATATCGGTTTGTCCATAAATTTATTGTTCTAATAAAGATGCAAAAACTGTTTAGAACAAACACATTTACACCATTTTCGTTGCAAATACAAATCTTGCTAATGAATAACTTGTTTGAGGTAGTTCTTATACGGGCCTGACAAATTTCAATATTCTTTCACAATGAGAAGTTTTTTTCATAGAAGTTTTGGAAAATTTGAACCTTTTCGCCCATTTCACAAAGTCTTACTGACAAAATTAAAACCGTTAATTTTTTATATGTTTTGGATATTTTTAAACTCTTCTCCCCCCACTATTTAACAAACCCCCACTTATCAAATTCAAATATTTAAAAATTATTGAGGTATTTAGAGTAATCTCACTACATTCCTGACCCGCTCCGGTGTCCGCATGGTCTAATGTTCTACTCACGTGTTAGACTAGACTGCCAAAGACAGGGAGATCAAGGTTCAATCTTCGTCGGGTGAACTGAGAGGGGTTCTCCACTCTCTTGCTCTACAAATTCAGGTGCACTTCCTCTAAATTAAACCTTCCTATTCCCTAATACATTGTTGTAACTAGTACATAGTCGTGTAATCCGAACGGGTAGTAAGACGCGCTTCTATTTTATTTACTACATTCTGGCCAATTTTTGAAACACCCCCCCCCCCCCCCCCCACTCCTCTACCCTCCCACCATAAGTTTAATATTTTAAGACTTAATTGATTATTTGTGGAATGTTCAGTGATTGGACCTTAACTTTTAATACCTTGAGGAGTGCTGGATATCTGTAATATATGGCACGGTATAACATATGTTGAATTATCATTGTGTTTGTCAGGAGTGAACTGGGAAGTTGTGAAGTTTAAATGTAATGATGTATTGATGTCATGTTCAATACAATGGTAGGCCTATAGCAGGCTAAGCTAAAATAACCTATAAAAGTAAACTAATTTAGTAACATTAAAATTTGAAGTGCATGCCAAATTTCAATTTTCTATGTTACCTATAAATATTTGTTAATTTGTAGCCACCCGCCTCGGTGGCGTAGTTGGCTAACGCGCTAGTCGTGTTGAGCTCGACCGCCGAGGACGGGGAGATCGAGGTTCGAATCTCGGTCGGGTGAACTGGGGGTGGTTTTTCCTAAATGGTTTTCCACTCTCCCTCCACGAAAATGCGGGTTCACGTCCTCTAAATTCAACCCTCCCAATTCCTAATCCATTAGCGTAATTAGTACTTAAGCGTATAACCCGAATGGGTAGTAAGACGCGGTGCTAAATATTATTAATTTGTAGCCCACAAAACTTTACATACCTCTTTTTAACTTTCCCATTTTAATTTTTTTTATGGTTAATCCTTCTATCTGCTTTCCTCTGTACATATATGTAAATATCTCAGTTTTCTACTTTAAGGGAAGCAGGCCTATTTGATTCTATTAATTCTGTAAATTTGGAGGCAGGGTACTCTTCTTGCCCCCTCCCCCCATTTTCAGATACTTCATTTTGATTGTTTTTCTCTGGGTGTTTAAGGTGGCTCTTAAATTTTACAGACAAATTTTAATCTTTCACCACATTTAAGTAGTATTTTTATATAAATTTTGAAAATTTCAACTCTTCCTCCCCCCCCTCCCCATTTCACCAACCCCCAATTAAACATTTAAAATATTCAACGATTATTTAGGTATCTGGAGCAATCCTACTACACTCCTGGAAAATTTAATTTCCCGTCTGTGGTTTTCTTTTAGTATGATCCCCTCTCACCTCCCTTTTCCGAAGTCCCATTTTAAAATTTGAAATTATCAGCTTTTATTGGTAATTTGGAGACTGGAGTAGTCCCTTAACCTTCCTGCCGAGCTTAAGTTTCACACCACCCTTGTAAGGTGTTTATTTTAGTTTTAAACCCGTTCCCCAATTTTACCAACTCCAATTTTGAAATCTCACATTTTAAGGCTTGTTTTAATACCTTGAGTGGTACCTCTACCTGCTTGCTGCCTGCCAAATTTCAATTATTTAACTTCATCAATATGGTTTTTTATATAAATAGACCCTGTTCAAGTCTTTAAACTAAAATAATTACCAAGGATAAATATATTTCTTAATTCGTTTCTTATATCTCCTAAGGAACTTCTATAGAATACTTTTTTTTATAATTAAATCCAAATTAAGATATACCTTTGCCATAATTTCTGGTAGATAATAATTATTTTAATGGATTCATGAATTCTTTGGTTAATGTTGTCAAAATGTAAAACTTTTTAATATATTTATTCAATTATTTCAATTTAATATATTCAAGAAATGATTGAATAATTCATTTACAAAAACATTTCCACAATTTTTGTTTTAGTTATTTATGTAAAAACACTCGGGAGGCTTGGGCTTTGAACCCTCTAAACTGGGATTCTCAACTGGTTTACCACGTCACTTAGGGGTGCCACGAGATCAGCCAGGGGGGCCATGAGAACTTGTGGATTTTTTTTTTAAATATAAAGAAAAATTATTTGAACAAAACAATGAAAATAAAGAAACAGAAGAAAGTGTTGTCTTTTAATGTTTTTCTGGTAGCCCCCCCTCGCCCCCTGTGCTTAGTTTGTGGGGAAATACTTCACAATCAGGCCATGATAGTGGTACCAAGCTAGCTGAAGTCACATTTTACTACCAAGTACCCTCATTAGTTAGAGAAGAGTTTGTCTATTTTTCACAATGATCTATTAAGAGGTGTAGAAGAAAACAACTTATAGAATGGTTAAAAGAGTTACCATAGCTTATTTTAAAATTGCAGAACTGATAGCCATAATAATGAAACCTCATATAGTATTACAGATGAAACAATACTTGACCAAGAAGTTAGAGATTAGGTTTCAAAAGTTACCCTTTCCAACAGTACAATTAACCACAGAATATCTAAGATGTCATTAAATGTAAACAATCAAGTCATAGAAAAAAATTAAAACTAATCCTAAATTAGCTTTACAAATAGATGAGAGTACTGACACTACTGGGAAATGTCAGCTTATAGGGTTTGGCAGATTTATTAATGGTAGAAATCAGTTAATATTACAGAATCTGCTGCATGGTTTGATTGGGTGAAATTAAAAAGAAGCTGATTAGATTTATGTGAAAAGGTGACAGCTGTTGCAGCAACAGCAAGTCATGAACACATTCTTTCAAGTTTTGGTATAGTCCAATCAAAATTAAGAAATCGTTTTGGAAATGTAAAGTTAAGTAAGTTAACATTCTTGTTCAAATACTTAAAGATTCATGCAGTAAAAAACAAACTTAGAATGGGTTTGGCCTGAATCAGCGGAGGGGGAAGTTGAAAGCCAAAATGTTAGTTTAGAAAAAAAAAAAGTTTTTGGTCTTGTTTATATTTTTATATCTAGTATTAATCTTAATATATGTTCAACACATTCACAAGCATCAGTTTAACTTTTTTTCACTGTTCACTGTTGTGTTCACAACTTGGTACTTATGTATGTAAATGTGTTAATAAAATAATGAAAACAGAATTGTAGCCTAAAAAGCCATAATTTAGTTTCCTTGACTAAAATCATTAAATCAATTTCATTTATACTAAATAATAGAAATATTTAATATAAGTAATTATTGATGTGTAAATATATATGACTAGGCCTATCTCTTTACATACATTTTATCTACACAAACATTTACATAGTGTGGGTGTATATATATATATATTGATTTGAACGATTTTACTATATATATATCAAGACCTTACTATATATCCAATATATCCTGATATTTAGATATTTATTTAAATCATTTTCAAAACTGCGCAGCCCTAGCTTCTCCTAGGCCCTGGAAGTTGAACAACAATATTATGAGCATGGGTACATATATTTTGAGCCATAATCTCTTTTGTCCATTTGAAATTGACCTTGCAACACTATCACCATCATCATCATATGACGACTGCTGATCAGAGTCCTCCATACTATGTTCTTGGTCCTTGTCCATTTATTCTGTATCTGACCGATGCACTTCTTTCGTGTCAAAACTTACTTCACCATCATCACTATCACCATCTACAACACTTTCTTCATTAGAACTATCATTTTAGCCATGCATTGACAGTCTCTTCATTACTACAACAGACCGAAGCCAAGTGTACACGTTTCACATTGGCCATGTCACTAGTATTAGTATAGGCTACCACTGTAGCCCAACAAGCTTTAAAAAGAAATAACACAGAGACTAACCCACTTTATGTGCGAGTGCACACTGAGCGGGAAGAAACATAGTTTGTTGTAAGGTACTGAGTGCCCCACCCCTCTATCCCCACCACATGTTGCATACCAACGGAAACTACGTGTCTGGGTTACAAACGTAAATCCTGTGCGAGTCTTGCAGGATTAAAGACATTAGTTATGCTTTTGTATAGTTAATAATACAGCACAAGATTTTTGAAGTGTGTAAGTGTTCTTAACTTTTTTAATCTAAACAATATATGTTTAGTTTTATGTGTTAAAAATCTTAGCAGTATTGTTTTATGATAATGCTGATGATAATTATCATTTTTAGTAGTAGTAATAATAATGATGATAATTCAAAGAAATAGATTGAGTTGTTTTTATTGAATTAGTTTGTTCCTTTGACAATTAAAATGGATCCACACCACTTTTTAAAATGATATAACATTTTTGAATTGTACAAATTATTGAAAAGTTTAAATTTTCAGCTGTCAAAATGTCCAAAGTTACTGTAAAGAGACAATAACTTTGGATCTTACTCTGCATATATACTAAATGAGAATTTTCCAGCTGTATGCACACCCCACTTATCTTTTTGCCAGCACCCAACAAAGAGAAATATAGATTAGATCTTACTTTAAATTTGTGGTTTGTTGAACACTCAATTGCTCCTTGGGAAACTGCAGGCTGGTTTGCGATAATAGTACCGTTGTTGAGGTTGTAATATAGCAAAAGACACCTTGATTAAGGAAACAATAGCATAATGTGCTTATATTGATATTTAAAAAAAAGTGTGCCCATCATACTACCCATCCAAAATATTGACACATAATGCATTAATAAGATAGGAATCAAGGTATAATTTTGATGAAATGTCTCTGAATATGTCTAGCGGTAGAGCGGGAAATCACAAAGGAAAAAACAATTCATTGCGCATGGCCAGGACTCGCTCCCCATCCTATCATACACTAGAAAACTAAACAACACGAGACTGCTCCATTGTCCACGTCCCCACTTAAGTAGGTAAAATAAACTGTAATCATTATTAAAAAAGATTGCCAGCTACATCAAATTACGCTGTGAATAACTAATTAAATAATATTTATGTCTAGTTTGATTATTTTAAAATTAACTTTATAAAAATTAACATACTGCGGGGCAGGGGTAGAAAAACTGACAAAGGTGTCATTCTCGCCTGGCTTACCGGTTATGGGGATGTCCGGGTTTGAGTCCCAGCCTGGTGCAATGAGTTGTTTTTTCCTAAAGAATTTCCCCATTTCTATATGCAAATGGGGATACATTTCCTCTAAATAATACCTTCCACATTCTAATTCTATTTTTGTAAACATACTGAGTTATTTTGAACACACTGTCAGTAATATTGTTTACTATCACACAATTTGATAACAATATTAAGTGACGAAGAGATGTGGTTCCATCCTGGTCGGGTGTACTGAGTGTGGTTTTTCCCTAAATGATTTCACACTCCCTGCAAATGTAGGTAGGCCTACACATCCTATAAATTCAACCTTGCTCACCCCTAAACCATTAGTGTAATCAGTACATAAATGTACAACCCAAATGGGTAGGTAGATGTCCTTAAAAATAAAGATTGAGCAAAATGTAAACATGTTGCACTTTGACATTGGAGGGTAGGGTCAAACCATTTAAAACTCCAGCTAACTGTATTGAAAAGCTTTTTTTCATCCTTTCTCCAGACATATACTGTATACTCCCTCTTTGATTACCTCCTCTTGCTCTCTCTCTCTCTTTGACTAAGTTATTAATGAGCCTTATGATAAACGTTTCAATTATATTTAGTTATAGTATTGTGGACAGGTAAGTTTAAGTTTAACGCTGCTATTCAAGTTAAAAAATCAACTTTGTGTAACTTTTTTGCACCACCTCGTCCAAACTATATACAGTTACTCACACTGATGTGCTAGAGATGAGGAAGGGGGGATTTACTTGAAATATACATTCATTTATGTGCAGAAGTGAGAAACAATTTTGGGAAAACCTCCCTCACTGGCCTACATAAGGTTGGGATTCTAAACTTAAACCCCCCATCACATGCAAACAAGACTAGACTATCTTAGCACCTAAGTCCTCATGCTCCCCAATATGGGTTTCTGTTGGTAAAATGAAGTGTTATTGTTGTTTGTTTCACAATTAGTAAAAACTCATTTACTGTCTTGAAGAAAGATGAGTTTTAATTTAAATAAAATGTGATTTGTAACGGGTGACAAGACAGTACTGAGTGAATGGGGGATTAACTCCACTCCAGCCTTTCTCACTTTTGGAAAGCAAGATTATTAGGAAATGTATTTTTGCATTCCCTGTTAATGTGTAGTATTGTATCTTGAGTTAAAGATCTCCCTGTTAATGTGTAGTCGTGTATCTTGAGTTAAAGATCTCCCTGTTAATGTGTAGTCGTGTATCTTGAGTTAAAGATCTCCCTGTTAATGTGTAGTCGTGTATCTTGAGTTAAAGATCTCCCTGTTAATGTGTAGTCGTGTATCTTGAGTTAAAGATCTCCCTGTTAATGTGTAGTCTTGTATCTTGAGTTAAAGATCTCTCAGCTTCAGCCTGGAATACCTTCACAAACACTTTAAATGGCTTCCAAAAGGATTCAATGTTAAAAAAGTATATTATTAAAATTTCCCATTGCGGACATCCCCACGAGCCATCACAGGCAGAAACACCCCATAAAATCAATTTTTGTATAGTGTCCTGAGTGGCGATACACTGACACTGTCATCACACAATACATGGCACCATAGTAATATTATCTTACTAAAAAAACACCAAGGTCAAATATATATATTCAAAATGTTGTTGGTAAAAATATTTCAATGTATGAAAAATAATTTGCTGAGCGCGTCATTCCCTTCAACCCCTTCTGCCCATTTATTCATATGAAAAGCGCACAAAAAAGGTAGAAAGAATAATTGTTGTGGAGTTAGTGTCACTAAGTGAAACCAAATTGCCAGTTACAAGAATTTAAAATGTTAGGTCTGATTTTTTTTTTAATGGCATCAATTGTTTTTAAATAATAAAATGTTGATATAATTTGTGTGTGTAGTTTTTAAACAATTCAAAATTTAGTGTTAACCTTATTAGTTTAATCTTAATTGAAAACTAGCAATAAATATTCTAACAATATGATTTAAAGTGTTAATTTTTATAAATATAGTAGAAGAGAAAGAAAAAAACCCGCCTGTGAATTGATCTTATAGTTGTTGAAATAATACTTCTTACAGACTAGTCTGTATTATTATACATCCTCTCTAGGCTAATGCTGATCCATAATTTTTTACCACCCTTTTCATCCCTTCTTATTTGATAAGTCATTAAAAATATACAAAATTACACTTGAATCCACATCAACTTGCTTCTGTGGTCACATGGAATAAGGAGGGTCTGTCCAACTTTAAGTTAGCTAAGGGCCTCATTTTATATTCCCAGACAGTACACATGGAAATTAGGCCTATACAGTAGTTACTAACATGATAAACTCACAAAGTATAACAGAATACCAAGTTTGCTCAACTCAGAATGAACAATGCAGCAGAGACAAGTGACGGTTAGCGAGCGTGATTTCCATTTGTGTACGCAGGTACTCTTCAAGCTGTTGCCAGACTTCAGCACTCTCTTTCTTTATTGTATGGTATTTTCAATAATTTCTGATAAATTAAACAGATGAATGTTACATGATAGGCCTATAGACTAATAACTAATATATTACATTAGAAGTATTATAATAGTTGATAAACAGTACAGTACAGCAAATAATATGTAAAATAAATTTTATGCAATTTAAGACTGATTATGTTAAAGGATGACATTCTATATTTTTTGAACTTTTCTAATGCGTCGAGGGCCACAAAATATGCTGCCGAGGGTCGCTATTTGGACAAGCATTGTATAAGGCATCCCTCTTGCAATAAACTGGCTTGCCGATGACAGGGAGATCAGGTTTGAATCCTGATCAAGTGTTCTAAGGGTGTTTTTTTCTAAATAGTTTACCACTCTTCCACACAAATGAGGGTACATTTCCTCTAAATTAAACCTTTCCATCCCAAATCCAATAGTGTATAGCTTTATGCAGATGGCCCAAACGGATAAGATGCGGTGCACAAAATAAACAATAATGCACTATTATTGATGCCACTTTAATACTAACTACCAATATGATTTGCAAAACATTGTAAACTTTTTTTCATCATATTTCCTTAATTATTTTTTATAATTAATGCTATTTTAAAAATTCTTTCTTATTCACATTCTTGTTTAGTTTTACTCAAAATTCATTTGTTTAATTTTGTTTCTATTATTTTCATCTTGCTCATTTAGTCAAGCTAACCTTTAAAATATTGTATGGTTACAGGGTATCAACATTCATATTAAAAATGTTAGCCCCAGAAATTGGATCAACAAATCAAGATGTAATAACTACAGAGCAAGAAACATCAAGTATTGCTGACAGACCTAAAACAACCAATGAGAGAGCTCCACTTATTTCAAAGATTCATATTTTCAAATCTATTTCAACGTTTTTTGGTACAAACAGAAGTCAGGATCTTACTCATGACGGCTATATTGAATTCGGAGTCAATACTGTTTCAAGTGGAAGAACTTTGGGAACATTTGCTGGTGTATTTAGCCCAGTAGCCCTCTCCATGTTCAGCGCTTTACTATTTCTTCGAGTTGGTGAGTTTGGGGAAAAAGGATAAATGTTGATAATGGTTTGCTTAAGCAAGTTAACTTAACATATTAAATACTATGCCAGAGCCAGACTTGGGTCATTGTATTTTTTCATAGCTATGCTTCTCCAGCTGCACTTGTAAATGACTATCAATAGTTTTTCCTGAGCTTTGTTCAGTCACTGTGATCTTTTAAATGTTTTCTTGACTATTGTAGCTAAAAAAAATTCTAGGTTGAAGCACTAATAAATCTTAGACTAAAAATTGATTATTTGTTTACCTGAGTCATTAACATTTTGCACTTCATCTGTGAAAGTGAGATGACACCCTTGAAATCAACATTACTTCACAATTCAAATATTTAAGCTCTTGTTTTATAATTATGATTATGAACTTGAACAAAGAATACATATAATGAAATAAATAATTATTTTTCTAGTTGAGTTAATATTTTGTTTAAAAACAATGTATTGTGTGCATAAATTTGTTATATTTAGTCTCATTATTGTCTTATTTGTTAATAATAACAAAATTTTACTCCTTAGCATACTTAAACTATTTCATGCTCTAAATATATTTATAGGTTAACTTTTGTTTTCTAACTAATTTATGATTCAATTATTAAATTATTTTTTAACTTTCAACAGAGTTTTTACGAATATTGAAAATACACTTGATTTTATTTTTGATACTGGAAGTATACTTGAATTTTGAATCGGATACTGGAACAATATTAAGCCTCTTCTCATTGAGTGAAACGTTGGCCATGGCAATTTGCATCAACATTTTGAAACCCCCAATATTTATAATTTGAACACCACTGATAGTTCTAGTTTGGCCACTCCTTGAATACTCTCCCCCTGGTCTCTCTTGTTTGCTACATAAGTATATGACCTTGCAGTGGGGACGGTTATCTCCCTTGTCTATTCTTAGTCTCTACTCTACAGTCTACCCTAACCCTACTACCACCTCCTCCTCTACATTCTAAAGGAAGAAATAAATGTTTGTTTTGACTATACTACTGGTAGCATTCCAATAGCACAGTACCCTCATTGTGCTGTACTTCAATTCACTCCCCCCCTTCCCCCCATTCCACACCCCATTCCACACCCCCTTCCACCACCCACCCCCATCCCCTCAAAAAAGCTGTATAGTTCGCAAGCTTGGCTGATGTGAGTACGCTGCAGAGCCCTATTGTTTATCTGTCACCTTTGTGTACAAAAAGAAATGAATGAACTCAAGGAAACATTTCTTTTAATGATGATTGGTTGTACAACACAATGTTTACCAATTTGCTGTCCATTCAAAGAGTGGATTGTAATAAAATGAAACAACATAGTTCTTTGTGTAAAACTAACTTTGATATAAGTAGGCCTAACATGGTAATAGTTTCAATCCGATCTCATGCCAAGGGAAATAAGCATGTTGACAGAGTGAAAGCTGCTAGTGGGAGCAAAAAATATTGGACTTGGTCCCCTCAGCCAAAAATACAGTGTCATCTGTATGCCTACATGGTGAAGGTGTACATTCTAGTGCTAATAACCATGATATATTTTGAAATTCAAAATTAAACCTAGTTGTTCTATTCACATTTTCCCTAATAAAGATGAAGTTTCTCATGCTGAAATATTGTGGGTTATTAATCAAATAATGACACATTTTTCTGCTTGTAGGGATCTTTTTAAAGTAATGTTTTTCGATTAGTGATAGTGCCCATACATTCCAAATGCAAAAAGATAAACTTTGATATGTCAGTGTGTATGGACTAGGTCCCTTTTTCAAAAGCGAGCTTGCAAATACCGTTAATATATGCTCATTTTACTGCATTTAATTTGATGAAAGCATAAATACTGTTGCTCAGCAGACCCAGATTGATATTGTTGTTTACTTCTGGAATGAAAATAAAATTTATACAAGATATTTAACATCTTGCTTTTTATGTCATGCAACAGCTCAAGCTATATTAATTAATTTTATATCTGCACTAAAAGAAGAGGGTTTGGATCTTAAACAAATGTTCCAAGTTTCCATGGATGGGCCAAATATAAATTTCATATTTTTAAATTATATCAAAAGTTACTTGAAGGAAGATTCTCCACAAAATCCTGAGTTGATGGAATTTGGAACTTGTTCTCTATATATTGTCCATGGTGCTTATAAAACTGCACTTAACTCTAGTTGGGCTAATAATCAAGTTTTGAGCTCACTATATTATTTATTTAAAGATTTTACAACGAGACATGCTGACTACCAAAGAATAATAGAATCATATATTTTCCTCTTGAAGTTTTGTTCTATTAAATGGGAATAGAACCCAAGGGTGTTAAAGAGAGCAGTGCCAACATTTTCTTATTTAAAAAAAGTATGTTTATTCTCCTAACAAGAATCCTCCAGGATCTGATATCTGATATTTTTCATACATTAAGCAATTTTTGTGTAGGATAAACTTTTGACACTAAATTTGGGATTCATGCTGTCAGTTTCACTTGAGTTGGACAAATCTCTTATTGAATATCATAGCAATTAACCTCAACTCTCATTTATGTTGGCAGATATAAGTAAACTACTTGAAAACTTGATGAACAAAACTATATAATGTAATGTAATTAATTCAGCAAATACTAAAAAAAGTTGTGATTTATTGATTTGAAGGATCAGTCCAACATGATTGGGTTCACAGCATCAGCAGCTTTGAAAGGCATCAAAGACATCAAGGTACTTCAGTTCAGAGATGACTGTCAAAAATTCCTAGTTAATCTCTGTAACAAACTTTTCTATAAGTGTCCTCTCTCTTACAAAATTGTCAAAGCTTACATTTGTCTCTCCTCTAATCATGATCAATCCGTCTCTTAGGACCTATTAGAAGGCCTACTAGACAAGAAACATCTATCTAGGATGCAAGCTGATTGAGTAAAAAGAGGCTACTTGGATTTGTTATCAAAGCACGAAATTGTCTACTTTAAAGGATTCGCTTCATGTGGTGACCTGCTTGATAAGTTCTCTATGAATATTTTCTCCAAAGAAACTAGATCTCAGGAGCTGCAATATTTTACTAAAAAAATTCTTATTCTCTTCCATAGCAATGCGGTTGTTTAGTGAAGTTTTTATATAAACAAATAATGTCTGGTTGAAAACCTATATGAGGACAGCCTTATTGCTTAATGTGTAACTTATGATGCAGTCATTGCAACTGGAGGACTTATAAATATGAATATTTTAAATAAGATGATTCATACTATGAGGAATGCATCAGGAATAAGGAAAGAAGCTCTAGAAAAGAAGAAAAAGATTGAAGTTGGACTTAATTGAAAAAGAAAAACAGCATCAAATGAAATAAGGAAATTGGAAGTAAAAAGAAGAACAGTTCTGCAGTCATTAGAGAAAGAGGCAGAAGTGTTAGAACATGAAATGAAAAAGTTGAAAAAGTTTTGTGATTGAATGTTAATTTTTGGCCCCCCCTAAAAAAAGATTTTGTTTCAATGTTATACTATCTTAATTTTTAATCTTGTTAGGTAACTGCAATCATCTTTATTTCCAAGTAATATTTTTCTTAATATATTTTTTTTATGGGGATTCTGTATCTTTTTTACTATATACTTACTTTGTTATTAAAAAATATGACAATTTGGAAAGGATCGGCTGCTGGGTGTTGGTTATGTCAAAATTGAATGTGGTAAAAGATATTCTGAAGTCTATTGGTAGTTCCAGGTGTTACTAAACCTTAGTTTGTGTTGAAAGCCTTTGACAAATAATGTTCTTATTTTGACCATAACTTTAGAATATTCTAAGGAATTAGTGGGGTAAATTGAGCCAAAGTTGAAGTTAATAGGCATAAACCTTAATTGGGTCAAGTGGCTCATGTTTATATGGACACAAGTGGTCAGAATTAAAAAGCCAGGGTGCTAAACATACTAACATCTCAGAACTATCTAATATATTTTTCTTTGCCACACAATTCCATTTGGGTTGTACTCATTTAAATACACAAATTGAGTTGGGATGAAGGTATAATATATAGGAAATGTACCCACATTTATGTATGAGGGAGGGTAGAAAACCACCCTCTGTACACCTGGCAGAGATTGCACCCTGACCTCATCACTGGTAAACCAAACTATATGACCTTGACTTATAGTCTGCATGTCCACATGCACAGTTCTAATATACTTGGGATTTGCAATAATAAGATAACTGAAGAGGCTGGTGGCAGTAAGGCTTAGCAGCAAAGAGGAATGTGGGAGTACTTGCATTATTGGCTTGGAAGTTCAAACCTTGAAGTAAATTTACCGGGTGTCTGGACTTAGTAGTGATGGATGGAGCTTCAGTAGGAGCTATGTCACGGGCAAAAAGTTGCCACCCTTAAGATTGGGATTGGTGTTCTGACAAATTAGAGTAGTTTTTTTGTTTGTTTACTTACATTGTACAATTCCACTGGCTCAATTATTGGAAATGCCATACACTTTTCTGTGTTGTCAGATTGAAAATTAGGCATACACTTTTCTGTGTTGTCAGATTGAAAATTAAGTCAATTAGTACCCAGCATTCTGAAATAAATCCACACTGCAGTACAATAGAAACATATAAAATTATCACTTTTTTGTTTCAGCTTGTGACTTGCAAGATCAAAGCTTGCATGTTAAAGCCTGTATACACTGTCATGTTTAGCTTGCGCCAAAAGCCATGCCTGTCCAACTGACGTGCAATTAAAGGCTTACACACATTTTTGAATATCGTGCAAAGATTTACTTGCAGGACAGTAAGTTGAGCTCACCACATATACACAGCTGTTCTAAGCAATGCACTGCACTTGTTCCCTGCAAGTTGTGACTGGCACATCAATCAATGTTTACATGTGCATGTACAATTAGTGTGCATGCTCAACTGGTGTAACAATTAGCTACTGGCACCAAATTATTTGAGCACTAGAATATTTATGAAAGCAGAACATGTGTCATGCAAACTCTTTAATTTGCATGGAAATAGAGGTTTACACTGTCACGTTGGCACACCAGTAACGAATGGCGCCAGTAAAAGATAACATTGTAAACCCCACTTAAACTTGCCAATAAGTGTTCTCACAAGTTTCAAAATTAGGGGCTCGGACTATGATGGCATCAAGTGGTTGTTACTCCTCTCAATTGTCTCTGGCTTAATTAAGAGGGGTTTTAATTAGATTTTTTTCCTCACAAGGGCAGGTGTCACAAAATTGGGTGCGATATGGGTGATTCAAACTTCACTATCCATACAGGACAAGGTGCTGATAACTCAATTTGTGCTAGTTCTCATATAAATCATTATACTAATACACACGTACAAACAAATGTAATACATAAAAATATATTTGGCAAGCTGTTATTAATAATTTTTATTTCAGGGTTTATTGTTGGAAATGCTGGCCTTTTAGTGACATTATTACAATTTATAATAGCTTATAGCATTTTGCTGTTCACGGTTGCATCAGTCTGTGCTGTGTCAACAAATGGAGCTGTGGAAGGTGGCGGAGCATACTGTATCCTTTAAATATTTGGATGGATTTTGAAGATCATCAATGTTTCTAAAGTTGTCATTGTGATCATTAAAGAGCACTAAAAATAATAAAGACAATTAAATAATAAAGTTTCTTACCTTTGATGTACTGTATTTAGCCACTGGATTTTATTCATAAAAGAGAAAAAAGCGAAATTATTTGCCATTTTATGTCTCCTCTATATGTATGTGTTCTCATTTGCATTACAAAGAAAAACTAAATCTCTGTAAAATCTATTTAAATTAGTTTGAGTTTCACTGTCTCATGACATAATTGTTAATTGGTTCCATATAAACTTGAAATTTGATTTGTTAGTATCACATAAACAAACTTTCTGCAGGCCTACAGACTCAACACATTTTCCTGATAAAGTACAATACAAATTCTCATAAGTAGATTTTTAAATGCTAACAATTTTAAGTGTTGAACTCTTAGTAAATATGTTATTTAGAAAGGGTCTCGTTATAGGTCACTTTAAAAGAGAGCATTAAAATCAATGAGAATGATAATAGAAATGGATTTGATAAATAAATCACATCAACATCAGAGGTTGTGACACCAGTGGCTTGATATGCTAACTAGTTATAGTTTGCACCTATGTTTCATTTAATCATCATTGATACGTTATTTTATGTCAGATTTATACTACAGGTTACAGTTGGGTTTTACTTTCCTACATTTATATTAATTTTAAATGAATAAAGTAAATACCAGATAACTTTATTCTTATTTATTTCCCAGATAACTTTATTCTTATTTATTTCCCAGATAACTTATATTCTTATTATTTCCCAGATAACTTTATTCTTATTATTTCCAGATAACTTTATATTCCTAATCACAGCTGTGTAATCAGTATATCAAGCTTTCGACTCTGACTCACATCCTATATTTTTCTACTGTCTGACTCCAACTCCTTCATAAATGGCTAATGTATATTAATTAGTAAACAAATCTACTTTAATTGAATGCTCCAATACAGATGATTGTATGGGAACTTCTTTGACCTTGTGAATATATATTTGAACAAATTTGTCAATCTGAACTACAAATATTGGTCCTAAAGAATAAAAAAACTTAAAATTAAAGCCATATATTTACCCTGCATTGTTATAATACTAAGAGCTTTTATTTTGAAGCCAGTCATAAAGTCAAAATATTTCTACTGACTCTTGACTCCACCCAAAACTGCTTCTGACACCACAGACCTGATTCTAAAACAATCCAAACAACTTCCTACGAGGAGTGTGTATTACTTCTCGATTACACAACTATCTACATGAAGTGTCCCTGTCTTGCTTGCTACCTAATTCAAAACTGTCAAGAGTCTTGAATATCAATGTCTTATTTGCAAAAATATTAATTTTACTATCAAGAGTATCAATCTGGGCTAGAATTAATTTATTTTAATCCCTGAATGATTTAATTTGGTCTCAAAGTTACATGGGATTCAAACCAAGGGGCATTGTCAATAATAATATCCGACATATACTATTTTCACATCTATGAATTTTCTTAATTTCGAAATAAAATAATTTTAAGCCGTGAAAGCTAAGAAAAATAATGTTTTACTTTCCCCAAGGTGTTAAGTCTATACAGTGCTATGAACACAAACTAATGACTTATAATTGGATCTTTTATAAACCTCATAATAAATATTACATGGTCACTTTTCCTTGTTAAAACCTTGCAGTCAACATTGAAACCTCCTCCTGTACCACATTGTAAAGTAAACGTGGGTAATAATTACCAAGTCTCACAAAATTAACATTGAAAGAAAATAGGGAATGACATAATGAGAAAGAAGGGAAAACTTGCATGAGGAATCAGTAATGGCAAAATCTCTTAAAAGGCTCCTTCTTTTATGTGTGTATAAATTAAGAGGATACACACCTAAACTGTTTCACCTTCACCATGCAGTAACACCTTCTACTGTAAAAATGGAGCATTATTTCATATTTACCACTATCTTTTCAAGCCAAATCAAACATAAAAATAATCCTACTTTATAATTTATAATGCTAAAGTGAAAACATATAAGTAAAACTATTAATAATTTTTCAAATATTAGTTTTTCTCTATGTGATAATGTTTTAATAGTATTCTGAATTTCTTTTCAAAAATTCCTTATTGGTCATTTGTCCTATGTTACACACTAAATTATTTTCTTAAGGATGTTATAATGAGTTTTTATTTCAAAAAATTTGTTTTGGGGAAATCGCTTGAAACCGTTTTAAATATCTTTGATAGTCAACCTTTGTTCTAAAATAATTACTACTGAGGAATTTTTCTAGCATTTATATTGTTAAATAAATAACATTCTAATTTGTATTGATATTTTAACCCATATCGGTGGTCGCATTGTATGATGCGTCACTCTTTGTGTTATACTGTATTTCTGGTGACAGGGATCTCGAGGTTAAAATCTCAATCATGTGTACCACTCAAATATGGCTACATCTCTTCTAAAAATTTACTTTTCTCATCCCTAAGCCATTAGATAATTATTGTATGTATACATGCTGAATGGGTACTAAGACACTGTAGAAAAAATAATTAAAGAAAAAGTAATAATTGATTGATGTTTTAATAATGTATTAGTATTTTTTAGCACAGCGCCCTACTACCCGTTTGTGTTATACTACCCGTTTGTGTTATACTCCTATGTCCTAATTAAGCTAATGGTTTTAGGGTCTAGGAAAGTTATATTTAGAAGAAGTGTACCCACATTTGTGTGGAGGGAGAGTGAAAAACCACCCTCAGTACACCTGGCTGAGATTCAAACCTAGATCTCCCTGTCATCTGCAGTTTAGTCTACCGCGAGAGTGGTGCCTCAGACTGACCATGCGGCCACTGAAGTGGGTAATTTATAAGTTAAAACCCAATGACTACAATAAATATGATAAAGCTGTTTTTATCAGTCCTACAATCGTAATGTTAAGGAAAGACTCAACACTGTTTATTTTATAACAAAAGTTTGTTAATCAAGAGTTTTCTGACCAAAAAAAGATATTAAAAAAAGCATGTTTGAATACCCTTAGATTGGCTATGTAATGTTTTTAGTGATTTAAGAACTTATTTCCTTATTTTGACTTGAGATGTGACTTGCATTGTCTAACATTTGTGTGTGTGTGCTCTTTATAAAATGATGAAACTACAGTCAAATCTCGATTTATGACCCTCGGAAGATCGTTCTTCTCGAAGTAAAGACCCTTTTTTGTGGTACCGTGAAACATGTAGAAAAACAAGGTCGAACATTTTAAGGAAATCGGCCAAAAAATGTGTTTGTTGCACATATTTAGGTTGCTGCGTTGCAATTATCTTTGTGAGCGCTGTATTACTAGTAACTGGGATGGGTCAGGTATAAAAATAAACACCACCCCATCAGTACTAGCCAATAGCACTTAACTCTGTTCACCCCCTCCCACAAGCAAGACAATGTTTCCCCATGTGCGACTGCCGCTACATCACGTGCCAGGCTTGTTTTTGTCATTGTTATCTCAATTCTCGATTTAGTTAAGTTTATGGTTTGATTTTGTGAAGGATTTTTGACCACCCCCACTATTGTTTTTGCCATTGTTATTTCGATTTGGTTACATTTTTGGTTTGATTTTGGGAACGATTTTTGATGACCCATGCTATTTTTTTAATTTGATACAAACTTATAATTTCGACGAAATGAGTGGAAAGAGGACCTTCTTGATGCTCATGAAGATATATGAGATCATCAAGGAAGTGGATGAGAAGACAACTACAAAGACGAAGATTGTGCGGCAGCACGGCTTCCCAAAGTCAACACTTTTCACGATTCTCAAAATGAGAGAAGAAATTGTGAATGCAGTGCAGAAGGAAGGCCACAATGCATAGGCCAAAAATTTGAAGGATGCGACGCACCCAAATCTGGAGCAGGCCATGCTGGAGTGGTTCAGCCAGCATAGAGCGCAAAACGTGGCTATAAATGGACTGATGATGCAGAGGAATGCCGATAAATTTGCCCTGAGGTCTGGTATAGAAAACTTTTAAATGTTCAACTGGGTGGCTAGAGCGTTTCAAAGTGCATCACAGAATATACAGCCACAAGGTTGTCGGTGAAAGCGCATTGGTCGACCCAACACCGGTGAGGGAGGGGATGCCCTTGCTCCGAAACATCTTTGGCCCTATCTGCCTCAAGATGTATACAACGCTGACAAGCTGGGATGTTCTATAACTTCATGCCAGATCACACTCTTGTTGTGAAAGGGGATAATTGCAAGGGTGCAAAGAGGAGCAAGGAGCGCCTCATCGTCCTTATGTGCAGCAACATGGATGGCAGTGATAAGAGGAAGCCCCTCGTGATCGGGGCATTCAACCAACACCCGGGATTTCAAGGGCAACATCCTGCCTTGTGACTATGATTTTAATAAGTAGGCATGGATGACTTTGGGGAGTGTTCATGAGGTGGCTTCGATTCAAAGATGGCTGCCGTAAATAGAAAAGTCGTGCACTTCGTTGACAATTGCCCCGCATATCTTGCTATCAACAAACTCAGGAACATCAAGCTGGTATTTCTGCCAAAGAACACCACCAGCATGCTTCAGCCCCTGACCCAGGGGATAATCCAGCAAGTGAAGGTGAAGTTCCTTGAGATGCTTGTGCAGCATATGGTGTGGAAGGAATCTTGACATGGGCAAGGATGTCAAAAAGTGGGACGTGTTCAGGGCCATGGCAGGAATCGTCGCCAGTTGGAGGGCCGTGAGACCGGTGGTAATCGCCACCTGCTTCTGACATTGCCACTTTGTCCTACTAGTCGACGAAGAGGCTGCCATCCGTGTGCTTCCTGCCACTGCCAGCGCTGAAGACCCAGATGACCCACCGCCAGTGGATGCCAATTCCCAGCCAGGCCCCTTCATGGAACCGCAGCGTTGCCCATCAACAGCACCTTTGTCTGCCCCCCTGACTTTCACTCGGCCATGCAACGAGGAAATGTGGCAGAGATTAGCCCCGAACTGCACGTATGAGGAGTACATAGAAGCAGATGATGACATAACCATTTGGGGTACCCTCGACAACGCCGATATAATCAGGGAGCAGCAGGAGTCCATTGATGAAGAGGGGGAGGAAGAAATGGAAGAAGAGCCTGAAGACATCCCCACGACGAAAGAGGTCCTGAAAGCCGGGGACACCTACTCAAGAGCACTAAAGCTCCAGGGCGCTAGAGAAGAGCTGTGGTCCCAGTTCTATAATGTGAAAGACTTTATTGAGCAAACTGATGCTAAGAAGAAGCAGGCCTCCATAATGGACTCTTCTAGAAATAGGAAGGTTTTTTTTTAAATTTATTTTCATCTGTTGTCTAAAAAATGCAATTTTTGCGTATGAGGGTTGGGGGTGGAACAAAATCGGTTCAAATTCCAATAATGACCCCTTAGAAATAACACCCTCTTAGAAACGACTCTTTTCCAGGGAACTGTGAAAGTTCATAGAATCAAGAGTTGACTGTATAGCCTATAGCCCACTTCGGTAGCTGCGTAGTCTAACGGGCTACTCTCGAGTTAGACTAGACTGCCACAGATGGGGAGATGGAGTACGATCCCAGTCGGGTGAACTGAGGTTTTTTTGCTAAATGGTTTCCCACTCTCTCGCTATGCAATTGTGGGTGCCTTCCTCTAAATTAAATTTTCCTAATCCCTAACACATTAGTGTAATTTGTACATATGCATATAACCTGAACGGGCATTAAAACTCTGTGCTAAAAAAAAATTAAATTATAACCTATTTTGTGAAATAAATTTTTTGTATAAATTCCTTGACTAGAGTACAGTTATGATAAGCAGAACACTTGGTCCAGAGTTTGGTGGCTCTATAGGCACTCTTTTTTTCCTTGCTAACATTGTAAGCAGGCATTATATATCACAGGATGTACAGAGGGACTGGTTGAAAATTTTGGACCATCAGGTAAGCATTATTTAAAAACTTTTCTAAGTTGAAATATGAATGATTAATACAATAATTATAGTTTTTTAAGATCTAAGATGCAATTTGAATGAATAATTCTCATTTTCCAGGAATACTACATTAGCCTATTAAATTCCTTTTAAAAAACTTGGTTATATCTAAGATGTATTAAACATTTTAAGTTTAGTTGAATTTATCATTTATCATAAACACCAGTATAATAACAAGGCACATTTCAAAAGTAAGGGCCAGTCTGTAATAACAGGTGATTGATAACAGTGGGTGTGATCTCACACACACACACGCACGTACACGCACACGCACTGAAAGTAATTCATTGGGCAGCTATCGGCAATATTATTGCCAATCTGTTGTTGATTTCCTTTTAATGACAGTGATTTATGTTGGCCACTAGAATAAACAATTCCGCCAGCCATGAAGTCTGTTCAAGGATCTAATTTCTCATTGAAACAGGTCTTAATACTTCTAAAACTCATTATGAGGGTGTGAAATTTATTGGCCTACAGTAATGAGTAAAGGAAAGGTGAGGCTATGGGGTTGTGAGTTGAAGAAAGGCCGCACAAATGTGTATGATGAACAAAGGAGTGGGGGGTAGAGGTTTCAGATGAACAACCTGTTAACTAAAAAATGTGAAAAAATTGTCTAATTTTCACTGTTCTTGTATGGAATTTCTTGAAAATTCACTGTCAACAATTTACATATTTCTCACTAAGAATTTCGGTTATCACAAATTGTGTGTAAGATATGTGAAAAAAAAGTTGAATGTTGTGCTTAAAACCAAAGGATGGCTATCTGCGCATGATGAACTTTGGTTCCAAATTGTGACTAATGATGAAACATGGATTTCATACATAATTGAAAGAGGTCTCCTTATCGTGGATTTTATGGAGCCAGGAACAAAAATCATGTACTAGGTGTATATGTGACTGAAACACTTTTGAAACTCAGACGTGTCATTCAGAACCTGCAATGTGGGATGCTGTTGTATGGAATCATTCTCCTTCACAACATTGTGCGCCACACATTGCGGCCTGCACACTGCAAAAAACTCAGCAATTCATTTGGGAACTTTTTTAATACCCATTGTACACTCTAGACCTCGCAACGCATGATTTTTACATTCATCTCAAGAAGTGGTTTGATGACAGTGAGGAGTTAAAAGTAGCGGTGCTGAACAGGCTGAACTCTAAGACGGTGGACTTTTATGCAAAGGACATAATCAAGCTAATGCGCCAGTTCAAAAAGGGTTTGAATTAAAAGTGGTGAGACTTTAGAAAAGTAAGATGTATAGATTTTTTACCATTAATAATTGGATTTATCTTAACTTTTATTTTTAATGACTGACTGGCCCTTACTTTTGAAACATGCCTTGTATACCCTGTAGTAAGAGAAATGTATCTTTATCGGTTGTCATGTGGGCTAAAGCGCTAATCTTGTGTTAGACAGGATTGCTGGTGATGAGATTGGGGTTCTAATCCTAGTTGGGTGTACTGAGGATGGTTTTCCTTAAATGTTTTCTCATTTTTCCTCCATACAAATGTTGATACATTTTCTCTTAAACTCCTATCTTTCTCATTGCAATTCAATGTTTGTGATTAATGTATACACATAAACCAAATGAGGACTAAGACATGGGGGAAAAATAGATTTGTTTCAAATTAGTGCAGTTCTTAATGCTTTCAAATATCCTAGTTAGTCTGTTGATTTTGTCTTCTTGTCTATTTTAAATTCATATAAAGATTTGAGTATTTTTAAACAAATCTATTTCTTTGTTGGGTTTTAGGTATTTGCTATCTGTGTGAACTAAATTCTCAATTTAATTTTTACAAATCAATTAAATTTTATATATATCTTGTGACTATTTTTTGTAGTTTGATATTAAGTAGCTGTCTAAATTAGATCTTTAATTATAAATAATTTTTTAATATCTACCTAATTTAAAATAATTTCATTTTAATGTATAAATGAATGAGTGTTTTTATTTTGTGAAATTCTCCTTGTAGATTAATTTTGTATTTATGAAAATTGACAGTTTACAATGATATATTTTAAAAACTGTGGTAGTTTTGCAGATTCTATCAGCTTGATTTTGGCTTTTTAATACTGGATAATCTCCACTCTGCATTGGCCGCTCATAAGGCCATCTGAATTCTTTCCTTGTTTAAGTAAAGGTATATCATTCACAGTATCTTGTAAAATACAGTTGGCAGCCCTTTGGTAGTTGGGAAAGTATTATAAAGGTGTTGTTTTGCCTAGCAAGTAATACATTTTGTGCCTAAAAATATGACAAGAAATTCGCCGAATTTTTTTACACTACATTAACAAATTAAATAATTTTATTTTTGGTGCTTGCAATGTTACCTATTCTAATATTGTAGCAGTCCTAGGTTTATTGTGCATTTGTCATTGACTCTTATGATTAAAAGCATGAATGCTCATATTAATTTTGATCCTGTAAACAAAGAGGTCTACAAATATGTTTCTAACTTTGTTACGACCTAGAATTACACTGGTTGTTGAGCAGAAAAGACCCTTATCTAGGACTTAAATTCAAAATATTATGTAGGCCACATGGTTGTGTGTACAGGCTCTTTGTTGAAACTGCTGAGATTTTTTGCATGTTTTAAGAATAATGAAATTGAGCTGAATGTATTTTTAAAGTACCATTAATTATGATGTGCATGTAAGTTCATGCGCAAGTTTTGTGGGCAAGATATGTTTTAGAATTTATTGAATGTGCGAAAGTTGAAATGGTCTGAACATACTGTTAATGTGAATGGAATGTCCCACTAGTACCCATTCCCTGGCTGCAGTGGTTGGGTGGGTTCCATGACTTTTTACCGGAGTAGCTGGTGCACATACCCTGCAAAAAAAAAAGCTATTGTGATGACCTGGCAGAAGAAGATTAGATACAGGTCAATACTGTAGGAGGACTATAGTTTCAAAATTTAGAAGTGAGCTTACTTGAAGGAAAAGAGGCAGGATAAAACACAAAACAATTCAAAAGGATTGCACCATAAAACATTAAATAAATTATTGCAACCATAGTTTTTTTTATATGGCTGTTTAGTCTGGCAATTGGGGTTTAGTAATCAAACACCACTTTAAGGCACTTAAGTTTCACCATTTGCAGTAGAAGTAATGATAGATCCTACTTTATATTTCTTTTAAAGTACTAAGTTTTAGGGTGGGTGCTTCCTATTAGATTATGGTGCAAAATGAATGAGTCCAAGAGGTTAAGTGAAGTCAATTGATGTGAAGTAAGCACACTTGAAGGATTTGTGCACAATGTTCTTAATTCCATTCGTTACTCTTCTATTAAATAAAATAAACAAAGTTTACTCTGCAAGCTTAACTTAATTTCCATGATTTGAAGCCTTCCCCCAGGTGCACTAGAGATCCCCCCACTCATTCCCCATAATATTAGTTCATATTTTCTTTTGAAGCAAATTAATGCATGTGTATTTCCTTTAATTCACCCTTATCCTATTTACTTAGTATTTACTTTTTGCATATGTAGTATACTCTACCCAATAGTCTATAATCCACATATACTTGTACAGATATTTGATATACTCAAACTGAAAATACTAAACTACCGGCAACACATTATTTATTCTGTTCAGTATTGAATTGAATTGAATATCCAAGCGAGGTGCATGAGATTCTGAACAAATCATCATCTTCAATGATACATCTTGGTAACTTGGCATTTTCTACTCTAACCTACATCAAATCTACACCAAGGGAAAAACTTCTTTTTGTAGAAAAAGAAGAATAGTAATTCAATAATTGGGTTAAAGTCATCACTTTTAATTTTACCATTGAATATGTGAGTTTCATAAACATTATATTTGCCTTGTTTTTACAAATGGTTTAAAATTAGTGTGTGGTATACAAATAATGAACTAAATATTACTTTAACATTTTCATTAAAACAGTTTAATTATGATTATTGGGAGAGTATAAAAATGATCTTTGTTTAAAAAATATTAAATCGTTTGTATTCATGGGTAAAGGATGAATGGAAGAAATGAATTGAGTTCTGTGGAATGTAGCAATATGTTAATAAGGTTAGCTAACCAAAAAAGGTAGAAACTTCTACTTTAGAGTATACGGATTTTTCGCTAATAGTTACTAAGGCATAAAATAATGGGTTGAATATTGACACACATCCTTATCTGTTGACCATGAGGGGTATCTTTAGTAAATTATTGTACATTTTTGGAAGATCCTTGTTGGTATAGTGAAGAAGGTATTTCCTTTTGTTACAACCTTAATTACAGGCATAGTGTAAATATCATTCAATTTATATTTCATGAGACCTCATTTGTTATACTCAAAATTCACATATATATTCTATAGAGATATAACTATCAATCAATGGGTGTGCCTCAAAATATTTAAGCCACTGAACATATATTTATGTATGTTTTTAAAGTCTTAATATACACACAAAATATAATTTTTGACTGATTTTTACTCAGAATTACACCCACATAGTTCTTTCTTTTGATACCATTATTTGAAATCTTTTTTGTTCATCTATCCGTCAGTTTAAAACCATGAGTGCTCTAAATTAAAAAAAAATTATTATTTCATCCATGTTTGGGGGCTAAAAATGTTAACTAAGACGTTTAACAACAATGACATTGAAATCAATAGGCCTATATTAGAATGAAATATAATGTATAGTGTACATACACTTAACTACTAGTTTATATTTTTAGTTGATATATTCAAACAATGGGTGTGCCTCAAAATATATAAGCTACTGAACTTGCATTAATGTATGGTTTTAAAGTCTACTATACACACAAGATTAAAAGTAGCACTCTTAAATATATTGATTTAATAATTCGTTTTTCTCTTTCTTTCCCATTAAACTTTAAAATCACCCAGTGCCATTACATATTTTTATTAACATAAAATACAATAATCTACTGATTATAAAAAATAAAGTATTTAATAATTTATGCACCATCTATATGCTAAGATTAAGGCCTAATATATCAATATTTACATGATACATAGTAAGTATTGTAACAAAAAATATGTTGGCATTTGCCTGTCTAAAGTCTAAATATTCAAATTTCACTATGCAAAAATGACTTAAAACACATGTAAAATGCTACGTTAGACCTCGGTATACTTCAGGAGATAAAAGGTAATTCTATCTTTCCACAAACACACACATCAAAAATGTCATTCTACATAAATACATCAAATGCATCCAAATACAAATAAATACATTTTTAAGATTAAAGTACGATGACACAGACTGCTTCTGCTTAAAAGCCAGATAGAAAATTCTTGGAATAATGTTCTTAAAAAAATAGATGCAAAAGCACAGCCCAAGAATCCATTAGAATATCAATTATGAGCTTTCCACTACCTTTCTCAAACATACCGTATTTGCCTCAAAGCTATATATTTGCCCTAACACAACTTTATAATTACTATTTGCATAGTTATTAGCACTAATGCTGCTAATTCTGTCACATTTTTTTCTTTTCATCAATTTTAAAAAAATACTAATTTGATGTGCCTTGATATGAACTAAAAACATAAAAAAAAACTAAAACTTAAATCTACTTTCTTTTCTTTTTTGTGATATAATTTATATATAACCCTTAACTATATATACATGTATTAAAAATTAATGTTTTCTCTATCCTCCAAAACATCCACTTCTAGAAATACTTATTTCCTTGTCTTCAAGTATATGTAGTGCATTCTGTTAGGCATTTGATATTTCATATCTAGATACCAACATGAAATTGAGCACAAACTATATACTGTTACCTTGTTTAAAAACCTTCGGGACACAACTGATATCACTCCCTTGTGGGGTGGGGAAGGGGTCAAAAGTTGCCATAAAACTTTTTTTTTTTGCTTTCTTTCGAAAACATGTTTTATCAAAATATGTTTTAAACAAATAAGGTTCATCATAAGGTTGACATTTTTGTGGTTTGATGAACCATTAGGCCACAATATTGATTTTTAATACTCTAAAAATATTCAAAAACTCTACACGCCAACTTTTTCCCACCTTTAAGTCATAAACGGAAAGTCTGGCATAAATGGTAAAGATATACAAAGGTCATAATTTTTATGTATAATACATTGCTCTGTATTACTTTAACTCTTAAAGAGTAAAACAAAGGAATTGTGAGCGATACTGTCTTCTGGAGATTAACTATCATTATCAATTAAAGAGTATATAATGAATTGAAAAAATGAAACCATATTTTGCACATAATGTATTCATTCTTTACGTTGAAAGAGAACTCAAGAAATAAATATCTCCTAAAAGAAACTGTATTTATTCTACAGATTGTCCGTCACAGGCACACATTGATGTACAGGATATACCATATCCCACACACTTAACAGTGCTTTGCATGCATTGACCAGTAGTAGGAGCAGATCAGTTCAGAACAGTCTTTTTAAGCTTCTGAAATGGTTGTCCATAGGGTTCATATCCACAAGAGGGAATCTTTTTCCAGCCAAGAGATGTAATTTGCAGAATCAGCATTTGGCGTTGACGAGATTGTTTCCAAATCGTTGTTTGCAGCACTATACGCTTGGCATGAAGTCTTAAGGCATTTTGTGTTGGCGGGATTATTTCTATTTGTTTATTTTATGTAAACAGTAGGCCTATCCAGTGGCATTTATTTACACTTTTTGTATAGCAGTATTGTAAACCATTTGACCATGTCGAAATCTCGGTCTTTTATTTCCATTGTATCTAACAAGCAGTTGAATACTGGGGTAATTTAAGGCATTTTCTTCCAAAAATTCCATGCTGTGGTTTTACCAACCATTGTATGACTGCATGTTCAGACATCTGCCTTCAACAAGTCTCTCCATTATATAGGTCTTATAAGAAGCTGCCCCTCTCTTCTTTACATTGTGTACTGATCTTTCACCTTCTTCTGAGCATCTGATTTTGCTGAATGCGGTAGAGAGTATATTTTCTTGAAAAGGATTCCCATGATGTTCAAAAGTAGGAACAAAGTCGCTGACATGTCTCTTAGAGGTTTCTTAAAAATATATAGTTATCTCTCTGTGACTGTTGTCATTAGTTTCAACTGAATTCAAACCTTTAAATTGGGACAGTATTTGAATCACACTTGGCTCAGCAACCATCCATTTTGGAAGTGAAGATAGAGATTGCAGGACATCTCCTGCACCTGCCACTCCTTTGATTTCTTTGTTATTCTGTTCATGTAGCTGGTCATCAGCAATTACAGAAAACTTTTGGTTTGATTTTAGACTCGAAAACTTCCTTTTTATGAATTCGGTGTGAATTTCAGGCTGAAGACTTTGTAGCTCATTCAGTGTTTTAACAAAAACTGGGAGCCATCTTGCGTAATTTGTATGGTCTAGCGTAAACATCCATGGACACAGTTTGTTGAGTACGCTTGTATAGTTCTTGAAGTTGGCTTTACAACTACTTTTGTACAAATGCAAGTAAGAGACCCTCAAGTTCAAGCTTTGTACATCACTCTGTGCCTGTGACGGACATTGTGCACAATAAACAATAGTTTTTATGAACTACTTAATTTCTTGTCCAATGTAAAGAATAAATACATTATGTGCAAAATCTGGTGTCCTTTTTACAATCCCTTATAGACCTTTTTAATTGATAATGATAATTAATCTCCAGAAGACAGTATCGTTCACAATTCCTTTGTTAATTTATTAAAATTGTTTTACTTTTTAATAGTTGAAGTAGTTGTGTACCTTACATAAAATGATGATCTTTGTTTATCTTTACCATTTACACCAGACATTCCATTAATGACTTAAAGGTGGGAAAAAGTTGGGGCGCAGAGTTTTTGCATATTTTTAAATTATTAAAAATCAATATTGTGACCTAACGGATAATCAGATGACAAAAATGATGTCAATCTTTATTATAGATAATTGTATGATGCACATTATTTGTTTAAAACATATTTTGATTAAACATGATGTTTTCGAAACAGAGCCAAAAATGTTTTCTGATGACTTCTCCCCCTCCTTGCCCCCAAGTGGGGGACATCAGTTGTGTCCCAAAGGTTTTTAAACAAGATCATAGTAGATTTAGTCTGTGCCAAATTCCATGCTGGTATCCAAATATGACATATCTTCGACAATTCTTGGACTAAGAGAACGCACTAATGGGAGTTAGTTGAATATTGCCATTTGAAGTAATGTCTTGTTATTTTACGTATGTTGGTATTCAAATGTATTGTTACTTCAACATAATCAAACTATTATATCCAGAAACCCTAGAAAGTAAACATTGTTGTTTACTATATTCATAAATAAATTAACTAGTTAAATCCATTAATTTAAGAAAACTCAGAATAAATTCTAATATAACTGATCTTCCCTTTTATTTTATTTTTGTTTGAAGGCTATTTGGTGAAAGGAGCTCTGCCAGATGGTCAGTGGTGGAGATTCCTTTACTGTTCTTTATTGAATTTTCTCAGCTTGCTTGTGTGCCTTATTGGAGCAACTATGTTTGCTAAAACAAGTGTAGTTATTTTGGCCAGTGTTTGTATCTGTCTACTGTCTGCCATCATCAGCTTCTCTATTGAAGACCCGAAAGAGGTAACTTAGGAATCAAGTTTTATAGCAAATACATTTTTTGAAAATCATAAAAACATAAATCTTAAAATCAACTTTGATAATGATGGTCATAATTAACCTTTGCAATAAATATTTTACCAAAAATTTTGTGTTTTGAATTCCAAAACCAAGTAACTTAAATATGTCCACACATATCGATCTAATCTTAATGTTTCAGTACATCAGATTGTTGTCTGATGTCTTTAAGCTTGAATTATGTGTAGAATAGTGAGGGGGAGATAGGCTTTTCGTTGAGGCAGAGTAGGAAGCGTTGTTTGGATCACTAGTGTGCCCATATTCCTTGGATTCCTTGTAGAACGGAAACTGAATTGATTGTGGGGAGAAGATATAGGGGAGTGATGTATGTTTTTGAAATCTCCCCTTGGGGCTGTAGCTAAATAAAAGAGGAGTGCAGGAGCCTGAATATAGAGGAATAATGGAGGTGCCAGAACTTTGGTGGTGTGAACAAAGAGTATTTGTCGACAAGTAGTGCAACAGAAATACAGATAGCAGATTCTTTGGGGGTGTAAGGATCCCAGGGAAATTTATGGATTTGGAGGGACTCAACAATGGTGTAGGCGAGTGGTAGTTAACAGCAAATAACATGGGATGAGGAAGGAGGGGGTGCTGTAACCTCTGATTTCAGGGTCTATCTCTTCACCTGGCATTTCTTCTTGTTGGTGCCCATGTTTCTCTTGTAGCTCAGACTGTACTTAAAACTGGCTTGAATTGCAAGTGACTGATAAGATAAAGTATCAGTAAAATGAAGGGACAGTCCTTTGGTGAGATGAAGCGTGGTGAAGGGGGGAGAATGTATTGCATCCCAGCAAACAAAGTGCATTGACTGAAAATTAAGCTACTACTCGTGGGATCTAGTGAGTAGGGAAGGGGGATTGCAGCATGAATAGAATGATAAACAGTTAACCTGTTCAATGACACAGGATATGGTGGAGGGGGAATAGATTGGGGCGCTTAGGACAGAGGGAGTAGTGAGACGGTCACTAAAGGAGGAAGCCGATATCCGGTGTGCAAAGTGAAGTGGGCAAAGAATTAGCTGTCTCCTCACAAGGTACGGAGTAAAATAGGAATGAGGGGAGAGAGTAGGTAGCTTGAATAATACTCACAAAAAATAATTAGTATGTGAATTAATCTGATATAACAAGTGCCTGTACAGTGTCTGTGGACTGAGTTTGTCTTACTGTCAGCGCGGCCGAGTGTCTCTCCCCAGGCTAGATATTGCTTATAGCCTGACTTGGAGGGTGATAGCATAGTTGAGGGAATGTAGGGGATAACTACTGTGTGCTATACATCTCCTAGAGGGAATGCTCAGAGGCCAGAATGTTCAGCAAATAGTGGGTCATGCAAGAGCTTTCAACCACATCTTTGGATGTCCTGCTGTAAATAACAATGTTTAGATAAAGTGGTCTCTTTAAAAGTTTTTCTAAGCATCTCTTTCTTAATGAGTTGGGGATAGTCCAATACTCTTTCATACACTATTATCTTCTGGTTATTAATATTTTGGACATTATCTTTATTGGTTAAAAAGAATAAAATCATTGATTTTAACTTTAAGATAGTGCAGTGCAAAAATTAAATTTCCCACAAATCAAAGAGGGATGTGTGAACATGTATTTTATTTTTCCAGCGATGCTTGAATATTTTTTTTCCCAAACAGATCAGTATTTGAACTCATTATCTCTTTCTCCTACTTTCTATTTCTTATATCTTTCTTTAGTCTATTTTCTCCCTCTTTTTTCTTTCTTTCTCTATCTTTCACCCTTTCTTTCATTCTCCTTTTTGCATTTCTTTCTCTTTCTTTCACCCTCTTTCATTCTCTTTGTATTTCTCTTTTATCAAATTTAGAGGAAATGATATTCATTTGTGTGAAGGGAGAGTGGAAACTATTTAGGAAAACTATACATTAGTACATTTCACCCAGGATTCAAAGGTCAACCTCCCTGTCACCTGTCCACCATTTCAGCCCTAATAATTTACCAATATAAAATATTCATATAGATTATGAATTGATCATTTTTTAATATGATAGTGAATTAATACACATGGTTGAGATATTTACAAATATTTGAAACACATATCATTTTATAATATACAAAACATGGGTCCGGACATTAATGACATAGAAATTGTCAAAACAATCACACACAAAATTACACTAAATATTCTAAATAGTGACTTCAAATTTACCAAAAATATTAACAAAAACTTGTAATGGCTGCACAAAACTAAATCATACATGCACTTTACAAATGAAAACTAGTAAGTATACATGGAATAAAAACCTTTTACAACTAACTAACTCTTGCATTTTGCGAAATATGAACATTGATTTTCCATTACTTTCTTCAGAAATAATAGCTTTCCCTTCTCATCTTAACTCTTTTTAGCTTATTTGCATTGTTTCACTAGGAATGTGGATTTTCCAACCACATAAGTGATAAATGCACAAAGTTAACATGAAGAGTACCTACATTATATTATTCTGACAACTCTGTGGTAAATAATACTATATTTCCTGTACTTATATACATATTCCACATAAATTTCTAATTTTGCCTCAAAAATAACGCAAACCAAGTAAATATAAACCGAGAATTCACTTTCCTATAAAAACACATTTCCACAACCAGGTGATCATGAACAGAATCTATGTTTGTGAACATTTTTTGGGGTGTACCAAATTAAAGATTACATTTCATAATAATCCTGACCCTGGTCATACATAATTATTGATGAGATGCTAAACTCATAATTTATTTATGCGTTTCTGGACTACATTACACGTAGGTGGGAAGATTAGCTAGTAATTATGTACCGTTGCCCAGGGGACGCCTGTGGAGGCTCTTTCCATGTACCAATGATAATGAATATCAGCATGGCCAACCAGTAGAAACTCTTAACTGAATCAAGTCTAACTAACCAAACCCTGGTAACCATTTGGATTGTTCCCCTTTCTGAAAAAATACCCATGATACCAGCAGGAAATCAAACCCGGGATCCCCAAGGTTGGTAGCCACGAGTACTGACCACACTATACCACGAGGTTGGTTACTCGCTCACAATTTGAACGTGATATACAATATTGTGTTATTCATTTAACCTGTTATGTGTCAAAGTTTTAGTGAATTGATATTAATAAATTCAACTTACCTGATCTATATAATAGGATAAAACAGAAGCATTAGCCTCTTATGAATAAGTTGCTTTGGATATTTGAACTTTTTCATTTTGTATGTTTTGCTATTTTATTAAAAAAAAAAATTCTACACGACCTTTCCATTTCTTTGTCCATCTTAGATATTATATCTGTCCTTGCACATTTAAATTCTATAGCGTGTCTGGTGTCTTTAGTTGTCCATTTGTGAAGTGCTCTGCAGGGTGAGCGATGTCATCAGTTATCACTAAATTGTAATGCATTTTCAGTCTTGAACAATTGCACTACAGACATTAAGTCACCCTTAGGAAGGGTTTCAGTAACTGGTAAAAGTCACTCACTTGAGAGGATAATGAACATTGTCTCTAAAACATATTTCTGTTTTGGCAAAGTGTTCTTTGATTTTAATTTTATATATTTCTTCACAATAAATGGCCATAGTTTCATTTTAATTCAAGTTAACTTTGTATAATTAAATGCAAACATAGTAGTGGTAGCAATTTTCATGGAAATTTCCTTTCTAGAAACACTGATTTTTAAAAAAAAATTTCTTTCAATTTACAAACTAAGATTACATTTTTCAGATGAGCATTGGACACAAACTTCAGGATAACTGTATTTGATTTTGAAGTGATAATATAATAGCACTTATCACCATGATCTGTGCTATGCCACCCTCTATTCATTTTTGTTTAATAAAAACATACATACATACTGGATCTTGTTGGACTACTCGAGGGATTCTGATTTGTTTTTATGACCACGTCCATTGTCAAATTATTATTTTAGTTTTTTTCTTTCCTTTCTCCATCTCTGTGTGTTTATCTTTGTTGACGACAAGATGTCGCTGAAGAGTCTTTTCAGTAATTCTTCTGGGAAAAAATTTGGCATAGTTTTTAACTTTTGTTTTATTCAAGTACAAAATCACAACAATGCAGTCAATACTTTAATGAATAATATCTACTGGCAAGCAATACACAGCATTTGTCTGCTTATTATACATAAGACAAGAGAAATATTGTAAAATATTGATTGGAACCTTTGTACCCAAACTGTAATTATTAACAGTGGATAAATTCTTGTTTTAACATGATCCAGCCACGTGCCTGCAGGCATCATTTTCAATGCCATTTTGACTTTGTCAGCAGTGGCATTCTTTAGTCACACTGTCCCACACACCAAGCAAATTTTTTTTTTAAAACTGAGTTTTTCATAAATCTATCTATGATGTGATTTTTATTAATAAAATTTATTTTCAAAATTTCTTGGGCCTTATTCAAGTTTTTGCATGACTGGTTATACAAATAATTAAAAATCTTCCTTGGAAATTTCATCCCGGGAAGTCCTGAACCAGAAATCCTAGCATACACACACAAATCCTTACCAAGCTGTAAATTTTCTTTCAAGGTCATTAGGTTTCTCCCCCGCTTAGCTTTGTCTTCCCTTCATGTTTATTCCCATTTTAATTTTAATATCAACTATGTTTTTAGCTTATAATGATCCTACAAGAACTCTGACTAGCCTACTACAACAAAACTACTACTCAACAACTACTCAACAATACTCATTTTCTAAAATTATACTTTTGAGAAAACCTGCTTGAAATGTCCAACATGACTTCTTCCATACTGCACTATACTAGACTGTCCCAGTCCAGCCACCACACTAAATAATACTTGCTCTCGACTTGACCAGGTTGACCTCTTCTGAATAGAATTTAGTTTGTTTATAATGTTTTCTCTATTTTTACATCTTGGGCTCTGTGAGCCATATACATCATAGATCCTTTAATAGCAGCTCTAGCTACACATAACATCGCCATGAGGTCACCCCATTTTATGTGTTCTTCATGTAGTAACAATAAAGTGATAACTCAAGATAAACACATCCCTTGCTGAAACTTAACTATTATGGAGAGAGAATACAAAAATATATTACTAGGCATTTTCAAAACAGATTTTTCTAGCTCAAGCCGAAGCACAACTGTTACACTTAACAAAAATCTAATACATTATATTAAATTAGTTTTGGAAACTAGTCCTTTAAGTTGTCATGGAAATGTAGGTTCTTCAAAATGGTCTTCCATCATTTCACGACGGCTGGTTACACTGTTCCCCCTTTGTGAAAACTCTTCATACTTGTGTGGTTGGGATGGCAAGGAATTGCTTGCCGACATCATCTATAAAGGAAAATTCTTCCTTATGCTTCTTCCACTAGTCTATGGCTTGCATAGCCTATATAATCTTAGAGCTACATGATAATCCTCAATTATCCTTGCTTGTCTGTACTTTGTATTATTTTGAATGACATTAAAGGGAATTGATTCAGATCATCTCATATGAATCCAGTAGAAACTTCTGGACTAGGGTCTACATTGTCTTGTATTTATAGAGCTGCCTTTTAAAGAAGTTACTGTCAAAGGAGATTGAGTGAAACCTTTACTCTTTTTTTAAAAGCAGCTGTCTTATTCCCAAGATCAGCTATGGTGCCTAAAGCACTAATGTAATTAATTTTATATTATAGAAAAAGGCGTTTTTATTATGGCTTTATTAAGTTTTTTGCAAATGGCACTGCTGAGTCAAGCTCATTAACAAAAATATGAACCTGGAGACTGTGGATCATTGAAATGATCATTTAAATCAAGGACACACTAGACAATAATTGCAATGTACAAGCTACCTGCCGATGTTTCCAACATGTGTCTGGATACACGGTAACATCGCCCGAATATCTGGCAGTAAAATATCAAAGAAAATTGCCAATGTCTTGTCTCCCACCTCCAATGAGAAACATCATTTAATATGGACTCAAGCTCACGCGGGCAACTTTTGAATTTAATTCAGTTGATTTCTCTTCCTCATCCTAGTTAACAAGTGTTTCCTTAATTTGGTGGTGATTTTCTTATGGTTACTACAGATTGTGTCACTATTTCAGCTCAAAAGTAGGTATCTTTCTTTGTAATTTTGGGTGCGACCAAACAAAATAGCTTCTCGAAATCTGCTTTTATCATCCTTGCAAATTTTTTAAATGATCACATTTCTTTCGACAATAACAACAATACAGTCACCATAATTTTCCACTCACCTTAAAAACTAATTTTCCCACAAAAGCATTTTTTGCTTTTGACAACATTTAATCATTATATAAGCGGCAACAACACCAGCAGCGATGTGAGAAGTCAACGCGGAGAGGGAACTAATGGAACTTGGTTGCTCGGTGTGGATGCAAAACATTGGTGGAGAGTTGTGTTCAGATACAAGTTGGTGTATGCGCAGGCAATGTTGCTGAGTCGCTGGGTATTTGTATAGGGTGATTATCGCCCAGTGTGTACTAGGCTTAATACTGTATGGTGAGCAAGGCACATGCTTTTTTTGGTGGCTTCTCTAAAAGGTTTCATCACTTATATAATGCCAGCAGACATATTCCATTGTAATGATGAAATACAGTTTTCTCTATTTTAAAAGGCTAGTTCTGTGGCAACAGATTTTCTTAAATGAACAAGTCTGTCGAGCATTGTGTATTCACTTGACCAGCACATTTCTACATACTGATTTAGCCTCATAACGGGTAAATAATTTATTTTGTCATGATATGCAACCTTGCATTAATGATAGCTTGCAGGTTAATATTATTATCTGCCTATATGAATACCTTAATAGGACTTGGCTCAGTGGCTGATGGGCTGTACTATTCTTTGCAAATATTAGTATACACATTTCTATTATTCAAAGCTGTGTGTGACTGTAGCACAACAACAATGCCTAGAGTAGGGTTGTCCAACATTTTTCATCCCAAAGGCCAAATCTGTTTATCACTTTGCACAGCAGGCTGAATACATGTTTATTAATCCAATCAACTTAATATATGCATACAAATAATACTCAAACAATCACTCTTAACATTTTTTAAATTGCATTTTTAATTGGTATAATCTTTAAAATGCTACTGCCTAAAAAGTTTACTAATCTACCAAAAATATATTATAAAATATGCACATGCACACACTTTCATAAAACTAACTAGCATTATAAATATACATTTATACATACTTTGGTGACCTGGTGGTCTAGGGGTAAGGTGTCAGACTTCTGTGCTGAGGGTCCGGGGTTCAATCCTCGGTCCCGACACAGATCTATCTGATTGCCAAACCCTTCCTTCACCTCTGATAAGACGTATATTAATCACAACTTGTGAATGTGAGGAATGCCAGGCCTCTACCGTGGTTCGGATCCCACGTTAAACTGTAGGTCCTCCATTTCATCTCACAATCACCCTACCATTACACATTAGCGTATGTGCGTATAACCCGAACGGGTAGTAAGACGCGGTGCTAATAATAATAATAATATACATACTTTTATGAATTAAATAAAGGCATGATTAAATGGAATCATGACCTTTTTAAATAGATATTTTTATTTAATTTATTAGCTATTTCATATCTGCCACCACGGATTTCCCTTTAATTTTCCTTCAGGATAGTGTGAGGTCCAAATTTTCAGTGAGTGGAGGCGGCATTAGACCCGCGGGCTGCCAGTTAGACTACACTGGCCTAAATAAATTACTTTTACTCAAAGTGTTAAAGTGTAATAAAAAATCAGTAATGTGTGGATATTGTTGTGTAAATGTCTTTTGTCAAACTAATTGTATTAATTTGTGCAGCTACAATATCCTCACACTCACTTCAGTAACTGCATTGTCTCAGGCAGTGGTTGCCAACTTTTATGTTAGCAAGGACGCATTTGAATTTATGAACTTTTTCGCGGGCATATATATATATATATATATTATTTTTACATACAAGTAGATTAATACAAATAATATTTTGGCAATTTACATTAAGCTGCACACTCTTACAAAGAAAATATTATTTAATGAAACGTTAAAAAAAAAATTATGTCAATATTGTGATTTTTAATGTAATTGTTGAAATTGCATTGAGATATTTTTAAAGTCTGGGTCATAATTTAACACAAAAGTTCATAAAACGTCCATTGGATTATCATCTGAATGTCGAGATCTTTATTTTGTTTTCACAATTTTCGCGTTGAAGAATGGTGATTCACACAGAAAAGATGGTCCAAAATATGATTTAATCTTCATCACTAAGATATTCAGCAAAGGGAATGTTGTGTAGTCTACTAGTTTCCAGAAATTTTGGTCTTTATGGCAAACCTTGAATATCTTGGTGGGCACATGGGGAAAGGGCCGACGGGTGCACGTATGGGTGAAGGTTTGATGACCCCTGGTCTAAAGCATCACTCTTGCATTATACTGGACTCCCGATGATTGGGAGTTAAGGATTCAAATCTCGGTCAGGTGTACTGAGGCTGGTTTTCGCAAACGTTTCTATACTCTCCCTTCACACAAATCCTGGTACATTTCCTCCAAATTCAGCCTTCCTCATCCTTAACACATCATAATTACTACCTATAACATAAACAAGTAGTAAGAAGCTGTGCTAAGAATATATATTTGTTCACCAAGCACTTTATATTAGGGCTGTAAAACTCGATACCTTGATACCCTCGATTCTTACTGGTATTGAAAGAAATATTACGATTCTCACTACTCGATTCTTAGTTCTCAATAAAACTGGCAAATAAACAAAATGGTAACATTCAAAATAGGTAATAATCGACTATCTCTCATATTAATTTAGTTGCCGTTTCACTAAATACCGGCGAATTGTAAATATACCATAATGGCCCAAATATAGTATGATCCCTAATATAATATGACCCTAACATTTTGAGGTGTTCTATATGAAAAATAAATGGTCTCGATTATAATACGACCTGACATTAGGACAGTATCAAGAGGTAAAAACTTAACAACTTTGACACACTTTTTTTAAAAGTAAAAGTTAAGTGAGATTGTCAGAATATATGAATTGATTCTAAACAAACAATTGATTTATAATACATAGACTAGAATGGCAATTTTCTGTAATCGATAGATCTATCATTAATTGATATATCACAACGTGTATATCGAAAGCTAATGATATTCCTATCAAATTAAAATGGCCGCTCTCCTGAAATTATAGTCTTTGTTGCTTTTCATTTTTTAATGTTTTATTTAGCTCTTTGAATAAGACAAGTTTAATAAAAATAGAACAGAAATCAACATAGTTAGTAAAAATGGAGCAAAAAAAGTTATATTTATTTTAATTCATTATATCACTGCCAAAAATGTATCACTAATTTCTGGCGAGCTAACATGCCTAGGATTAGTTATGGTGGACGACTTGAAATTTTTGTAACGTGTGAAATGCGTTCTTTCCGTTATAAAATCCGCAATTTAATTAATTAACTATGAGTTTATTAGAATTTCTAGTTTTGAAGACTTTTAGTGTGTTAAGTAAATATCTATAAGATTGGGAGATTAAAGTTTTAAGTGATCATGTGTTGTAATGGTCAAGTCAAAGTTTTGCATTGATGCAGGTGTAGGGTAACAGGCACGTTAGGCTTTTTTTATGCAATAGTGCTTGGAAAAATAATGAAAAAGTAAAGGTTCAAGTATCGAGGCTGAACTTAAGAATCGGAATCAAGAGAAACAGGTATCGTGACATATCTACTTTGTATAGTAGGATTTTCATTTCACTTAAGTAGAACAAAAGTTCACTATTCCGTGTAACGATTGTGCCTACTGGAATTCTACAGTTTGATTTAACATGCACTTTTATAGAACCCCTTTTCCCCACAAACTCATACAGTAAATAGTACAATTCATGCATCTGTGTTATTTTCTTCTTCTTATTATTATTATTAGCACCGCGTCTTACTACCCGTTCGGGTTATACGCACTATTTTCTTGTTGATTGACTTAAGCTTATTTTTCTTATGGAATGAGTTATTTATTCTCCACCATGCTAATAAGCATTTATTTTTCTTCAGGAGCTTTTGCAGCTTCTGAAAATGCAGCATGAATACTTTTGACATAACATTTAGTTCCAAGTAATCTTCTTAAAGGGTAATATGATGCTTAGAAAGATAGTTTTTCAAAAATAATCTAGTTCATGTTAGGCCTGTTAAACTTTTTAGAACAGCACATGCATGTACCATCTCCGTTTCCATCTTCAAAATACACCTTTGTTTCCTTTTTTCTTTTTTTTCTTCCATATCTTGTACAAAAACAAAAAACAAATGCAAATTGTTTTTAGTAATACTTCATTGTAAATGCACAGTCAAATTAACCATTTACAACAGTCAATTAAAATTTAACCACTGATTGTTTTTCCAAAATGTTTATATTTAATCTCAATTTTATCTTACACAAAATTACAGCTTATCTTTTGACACATACTACTTAAAAAATAGATTTTGTATTGTGTTAAAACATATTTTTCTTTTTTTTAAAAAAAACATGTATTACTTAGGAACTTAGGAAATTTTTTAGAAAAATGGTAAGTTTATCACATTTTAGTTTATATAAATAATTCCTTAAACACATTGAAATGGAAGGAATTTTTTTTACCAACTTACTGATAAAACTTTTAAAACCCAGGCCATAGATAATTAATCATCAGGGTGTTCAATTAATAAGTTACTGACTTTGTGTTCGCATAGTCAAATCAGGTTTTGAATCCTATTCAAATGCACTGGCGGGCGATTGAAGGCTCTTAATTTATTTTTCATTCCTTCCTCTATACTAATGCGTGTTCATGTTCTCTGATTTTTATCTTTCTTATGCCTACCCCTTTAGTGAAAATAATATACAGGTAGCAGGATGTGGTGCAAAAAAAAAAAAAAGATCGTATAAATGAGCATCAATTTGTTTACACAATTGTTAAATAAAATAAAATTTAGTCACTCCCTTCCTCTACTTCTCAGTATAATAACCTCAGATATTCTGGCATTTTTTCCTTTGTCGCACCAACTTTATGAACCATTGAGAGAGGAAATGGTACTCAACTTCTTCAAACTCTGGTTTGTTTTTGATACAGTGACTTTACTGCTCTTTAAGCTTAGATAACAAACGGGAGTCTATGGTGGCCAGATCAGGACAACAGAGAGGATGATCAAGGTCTATCCTACTTAATTCCATAACTTTGATTTGTGTAAATCTAGCACAATGCGGGCAGTCGTTAAGCATACTGACACCTCAGATGAAGATGTGATGGCAATTACGACTGATAGCAGGCTCCCAATTGATTTGATGTCCCAAAATAATACACCAGCGTTGATGGTTGCTCCTCATTCAAGGAATTCCACAGGGAGAATGCCTTTGGTTGACTAGGTTGTTTGAACTTTGTTTTGGTTGTAGAGTTACATGCTTTCCCTACATGGACTCTGGGGTAAAATGATCCACCCAGTTCTCATTATCTGTCACAACACAATACAAAAAGAAGTTTCTATCCATTTGAATAATTGTATGATAGGTTCCAGGCTCCAACCCACCCCTTAGTTTTACTGCGATGCTCAGGGGTGACTTGGTAAGACACCCTTAAGGATGACACTTTGCGTTAGTCTAGATTATTATAGTTGATTGTGTGAGCAGAACCACTCGACATGCCTATTGCTTTGGCAATGTCTTACGCTTAAACCTGACTGTTTTCTTGAATCATTTGGCTCCATTGTTCCACATTAGCATCTGCACCAGCAATAGGATGACCAGCTTGATGTTCATTGTACAGGATCTTTCATCCTTTACTGAACGATGATATTATCTCCACACCATTTTCTTCATTACTTCTACCAGCTTACTGTGGATGTCACTTCCTGATATGCCATATGTCCACATTATTCCACACTTCCTCTTGTACCACTGGGGGGAGGGGAGGGAGGGTGGGAGTGGCTTAGGCGATGTTCTTCAATTTCTTCTTTATTTCTATACATCAGATCTGAATCAAACAATCTGGGCCCACCCTAGTTCTTCCTTGTTTGCCCCTGCCCCCCCCCCCCACCTCCATTGTCCCACTCAGACTATTCATTTGATTGCACTCTCTCCCCAAACAAAACAGAACTCAATCTCAACATGAACTTATCTCGAAATACACTGACTCCTCTTTTGTCCTATGCTCAGACTACATTTTCTTGCCAGGCTATGAGATTGAGACTTGTGCACCTGGCAGATATTCAACTAACTCAATTTCATCTATTACTAAATTATAGTCATGAGACAACAGATTGTCACACTCGTTCACCATTTGGTCTGATCTTGCATTAGAGCGAGCATACTGCCACCTCACATGTCACTATATCTGCACACTGTCATGTTCTGTTACACTCGTGCAAAAACTGTCAAAGCCATAATGGCAATCAAGGAAAAGTCTGGCTAACTTTGAGTGTTTATCTTATTTGAGGAAATAAATAGCTAGCCATTAGGGACCTGATAAATCTATTTATTTTACACCCTTTGCATTACAAAATAATACAAATAAAAAATATAGACCCAGACACACACATTATTAAGCACAAAAACAATCATATTTTCATTGCTGTGTTGAAGTTGGCTACTTTTCATAATTTCCTCATATATCAACCTGTCATATGATATACATTATTTTGAAAAGTTGGATTATTCCATATTTGTTGCTTGGTTCATAACATGCATACAGATTTTATGCTCTCAAGATGTTACATTCTCTACATGCATGCACATTTATTTCTCTGGAAACTTCTTTCTATATGCTACATGCATGTGTAGGACATTTCACTAGCCATCCTAAATGCTACATGAAGAAATAGGGAGCCATTACATTTCACAATTTTTTTTAAAATTCTATTTTAATTGATATAAATGCAGTTTAAATATTTAATACAACTTCAATTTTTGCACTTGTCCACATACATCCACCTACTCTTCGGGATGTATTCTCCTGTCTGTCAATTTTGCCATCCATCCTACTATTTTTATGGAACATTCTGCCCAGATACACAAAATCATTCACTTGTTCTAACTGTTTTCCATCTATACTTAGCCAACAATCATTTCCTAGAAACGGATCAGGAAATGATTGCCAGCTAAGTATAAATAGAAAACTTTTAGAACAAGTGAATGGTTTTGTGTATCTGGGCAGAATGTTCTATAAAAATAGTAGGATAGATGGTGGAATCGACCGACTGGTTAATGCATCTCGAGAGTATTTGGATGTATGTGGCCTATTGGAAAGAATGAAGTAGTATTGAAAGAGGCAAAGATGGCAGTATATAAAAGTGTGTTAATGCCAACATTGTTTTATGGATGTGAAACGCGGGTTTGTCAGGAGAAACACAAGAGCAAGTGAGTGTAGTTAGAATGAGATATCCAAGAAATGAATGTGGAAAAATGTGTATGGACAGACAGTAATGAATGAGTGTTGAAGGAGTTTGGTTTGAAAGGTAATTCAATAGATCATTGTGAAAAAAGTGTGTTATGTTGTTTGTGCATGTTGAGAGGAAGAGAGTGGATTGAGTGACAAAGAAAATTTAATGAAGGTAGATTGTGTGAATCAAAAGGAAGGGGTAGATCATGTAAGACATGGCTAAATGTTGTAAATGATGTGTGTAAAAGAGAAACATTAAGAGTTTTAAGAATAAAAAACATGCATGCCTCGGTATGGATGTTGTAAAAGCGAAGGGAGTATGCAAGGATATTGAAGTGTGGAGAATGTTAGTGAGGATGGAGTACGGAGTTGTTGTTTTTTGAGCTATACACATAGTTTGTCTACCCCATAAGGGGACAGCATGATTAGATGTGTGTGTGTGTGTGTGCATGTATGTGTGCATGTGTGTTTAGCACACACATATACATTCAAATATACTTAAAGAGAATAACCAAAGAGGAAAAAGAGTTTATTTTATCTAGCCATTTGGTGCCAATTTTTCCTGAGTTTATTGAAAAAAATAATATAATTAGAGGTTTTCCACAATGTGTCAACTTATTTTTCTTAGCTATAGCACTGTTATTAATTAAAAATTTTATTTACAATAAGCAAGCCAAGTAATTAATTATTTTATTGTCATAAAAGTCTTATAAAATTAAAAAAGCAATATTACATTATATCAGTTTATCCTTAAATACTTATCAAATCATCACTATCAAATAATAACTACTAATAGTAGAGTGGACAAAGATGATAGTTTTGTCTTTTCTGGTTTGCTGGTGACGAGAGGTCAAAAGCTTAACTCACGGCCAGCTGTACAGAGGTCGTTTTTCTTAAACTATTTCACTCTCGCTCACCATGCAAACATAGGTAGACTTCCTTTAAATTCTGCCTTCCTTATCCTTATCCATTAGAGTAACTACACATATAGCCCAAATTCAGAGAATAGGTATACAAATCTTTTTAAGATAACACTTGAATAAATTGTTATATTAATATACTCCTGTTTTGTTAATATCTTTGTTATTATATTATTTTTTGTTTCTGTGTTTTCTAGATTCCAATTCCAGATGCAAACAAAGTTGTTCAAAATGAAACATACCATGTATTTGGCAATTATACAGGGTTCACAGTCCACACACTACAGAATAACTTGTATCCCAAATATGGGAAGGATTATACATCCAATGGAGATTTTGTAACATTTGCAACTGTGTTTGGGGTTTTGTTCAGTGGGGTTACGGGAATTATGGCTGGAGCAAACATGTCAGGTATGCTTATTAATGAAACAATTCACACTGATAATGTTGATTGGAAAGATATCTATGAGTTTTTTTTTATTTAATCACGATTTAGCTATGTTTACATTTTGTAACAAATAATTCCTACTATATCTTTTAAATGTTCCTTAACTCTCACTCTATCTATTTAATTTGATTTCTTTTTTGGAATTTTAGTTATTGTATTGCCAAAAGAGTTATTCTTAATGTCACATACTCAATCTTTTCTAAAAATAATTTAGTTTATTTTAAATCAAATTTTTTATCAATCTATTAGAGAATTGGTATCAACATTTCTTTTCACTGCTTTCAACAGGCATGGCAACAATACACTAACCTATTTTTTATTATTGTTGTGTTTATCTGCATATTTTTTATGTTTGTGTGTAATACCATATCCTAAAGCAGAGGTGTTCAAACAGTTGACGGATTGAGAGAAAGGAAATGATGAAGAGGTTTGCAGTGCACCTGCACACAACTGTTCTTAACCCCGACAAAGCGTGACCTTTACTAATAAATTCATAGATTTAGAAATATTTAGAGAAAAATAAATGTACAGAACTCCGCACAGACTTTCTCGCTCTATTGTTTAAAAATGGAGATATGTATTCAAAACTCGTAATATATGTGAAATAAAATATTATACACTAGCAAACCCAAGCATAAATTGCACTATATTTATGTAAAACATTTCTTGATTCCCGGTTTTGAACTTTATAATTTTATTTTAATGTTTGGACCAATAAAAACGATCAATATTGGGTCCACAAGGATCGACACTTCGTATTAAAATTTTGACTTCTGGTTAAAATTTTTGAAATTTTATTAGGTGTTTAACATCTTCATGTCATTGCATTGCTATTAAATTCCTCATTTATAAATTTTGACCAATAAAAATTATTATTGAGTCTAAAATGGAGATAGATCATTGTTGTACAAACATTTCTCCTAGGAGGTTTAAGGCAAAATAACAAACTTTTGAGAGACTTATATTTAGTTACTCTATGGCATTGGAGAATTATTGCGTCAAAACTTAAGTAGTATCTCTTTACAACTAAAGCTCACAAAATTTATAGCTTATATTCCCCAATATGTCAGAAACTGTTGGTTTTATAAAAATATATTTCATATAAAAGTTTTTTATTTTTAATAGTACTACAATTTTGCAATGATAAGTTATTTCGTATCTTAAATAGTTGTGGAGACACTGAAATTTCAGCTTCTGTAAAGTACCATAAAAGTCATTTTTATGGGAAAATGAAAATACCATTTATTTATAATCTTAATCAATGCCTAGATACGAATTTTAATCAAAATCGTTATAGCTGATTTTGAGAAAAATTTATTTTTTCTATTCACCCTTTATTAAACTACTCTTAATTTTCAATTTTAAACAGACACACAGAGAGACGGCATTGCAAAGACCACTTTTTAGGGTTTGAGGGGTCATGAGATGTTGACATTCATCAACATTTCAGGTTAGATTTTTTTTACGGTCGCAATGCTTAACCTTTTGTGTTCAAAAGTTTAAAAATATAAATATTTGCGTACAGCTTGAAAGTTGTTGATTTTATAAAAATATGCTTCGAATAAAATATTTGTATCATAAATAGATCTACATATTTGTAATGATAAGTTATTTCATGTCTCAAATAGTTTCAGAATATGAATAAAAATGATAATTTACTCATCAGCCCTTAAAGTCATTTTGCCGAAATATTGAGAGTAGCCATTTTGTTTGGAATATTTATAAATGTCTAGAATGAAATTTGATAAAAATCGTTAGTGATTTTGAGAAAATCGACTTTTTCTCTTTTTGCCCTTAGGTAAACTACCCTTAATTTTAGGGTTTGGATATCCAATTCTAAAAACTCTTCGGGGCAACCCTATGAAAACCCTAGATATCAAGTTTTAGCCCGATCGGTAAAATAGTTAAGGCTCTAGTTGGAGGTAAAAACAGACAGACAGACAGACAAATGGTAAATTTTCGGATTAGGGGGTCATAAAATATTGAGATTCATCAAAATCTCGAGTTCATTTTTTTGATGATCACAATACTTTCTCTACCTGTAAGATAGCAAGAAAGTAAAAAAGATTTGGCAGTGCGCCTGCGCTCATCCGTTCTAAACCGGACAAAAGTCAACATCACACGATATTATGTACAATCGATGGTAGAAGCTGTGTTTTATTTTATTAATCATGAACATTGACTTTATTAGAAAAAATGAATTCTCCTAAACAACCGAAAACCTACCTATTCCATGAAGAATGCAAAAACTAGGTATTTTTTATGATGTCCAGGAATAAATGTCTGTGTTTGATATGCCGTGCTAGTGTTGCGGTGTCAAATAAGGGCAATTTAGAGAGATTTTTTCGAGCCTTCATAAGAAGAAATAAGACGGTGACTTTCCACCTAAAAGTGAACTACAGAAGATTAAATGAAAGAACTGAAATATCTGTTGGGAGCACAACAATTAATGTTTGCTAAGCCCATTGTACAGTCACAAGTAGCAACTGAGGCATCATTTTGTATCACAAATATTTTAGTAAAACATAAGAAACATGTTTTTCTTGAGGCTGCTGACGTTTTGTTCAGTGAATATAAAAATAAAGTTGAGATTATGAAAGCTTTTAAAGACATACCACTCTCTCGCCAATCTGGGATGTGTAGAAATATTGGGTGGTGATTTAATAAACAAACTAGAAAAATACATCATTAATTGTAGTTATTTCTCGCTACAATTCAATCAACTGACGTTGTGGATACTTTTCAATTAATCATGTTCATAAGAATGGTGTTCCCTGACATGAGCTACAAGGAGGAGTTTCTAACCATGATCCCTGTCAAAGGAACTACTAAAAGTGAAGATATTTACAAACTTTTTGTCAGCTTTATTAAGAAAACAAGCCTACCTCTCTGGAAGCTTTTATGTATAACAACCGATGGGGCACCAGCTATGGTTGGTCAAAATAATGGGTTTCTTGCACTCTGCCGCAAAAATGAAGATTTTTCCAGATTTTACATCTTTTCATTATGTCATTCATCAGAATGCATTGATTGCTAAAGTAATAAACATGAAAAATATAATGGACATTACTGTTAAGCTAGTTAACTCGGTCCGAACAAGGAGCTTATGAAGACGACTTTTTAGATGTCAACTTTAGGAAAATGAGGCTGGGTATGAAGATTTGCTGCTACATACTAATGTAAGGTGGTTTAGCTGTGGAAAATTCTTGGAAAGATTTCAAGCTTTATTTGTGTTCTTGGACTCAGTTGGAGAAAGCTACCCTCAACTACATGACACATCATGGTTAAGAAGCTTAGCTTTTTTGACTGATCTAACAGCTAACTACAATAACTTCATTCTTGAACTTCAGGGGAAGGACAAAGGCATTACCGAATTAGTTAGCTGCACAAATGCTTTCAAGTCATAATTGCTACTTTTAAAATCGCAGCTTGAAAGAGGAAATTTGAAGAATTTTCCTATCTAAGAAAAAGTTGCAGAAAAGGAAGATGGCTACACTTCTAAGATATTTTGTAGTTAAATACAAAAACTTTGGCAAGAGTTGGAGAGACGGTTTCATGATGTGAAGCAATTTGACCCATTATTGGTTTTTATTTCATTCCCATTTGCTGAAAAGAACGTTGAAGGAATTTTCGAAGTGATCTCTTCTATTTTTAATGTGAGTGTTTCATATGTGGAGGAAGAAATAATAAAACTGCAATCTGATATCCCCATGAAAGCAAGAGCCTTCGAAAACAATTTCTGGATTTACTTTATGAAGAAAAGTACCTATGCTAGAAGTCCATTGCTCTTAATTTGATTGCATTTTTTGGTTCAACCTACCTCTGTGAATCAGCTTTTTCTCAAATGAAGATTATAAAATCATGATATTGAAGCTGTTTAACTGCTGAACATATACAATCCTGCCTTTGTTTGTGCCTGAGTAATTATAAATCCTCATTCAACAAATTATATGAAGATATGCATTGTCATGCATCAACTTCAAAGTGAGATATTTAGTGAGAAAATACTTTTTGAACTTAAATTATTTGCTGTAGTAATGTAGTTTAATGAAAAACTTGGTTTTGGTCAGTGAAAGGAGATTTTTATATGTGATATAATTTTACTATTAAAACAAAAAAGGTTATTAACTATTCTACTAAGGAAACAAACAATATCAGCCTATGATTACGTAGTAGATCACAAAGAATTTTCCTTCTTAGAGGTAGATCACTAGATTCAAAAGTCTGGCCACTCCTGTCCTAAAGAGTTGACTAAACTTTTCCATTAGCTTGAAGCTAGACCATTGAAATTCATAGTTACAAATGACTATTGGTAAAATATGTTTTGTCCCTTAAATTTTGTAGAGCCTGAGATGAGAGAACAAGATTCTTCTGGAGATTAAAGGTGGGGGAAAGGAGGGATTTATTAGTGAATAAAGCTTAAAAAAAACTATCCCTAGAAATAGATAACATGAAAAGATTTGTTTTAAACATGACATAGTGCCTTTTCAGATTATTTGCTAACCCCAAATATTAGAAGATAGTGTTATAAGGATATATTCAATTAAATTCTATAGCATTAGCATCTAAAAGATTTTGAAAACCCCTAATGTTATAAACAACTGACAGTGCACCTGATCCACCTCTTTTTCTGAAAGGAGTGAAAAATATGACTCACCACATAATTAATGCTGATCTGCTAACATTCTTTTATCTTATTAACTTAACTAAAGATCATAATCATGTCTACATGTTGGCATATCATATAAATAAAGTACATGAATTTATACTAGGTGGTTTTTACATTGATATAATTTTGATTCTATTCTTGGTACTTGTATTTTTAATTATATAGGTTCAAACAATTCTTAGTAAATATATAAATGTAATTATATCAATTTATTTAACTAAAAATATTTTGTAATTTTCAACTTTTATTTGGACTTCTCTAAGAATCAAAATAATAAAACTAAATTTGAAACCATTTTCGAAACAACTTATCACTATTATATTTTGTGTATGTTGAATAGAGTGAGTACTTTAAAGTTTCAATTTTACAAATAAAATTGTTTAACCACTTCTTTCCCATCACAATAATGCTCCAAATGTTTTGAAATATTTTAAATTCAAACCCCAGGTTTGACTTCGCCTATAGATGTAATTTTTCAACACATATTTAAATAAAATATTTATTCAACTTTCTATACACAAACTTTATTTTTGTGAAAACAAGTGTTTGGAATCAAATTGAATATGTTCTCAAATATTTAAATATTTACTTACTCTATGACATTAGGAACTCGAAAGTTCATTGCCACACTTATAAAAGGGGTTTTGCTAGCCAATACTCTGAACATGATTCTAGATTATCTCATTCGTGCTACATGTCCTGCCCACCGTAGTAGAGACTTGACTATCCTAACAATGTCTTGTAATGAGTACAGTTTATGTAACTAATCATTATGTAACCTTCTCCACTCCCCAGTAGCCTTGTCCTGTTTGGACCAAATATCTTCCTAAACACCTTGTTTTCGAACACCGTATTTTTTGTTTGTTTATCATGTGACGTAAGAGACCACTTTTCACACCCATAGAGAACAACTGGTAAAATTATTGTTTTGTATATTCTGAGTTTTACATTCCTTGACAGCAGGTGAGATCTCAACAACCTACTGACCAAGTAATAGCATTAATTTCCCACCTATTATTTTCCTAATTACCAATATAATATTGTTAGTGCTAATTAAAATTGTTCCTAAATAATTAAACTCATTAACCCTGTCAAATTATATGTTGCTTGAAGTAATTTCTAAATTATCGTCCTCAATCTGCGTTCCCCGTGTGATCCTATACTTAGTCCTTTCAGCGTTCACTTCTAGACCTATGTCCTTACCAGCCTCTGGTAAAATGTTTACATCTCTTGCTACTCCTTTCTTGTTATTTCCTCACAAAGCTAAATAATCTGTGTATCCTAATAGCTGTATCCTGCCGTTTAACCCATTTCCTGGTGTGGGCGTTTAACAAAGTCTTTGTTTGCTTGAATGTTCCCTGGTGCGGGCGTAAATCAACGTTTCATGGCAATAAATGTTTACTTGAGATGTAGACATTAAAATAACATATTTATTTTAATGTCTCACACAGGGGCTTACATTTTAATATTAAATACTAATTTACAACAATAATAATAGAAATATGCTTGTGATATTCTGCATGACAAAAAATAACAGCACTATTCATTATTTTAATAGTGTTCATATTTATTTGTTAAGGATAATAAATAATAACAAATGATAAAATTAAAGCTTCTTTGTTAATTTTTTATTCCCTTCTCCTTATTTGAAATTTAGTCTTCTATGACGACATGTTTCGGTGCTATATGTTACACCATCTTCAGGTCTTAATTATGATGACAATTTATTTTAATACATATTATTGGAAGGTTTGGGAAATTTGGCAGTATTACTATGTAAGAAACTTTTTTTTGCGAGATGAACAACAATACTTCAAAATTTCACAAACCTTCCGATAAAATGTATTAAAATAAATCATCATAAATAAAATATATAACACCTAAACATGTCATCATACAAGACTAAAGCTCAAATAAGGAGAATGAAACACAACTTTCTAATTGCTTACATGTTACAAGTGAATTCTCTTGTTAAGTGTAGACTTGAAGCATAATGAAATAAGGCCCTGGAAAACACAGGGATTTTTTTTCTGGAACAAATAAGGGAAAATGGGAAAATTCACAAAAAACTAAAGAAATACTGGACTATTGATGAACTTGGGACATTAAACTTCAAGCTTGAAATATTATGCTCTTTCATGGAAGAAAAAGCGAACTGAAGATATAAGCACACTAATAATCCAAATAAATATCTTATTTACTACACCACCACTCCTCTCCTACCCACCTCACCCTTCCTTTTTGCCTTGAACTATTGTTGGATTGAGTGACAACTTAATAAATTTCCCCATCAATTAGTCACTTCACAATAGTCAATCATTTAAAAAAGGAAATTTCACTCTATACTACTGTCTAAAGCAGTGGTTCCTATCCTGGGGGGTTGTGGAAAAATTAGGAAATAATGTTAAAACTCACATAATTGAAGATATTTTATTTAAATCACTCTTCCAAAGTTAAGATAATTATTTATTGCAGCATTGGCAACACTGTATACCAGTTGTAATACATTTGGTGACTAGTTAAAAGTGAGCATGCACGTGTTTATATTCGAGCTTGCAAGTCTCGGATGCTCCCCCCAATCCTCTTCTCCACCCTTCCCCTAATCTAGGTATTCCCAAACATTTTAGACCCAAGGAGTCCTTGCACAAGAAAAAATACACGCTAGAGCCCTCATAGCATATTTTACACTAGTATTATGAATATTCAATAACGACAGTTAACTATTACACATAGAAAAGTTTACACCAAACGGAAACTTTCACAAGTCCTGGTTGCACCTTTGGCAGATTTAAAAAAAAAATTCCAATCCTAATTAGTGATGTTATTTTATAGTGTAAAAAACAAATATGTAATACCATAAAATCTCCTCATGGAGCTTCAGATAACTAACAGAGCCCAAGGGCTCTGTGGAGCACAGTTTGAAAAACTCTGTCTGAAGCTACCATTGCGGCCACGTGCAACACCACCAAATCTTCAACTCTGGTTCATAAAAACTAAACAGTATTGTCAACTTGGAAGTGGAAAGTGATTTGCAGTGTGCCCTCTCACTCATCAAACCCAATATTCAAGAACTGATGAAAACAAAACAGTGCAACTATCATGATAATCTTCAGTCTTTTTTTTTTCCACCATTATCCAGCCAGTGTTACATTATATTTTTTTATAGAATTAAAAAGCTATTAGAGTGCATTTACATTTTTTATATAAATATCCTTAAAAATTAAGAGGGAGGGGGGAACGGCATAGCAATCTGATTACCTACCAAGGGTGGGGGGAGGGGGGGTCAGCTGCAAAAGGCTGGAAACCACTGTTCTAAAGTGACTGGAAAATTATAAATTCTTAATGGAAAGCAGAGACTTTTGTATTAAGAAAATGTTGGTAACCCTTTCCTAATATTTATTTCCTCTAACCCTTAGAAATATTTGTCTCTGACCATTACTTCTAAATTGAGTCAGTTTTTTTTTTCAAGCAGAAGGATCCCTTTGGATAGAAAGAAAAAGCCTGCTGGATTCCCCATTCAAATTCTGAATATAATATTATGTACATTCAAAAACGAATGTTAAATTTTACAAGCATAAAAGTATGAAACAAACAGAAAACGGCACATGTTCTGGTTTAGCCTTTGGCAAATGTCGTTTAGTCAGATTTGAAAAAATTGACAATCTTAATTACTGATGCCATTTTATAGTGTGAAAAACAAAGAATATTATAAAATTTCCTCACATAGCTTGAGATCACTATGGCAGAGCCCAAGGGCTTCCTGGAGCACAGTTTGGAAAACACAACATTAACTTATTTAGGCCTATCTTGGTTTGGTATGTCAGTTAGGTGGCCTGGAAAGCAAATGAGTCAGCAGAAAAATAAACAAAGTAAAAATATCTACGTCACATCATTCCACCACAACATGATAGCATTATCTCAGAAGCATATTTTAGAACATACACTTGTAATGTGTTGTTACAAATTATAGAACAAACATACAATATATTATATGTTAAAATATATTTTTCTACACATTAAATGTTAGTTTCTATGTCATTAAAGACTTTTATAGTTAGTGGGGTGAGTATCTTAGTGTCAAGACATCTTAACAGGGGTGTTGTTTTGATCACAAGATTAATAGATACTAAAGAAAATGTGAAACAAAAGTAGTCTGAAGCATAAAAAATGTTCACCATTTCACATTGACATTCACTCGTTAAACTTGCCTGGTACCAACATTTTGAAAAACTATGTATACCTGAAGAATGATTATATTTCTTTGTTGTGGTTTTAATTTGGATGTATTAACATTAAACTTATTAAATACTCCATTGTAATCTTGTTGGCAACTGAAAGACTCCCATATAAACTATCTCATTTAATTCATGACAAATAAATGTTAAGGCTTAAGTTGTACAGTTCATTTTTTCTAATACAAGCTCATCTGTATTCATTTCAATTTTTAAAATATGTGTTACTGTTGATTCATTTTATTTTAACTTAGTATATCTATTTTTTAATTAAAATAATGTATTCAATGTGTATTTAATTACTTTGTCGACAGGTGAGCTGCGCAATCCTGCTCGCAATATCCCAAGAGGAACTTTGTCAGCAGTTGGTTTCACATTTATCTGTTATTTACTGTTGTCGTTTTTGACAGCATCAACATGTACCCGCTTTTTGTTGCAAAACAATTTTTTATTCATGATGCCCATCAATGTATGGCCACCATTTATTACGATTGGAATTATAACGGCTACATTTTCAGCCAGCCTGAGCAATTTAATTGGTTCCAGTCGTATTCTTGAAGCATTGGCAAAGGACAACGTATTTGGTAAGATATTTTTTAAATCTGAAAAATAATTATACATATTTGTTAAGCTACTTACTTTTAAGGTATAGTTGTATGTTGTTAGGTCACATATCTTGACAATATTTAAATATATTTTTGTCTAGATCCCCAAAGATTAAATCCTGATCCTAGTGCTTTAAATAACCCAACAAATATGTTCATGGGATGAGTTACATTTACAATTTAACCTAATAACAAATGCTAATTTAATCTAAAAGGAATAAAATATGACACAAGGAAGTTAACTAACACACATTGGCTCTCAGAAAGATTAAAACAATAATAGATGTTTTGATGTTTGATCACCTCAAGCTATACGCATATATTATAATTACTCTAATGGGGTAGAGATGAAGAAGGAAGCATTTAAGAGGTAATCTATCCTCATTTGTGCAGAAGAAGAGTGAGAAACCATTTAGGTAAACCACCCTCATTGGACCTAAATGTAATTTGAACTCCAATCTCCCCTTCTTCACTAGGCTAGTCTAACACAAAAGTGGTGCTTTAGATTTTAGACCATTTGGCCACTGAGGTGGGTAAAACGATAGTACAATTTATAAATTTATTCAAGTCTAACTTAATTTACAAATTAGTCCAAACAAGTTATGAATGCCTAATCAATCCTTTAGTGCTTATTTATTTTAGTTTTTTTTTTAAATTTGGGTTATTGTAGTTAGGTTCTTTTAATTTATTTTTAAGAAATTTTATTGCTACATTTAATCTATTAGGTCTTTCTTAGGATTAACCTAAGAAAGATACATATGGCGATATATGTAAAGTCACTTTGTCAACTAAACACATTTAATACAGCATGCCGGTGTTTAATCCAGGCTCCCATATGATAAGCTCAATATGATTTAGAGCAGTGTTTCCCAAATGGTGGGCTGTGACCTGGTACCCGGCCATTAAATAGAAATGCCAGTCCGTATTAAATGTAATAAATTTATGCATGGTTAATTATTTGTGCCCAAAATATGTACTTAAATACTTAACGGACAGAGTGTGACATGCAAAGGGGAGTGGTGCAATCTGTCACAAGCCAAATTAAAGAGTTTTAATTGTTTTTCACTACAAGTGGATGAAAGTGCAGAAAGTACTCATTTAATGTGTTTTGTAAGATATGATTATAAATATACAATTAATGAAGTTTTCTTTATAAAATCTCCTCCAACAAGAACAACAGCCAAAGAAATGTTTTATTTAATTCAAAATGGCATTGAACGGAAAAAAATTCTTTAATCAAGTAGCATTGGAGCGTGAGCAATGTCAGGCTCTTGTGCTCGAATTTTTCCAATGGTTTGAGTGGCAGCAAAATACTGCTTTTGGAATAGCTTTCATAGAGAGGTGTTGGCTGTGAAAACAACTCCATTACTTTCGAATGCAACTATCCAAGAATATGTTAAGTTCATAAACTATATAAAATCTTACCCACTGAATTCTAAATCTTTACTGCTTTATGCAAAGAAATGAGAAGTGAACATAAGCGTCTACTTTTAAACTGCGAGGTTTAGTGACTCCAAAGAGGGAATGCTTTTAAACTACTTGTTGGAATGGACGAAGTTTTATTGTTATTGGAGCAACATTCTCCACCTGCAAAGAATGTCAAGTTTTAATTAACAATGTTGAGCCCCACTGTGCCCCGCAAGTGAACTTTACCAACAGACCAACGCGAGCCCTAGGACACCGCTATGTAATTTGTTTCTGACCATCCCACAGCCCAGGGGATCGCATTCATGTAGATGTTGCTATTGATTCTGACCATGTTAGGCTCAGAAAATATACCTGCGCTCTTGGTTCAGGCACCTTTTTATTTTTTTACTTTTTATGGATTGGTTAGCCATCAGATGGCCGGTTTAAAATAACTAAAATTAATATGATGGGCTTTTGCCATCACTTTTCTCTTTTTGAGGTCATTTTAATATTTTGATGTTGAAATAGTCGTCTCCAGATGGCGTTGTTACATTATATAAGGCCCTATTTTGAAACTTGTACCCAGGCTGCTAGTCGTACTTATGTTTGTAGTTTTAACTGCCTCGATGCCACTAGATGGCCTGCTTCTAATTTATAATAAATTATGTATGTTGGACACTTGACGTCCTGCTTCTAATTTATAATAAATTATGTATGTTGGACACTTGACGTCCCATTTACATTGTGAGGTCACCTTAATATGTTTAAATGGTTAGGCTTTGGCTCGACCTCAAGGATATATTTTGTCGTAAATTATTCATGTGATGGGCTTTGACCATCTCATTTGTTCCTTTTGTGTCACTTTGAAGAGTTAATGTTAAATTGTTCAAATGTTACTAGGTGATGCTGCTTGTTATTTTTTGGCTGTATTAAATAATTTGGATCCTAGTATTTAGTCGCATATTGTACTGTAACCCAACTTGTCTCTAGACCAATAGTTGCTAGCTTGTTGCTAATTATTAATTAACCCGTGAGGTAATGTGTCCTAAGATTAACTTGAATTTAGGCTGATAGGTAGTGCCGGCACTTATTGCTGTTATATTTAGCCCATAACATTTGTATCATTATGTTTCTGCTGGGCCTTCCTATTAGGGTAATTGAAGGCCAAATTATATATTGTAATAATTAATGTTTGTGCAGGTCAGTTGTTCCCTTTTGGACAATGGATTCTTTATCATACTACGAGTGTTACTCGTGTCTTCTAGTCCTAGCCTAACTGGGCCACTATCAACCCCTATCTACTACACCGCTTTAATATTGCTCGTTTGTTAATATCTTAAGTTTTATTTGTTCAATAAATGTCAATCTTTGTTACCTACTGCCTATTATTTCCTCTGGGGAATTGTGAACTAATGTCCTCTTGGAAAGGCAAAACACGGTTGTGTGAAAAGTACCTAAGAAGTCTGTCTACTATTAGTGAGTTATTAGTGTATTGTATTTTTAACTACAACTTTCTATTAGAATCATTCTTAATTTAAAATGCAAAAAAAAAAAAATCATCAATTTGCTAGATTTAATCAAATATTCCTTGTGTTTTTTCGTTTTCCCTCATTGAAACTGAATGTATTAAAAGACCTTCCTAGATAGAGATGAACATTTTTTATTGTTGGACCCATATAGTTGGCAGCAAAACCCCTAGTTTATTTCATTCTTTCATATTCAACAGGCTTTCTCTCCCACCTAACTGGGCTAAGCGAGAATAATGATGACAACTTAGCCGGTCCATAAATGTCATAAAATACTGTTCTAACCATTTTAATATCCTAAGATTTTGTGTCTGCTAATCTTTTGGTAACCACAATCCACATTCATTCATAACTATAATTTTTATTAGCAAATGCTATTTATTATCCTCAATTAATTATGAGGGATTATTGCTCTAGCTATATCTATTTCAATTTCATGTATCATACATTTCCACAGTGAAAGAAAATATATCTTGAGTTTTAAAGGATGTACAATTATTACATTTGGGCATATCGTAGGCAACGATAGTTTAGTACTGGTTAATCTTTCCACAAACTGAGCTACAGATTGATGTACTCCAGACACGCCATTATTATTATATTTCATTTTGATTAACATAAATTATCATGTGTCTACATAAAAAAAATGTTAGTTTTTAAAATTTTCTATGGGAACCTAATACATAAAGACATATTTTTTAATACTAGACTTTTTTTTTACTCTTTAAGGGATTAAATTATACAGGAAATATAATCTCAATATTGTAAAGAAAATTTTTAAACCGGTAGTGTTTATTTTACACAAATTCATTCATTTTTTTATTCTATTTTAATTAAATTAATTTTTTTCGATTATTAATTAATATACTAGCCTTCCTTTAACAAATACAAATTAAATAATGACTCCACATTTTATTTTATTCTTATTTAATTCATATCTTATTATTAATACATTATCTAAATTAATGAGAAATTTATATATAACAAAATATTAGGGCACATTCATATTCACAGAAGCTTACTCCTCTATTTGACAAAACTTTTTATTGGTCAATATGGCTTGCAATTTCTTAACATTGATTGATTTGACTCCTTAACACAATTTCATGATTATTTTAAACAATTGGTTTTTAGGTTTCTTACTTGACTTTGTTGTTTGTGGAACTTGGAAGGGAAATCCTATTGCTGCAGTATTCTCTTCATGGTTATTGGTCCAAATGATGATGTTAATTGGATCCTTGAATACGATTGCACAGATAAACTCTGTACTTTTCCTTCTCTCATACCTGGCAACAAATTTGGCTTGTCTAGGTCTAGAAATAGCTTCTGCTCCCAACTTCAGGTAATATTTTTGTTTATAAAATACTAGTTTACAACATGTAAAAAAAATATTTAATCTTTATTGAGGTAAAATATACATGTACAGCATAAAATATTAGATGTAATCAAAACTATATTTTTCTTTGGGTACTATGACTAAATTAATTATATGACCTGGGAGGGTCACGGGGGCTGATCACACGTCACCTTGTGAACCACGAGTTCTTTTAAGGATACTGGAGTGGGTTGCTAACTAAACACGAATGAAAATGCCCACATAATATTTAAGGTTTTGACTATTAAAACTAAAACATACATACACACACTGATTAACTATACATCTAAATTAATTACAACTAAACAAGTCATTAAATAAAATAAAGAGTCTTAATCAAGTCCGTAGATTAATAAACTAATAGAACACATAAAAATATAAGTAAATTAAATAAACAAATTAACAACCATAAAACACCTAATAACTATTCAAATATTTAAAAACAGTCACAAAAATGTTCATTAAAATAGTATTATCCGCATTTACAATAAATGTCACATCACTTGTGTACTTAGGCCAACAATTGTCCCGCACACAATGACTGCGATGACCCGCGATACACAAACGCCGGTCTGTACACTGGACACGCCGTCCGCTCACTGGACACGCCGGTCCCTCACTGGACACGCCAGTCCACAACTCGGACTGGGGACTCCCAGACTCACTGGTTGAGAACCAAGAACTGAGCACACTGATTATCGATGACCTTGTATATAGGGGTGGTCCCAGCTATGGATCTAGAATCCTCCACTTCTAGAATACTAGGCCAGAATTAAAAGGACCCAGAAACTTCCAGACGTGTGCCTCGTCCTCCCCCCTCCCTGTCTAATCCCCAACAGAGTGAGAAGGCCGCTGCCTACCTGCTAGATAAGGAGGGAGACAGAGAACAGGACACGCAGCCAGGGTAAACAACGAGATCCCGCCGGTCCCACTGTTAAAAACTAATCTCGTAACAATATATTAACCATACCAATTTTACTAAACTTGATAAATTTTGGATAAACATGTAATGAAAATTCTAATAGTACAGTAAAACCTTGGATTGCGAGTAACTTGGTTTGCGAGTGTTTTGTAAGACGAGCAAAAATTTTCAATAAATTTTAACTTGATAAACGAGCGATATCTTGCAATACGAGTAGTACTATGGTTACGCTTTGTCTGCCGAGCATTGGCATTGGATAGGTTCTTTGTTAAAGTCGCACAAAAATAAAAATATTTGAGTGAGCCAACATATAGCAGTGATTCCGTTAGTGAGAGTGGAAGTCGTCCTAAACAATAACTCACCTCCTCCTCTCCTCTCTCTCGTCTACCTCACACCAGCCACCATTAAATTTAATTAATTAATTTGATTACAGTACAGTTACATTTAAATAAGGAAAATAAAAAAGGTATTAATCATTTTTAGATTAAATATTTTTGGGTTGTGGGACGAATCATCTGAGTTTCCATTATTTCTTATGGGGGAAATTCACTTCGATATACGAGTGCTTTGTATTACGAACACGTTTACGAAACGAATTATGCTCGCAATCCAAGGTTTTACTGTATATGATAAAAACTATCATTTTTTTACAAATTTGAATTTACCACCTTGTTACCTGTAATAAAATCAAGTATTTTAAAATGATACATTTTTATACAATATTATTTAAAATATTAAATTGTTAAACATAAGAAAAGTTTTCTTTATTATTTAAACAAAAATAAGTCAAAACTGCTATAAAATATTTAGGGTTTCATGTTATGTATAGTTTTAAATTAATTTTGCAATTAGGATCAGAGTAGAACCTTGATAATCTGAACCAATTGGGACCAGAGGTGGTTCGGACTATCAATTCATTCAGATTAGCAAGTATGTATTTTATTTTATAACCAAGACAAATCTACAATATAATAAAGTACAGTACAAGAACGGTTTTCTAAGTATAATTTTTTTTAACCAATGTGGAGGATTAAAACTCCAAAAAAAGAGGCTTTTTAATATTTTTATAAAAAATCTAATAACTAATTGATAATAAAAAATATTAACGAATACACAACACACGCACAGATCAATTAAAAACAATTAGAACGTCGAAACACGAAATATCACACCTCTCACAGTAGTAGACCTAGCCAGACCAATTGAGAAATGATAACTGGAGTAGCAAGGTTATGGCACGGTTACTGTTCTCCCCATTCAAGTGTAAACGTTGCAGCGGGCGCACACGATTTGCTCGCTAAAATGTTCATTTTAACTAGCGTTGCTTCCTGTTTTCTACATTTCATACATCTGTATTTTGACCTATTTTACCTAAGGTGTGTTCAGATTAACAAACATTCAGACTATTTAAGTCCGAACTATCAAGGTTCTACTGTAATATCATACTTGTAATATATTTATGAACGGTGTTTCATAATTTAACTCGATTCTGTCTTGTATTTTTTTGTATGCTTTTTTCAATTGCAGCAGAAGTCAACTTTTCAAGTCTTATCAATCCCTAAAATACATAATAATGATTGTATATGTTATTTATCAAAGTCAAACTTGAACTTTGCCAATATAGTTAAATAATAGTAAATTGATCCTCTTTAGATAGTCAAAATATGGACAATATTATTCACTAAAGTTAGCCTCTGAATTGCTGAATTTCCTCATTATGATAATTTAAATTGATTTCACCATTAATATTCCAAACTTTTTTTGCCCTTTTATTAAAACTCTAGGGAATTGATACCAGCACCTTAAATAGTTTCATATTCTTACAGGTAAACTTTGTAATACCTACAACAACAATGGAACTTAAAAAGTCCACTACACAAATTCAAAAATTTTCTGGACCTGCATGTATTCATACACTAAAATATATGATCTGTTGATACACTAAAATATATGATCTGTTGAGAGCTAAAATTATGATTGTATCTACTCTAATGAATTCATACGCTAAACCATATAATATGAAGCTGTAATTTTTGACAATTTCAAACTTATTTTAAGTTAATTAATTTATGATGAATGATTTCAAGACATTTCAGAATATATTGGATATACACATTTTTATTAAATCATCTATATATTAATTTGTTTATAGATAAATGTAATAGTCAAGAACAAGTACATTGTTGGATTTAATAACACAAATAAAACTAACTTTACGATAGGTTTTTTTTTTAGATTGATACTTTTTCATCCCATTTAATTTACTGTTTTCCTTTTCAGGCCTTCATTCAAATATTTTACTTGGCATACAGCTTTCATTGGATTGTTGGGAACACTGGTTATGATGTTTGTGATTAACATTATATATGCTTCATTCAGTATTGTATTGTGTCTTTTGTTGGTTGTTTTGCTCCACCTCTTTTCACCATCCAAAACAGCAAATTGGGGCTCCATTTCTCAAGCTCTCATCTTTCATCAGGTATGCCTTACACATATTACATAGATTATCTAGTCTTATATCAAAACATAAATTATTTAGATTAAATAGAAAAGCTAGTATATTAACGTTTATAGCCACATCAAAATAGCATATTCTTTAAATTGAAAAATGATCAATCTTTGCGAGTCCACTGTCTCTATATGTTGACTAATCATTTATGTATATAGACATTGATGGTAAAGGTTGTGTATATTTGGTCACTACTGCAACTTAATGGCAAAAATAAATTATCCTTGAAATTAACATGGATTACTGTTAATGTTTTATGCATTTTAATGAACAAATGGAATTTTGCTTAGAAAACTTGAATTTGGTTTTAAAATATGTTTATTATAACGAATTATTTAAACAACTTCAATTTTGCTCTTTTTTTGTGAACTCATAAACATGTATTAATTACTTCTTTAAACTTAAAATAAGTTTTAAGGATATTGAAATATATTTTTCAAATGTAGGTATCATGAAAACACAGTTTGCAATAATTCGATGTCCCTATGTATGATTAATATGATTATACTTATTGATTTAAAAAATATTCCAACTTTCAACAAATTAATTCATTTATGCTCCAGGACCTGGATTCACTAACGGGACCACATAGTTGCGCCGGAATAAGTTTGAAAAATGTGCCCAAATCCTTATTCACTAAAAGAAGCAGGAGCAATTTGAGAGCAAAGTTGCACCTTTTATTTGACACCACTCAAGAGTAGGCGCAACTATTAAATCATGATTGCCACTTCAATAAATTTAATTGGCGGTGTATTATCGTAATGGCTTAAAATACAATTAGTTAACTGTACTCCAATTAATAATGAAGAAATTAAAATACCATAAGTCTGTCAAGCACAAAATTTGTTTCAATTTAGATAGTGGTAACAAACCAATTACTTACCTTTTATTTTTGAATTTTTAAATTAAAACAGCGCAATGGCATTTCTGCATTATTACAAAACAAAACGGCAAACAAAACCACAAACTGTGTAATCTTTCTCTAGATCCAAAGAGGTTTTTATTCCTCCAAGTCCAAAGACATTTCGTCACTAAATCTGACATTATAGCTTTAAAATAAATTTTACAGTTTCTATAAATGTTTTATTAATGGAACTTAAGCTTTAAACAAATAATATAAATAAATACTAAATAACATACTAATATTGTTTTTGTAAAGCACCCAGAAAGAGGCTGTTTCTAATTTTATTGCTGGTTTATAAGCAAAATGTTTAGAAATATTGGTATTTGCTATCATTTTCACTAGAGATTTAAAATAAAGTAGCTTTGACTTTGAAAGTAAATTCTTCACAAGAATTGATCGAAAAGAGCGATATTGATGATGTTTATGGTGGCATCACCATAATCGTGCCATCACCATAGTCGTGCCATCAGTGTGCACCTTATTTAGTGAATACCTTTAGGAGTAGCCACAGTACAACTGACAACAATGACTAAAATCCTTGGTGTGATTATTGAGGAAAATTTTAATTGGACAGATCAGGTAACTTTGATTTGCAAGAAAGTGTATGGCTACCTACATTCGCTGAATGAGGTTTTTTTCTTCATAGCTCATTTACATGGTGCCACAAATAATACATAAAACATTTAATACTTTAAAAGGAATTAAATAATATTTGGATGTTGGTAGCTGCTAGCACTTTAGTGACCTGTGTAATAAACGGACAAATCATCACTCACCAGCGAATAACCTGAATGGGTAGTAAGACACGGTGCTAAAAAAATCACCAAAGTAAACTGTAAAATGTTTAAGTCATCAAAAATAGAAAAAAGTTATCAGGAAACATGGAAAAGTTACCGTTGTAAATATGTCATTTATTTCATTAAATGATTACTACAACAGTATTTATATTCAAACTGTTTATTAGACATTCTATTCATACCAAGACCTAACTGCCTAACCTTAATAATTAACTTGGTTACCTTTGAAATTTCCTCATTTATTCATGTGCGCTCAGTTTGCCCTTCAAGCTGCTCAATAGTGTAATCATTCAAGATAAGGAGGTTATTCTCTGTTCTATTCAGTTACACACCGCTTCATATAGAGCAACTAAGAACATGAAGGGTACATTGATATTATATTAGCAAAACCAGTTTATGTTGAGTCGTTATACTATTTAAGGCATTTAATATTATATTTTTAGTTCTACTACACCCATTTATTTTTCTACTGAAAACTTATTTATTCCTAATAAAACAGAATAATTTTGTATTCATATTTAACCCAGTATTTTTATTTTTAATACAAGTTGAAATTTCCTGGAATGTTATTATGACCAGTGGTTTAATTGAAATGTCCTGGAATGTTATTCCTGTAAGACAATTGTTAATAACAAAGTAATGGAATGCCAGGCCTCCACCGTGATTCAGATCCAACGTTAAACTGTAGCTCCTCCATTTCATCTCACAATCACCCTACCATTACACATTAGGGTAAGTGCATACAACCCGAACAGGTAGTAAGACGCAGTACTATTTATAATATTAATAATAATAACAAATTAAGTTCTGCCTTCTCATTATAAAAAGCTTTTGAATGTATACAAGTACAATTTTCTTAATAAATAGTTTTAATACAAGCTAAGCTAATAAATAATGTTGTTTTGGCTGTCTCAAGCGGCTTAGTGATTAATTTTTTAATTAATTCTCTATTTTATTTTATATCAGATGATATAGGTCACTGATAGCCATAAGTTGCTCTATATTATAAGGTAGTGTGTACTAGTACATTTTCTTTTGAGTGTAACAATGTATTATTTTTGTAGGTTCGTAAATATTTGCTACTTCTAGACTCTCGGAAAGACCATGTAAAGTTCTGGCGACCTCAGATTTTATTGATGGTTGGAAACCCTCGTTCTTGTTGCCCACTAATCCAGTTTGTCAATGATTTGAAGAAAAGTGGTTTATATATACTTGGTCATGTAAAAGTTGGAAACATGAGTGATTTTGTGATTGACCCAACATTAGATGAATACACACATTGGCTTACACTCATCGATCATCTGAAGGTAATATACTTGTAACAAATAATACATGTATATGTTGTATGAAGATAATTCTCATATAAAATATGTGTACAGAAATGTAGCCTTAAAATAGAACTAATTTATAGCCACTTAGTTAAATTGCAATCATTTTTAAAAATACGACAGAAAAACAAAACAATACTTAGCAATCAATATAGGTTTACTTTGAAACTACTTTCCAGTTTTGGATAACCAAAATTGTATGTACACATAGTAGTATTTTTTCTTTTCATAAAAACTTAGCTAAATAGGTGGGGAACAGATTTAATTTCTAGCAGAATATTGATCCTAGAAATTATCCATATTCTAAAAATGTCCATTCTGTAACAGAGACTTGTGATTTAACAAGATGAACAAAAAAACACCACCATTCAGTCCCCAGTTTAGAAGTTTTAGCCACATTATAATATATAAACAAAAATCATCGGCTGGAATAGAAACTATTTTGGATTTGTTATAAATATGAAAGATAAACCTGTAAAACTATCAATAACCATAATGGTCATATGTGCTTATGTGCTGCTATGAAAGTCAACATAAAGTTGTTTTCCAATTTATCTTGCATGTGGAATTGTGGTATTGTTTTAGTCATAATAGAGTGATGTGGAAAGGGGCACTTGGGGCATGTAAACCTGGACCTTCTAGGTGTTTCATTGTTTAATGTTGCCGGGGTTGTTATCAGTCTCAAACGCTGGTCTACTCCTTCCTAATTAGCTATATTAACCTTTCCCATCCAATTAGAGCTACTAGCCAGCAGTGTCACCCATTCACTCCGTAGGGCTTAGTGAGAGCTGTTTACTAATCGGTTTATTTGTTATTGATTTCTGCACCAACTCTTTTGGGGATACAGATGTGTTCATTTATGTGTCCTACAAGGGGTCATTTAGGAAACTAAAGGGGAAGGGGGCTTGCAATATGCCTATAGGGTGGCCACTGATCAGGAAAATCGTGAAAACTGGGGATTATACTCTCATTTTTAGCTTCAGGGGAAAACCTAAAAAAGTTCTTGAATTTTGCCCTGTATTGGAAATTTAAAAATAGTATTATGTAAGAGCCTTTATTCAATTTATTTATGTACTGTGAGGTGCAGCACATTTTTGTGGTGAAACATTTTTATGCATAAAGTAGAATTCTGGTCAAAGAAACGATTTATTATATACAAACTTTCTTTCATCCAACATTGATAACATTTTAACATTTTATTATTATTTATTTATAGAGATTGATATTATCAATCAGAAGTGATAACCACAATTCACTTTGAAACACTCAATATTATATACCAGTAGCATGAGCCATTATTGAAGATATAAGTTGTTGTAAGAGGGTGAAAATGTGAAAGGAATGTAGATGGGTACCTGCAAGAAACTATAAATAGCTAACCTGAGGGCTACTGTGTGACCGCACCTTGCAGGTTGAAGGACATCTGTTGTTTCCAGCAATGATCTGGATGGCCAGTTTTGGGTCATGAGATCGTGGCTGTTTTCTGATTGGTTGCAGGGCATAGTTTCAAAACCAACAAGTTTGAAATCAAGAGCGTCTCTTGATGCATTTGGCCGAGAGCTGCTTTCAAGAACGGGTGTGTGTATGTCACCCACATACACAATTAATAATTTCTTGTATCTCACTGCTAGTGTTTTTCATGTGTAGGTGTGAGTTTCACCTGCATGTATATATTTGTAATAATAATTAAATAAAACTATTTGCATTGGTTGCAATTATCAATTAGCAAGTTGAACTTATTATTCAATGACACGTATTTCCATTATATGATCAACCAAAGTAATGTGCCGAGATTATTATATCTAAAGTTCTTGTTAACACACACACACATATATATAAATAAATATTGTGTTACAACTTGACTTGACAAATGCATATGACTATTTTAGTAGTTTTAGTGACGTCTTTGGCTTTCAAATACTGTTCTTCCTTCAAGAATGTTACCTAACATATTTACTCTTTACTAATGGCTGATCTTACATCGCTGAAATAATGCTTTCTTTGGAAAAGAAAGTGTGATAAGCTTGTAGATTATTTACAGGGCTTAACTTAGAATTTATTTTTTGCCTAGTGTTTTTTTGCTACCTAACTGATGGCTACTGGCAAAGTCTCCCAACAGGAGATGGCTAAGAATTTTCTTAAAATTAAGTCCCTCTTTAAGTATTTTAAAGTTTTTTAAAACATAATGGGAGTTGTAGTTGGTACATTGTACAATGCTTCAATAATCTACTAGACCAGGCTTCGAGTAGAAGCACTTATTAATAATACTTGATCAAGTACTTAATTTTGGAATTTTGTGGCATGTTCAGAACAGCTTTTACAAAACATTTTCATTCAGAACCATTTTTCAGTCTCACAATTGGAGGAAATGACTTTTTAAAAATAAGGGGAGTAAAATGTTTTTCGGCAGGGGAATCAAAAATTCTGTTGCAATCTTATTCTGGAGTTTGAGGGGCCACCCTGACCTAGTTCCAGTAACTATTGATCTAAGGAGTACCTACTAAGTCAACAATCGTGTTGCAACAATGTATGACTTCAGCTGATTGTGATGCCCCCAAGCATATATTTTTTTTGGCTGGGCTAAACTCTAACCACCAAATTTGCCATTTGGTGATTCAGATTGATTAAACATTAGTAGAAGTCCTTTCAAAGTGGTTTCTTAATGTCTAGGATTATTTAAAATCTTTGATTAGGACACCAAGAAACTGATATGGATTTGACGTTTTAATGATAGTTTGGTAAGGGGCTAGTTTTGGGTTTCTCTGGTGACAAGCAGCTATGGTGGTGAGTGACGTTTGGAGAATCTTTTGTTCCCCTTTACTGCATAACAAATGTACCCACTGGAGCGGCCTTTACACCAGCAAGCCTATTTTCATATATATACTATCTTATGAATTTAATCTTAAATCCAATATAAATTATTCTTAACTACCTTAGCTGCCAATAAGCACATTTGTCACTTAAATAATGTATTTAGAAATAGTCACTAATGTAGTTAGTAAAATATAATTAACGAAAAGAAGTAGATTAAGTTTGAAATATACAAAAAATAAACACTAACTACTAACCACTATTATTGTTCATAAACATCTTTCAAATAGCACTAAATTTATTAACTCCTCAATCACTAGGTCAACGTCCACATTTGTTGCCAGTGTTTGTTTGATGTATGGAAGTATAATATTATCATCCAAGCGGTCCCGACTCATTGTGGATTAGTTTATAAATTGCTTGTTCGAAATAAGCTCTAGTAACAAGAATCACGAAAAAGTTTTGAGTAACTTTCTTAAATTAAGTAAATATGCTATCCACGCCATTTTTCCGAAACAAGTTTAGCCACTCTTTACATCCTTGACTAGCAAGTGTACCACCCTACACATCCTTATCCTATACTTTTAAAAGTCTCATTTCTCCTTCTAATTTATTAGAAGAAAGACCGAAAATGCTTTATAAAAGGGTAATATTGTATATGTCTACATCAAGCTTAAACATCATCTTCCCTGCCACTGCAACAAATGATGTTGTTTCTTGACTAAGATGTTGCTCAATACTTTGAACTTATGAATCCAGAATTTGTTAAAAAACATCCATGCAAATTTTATCTTTCTTTGTTTTGGACATTGGGATCCTTTTCTTTGCATAGTTGATGGAATTTTGATTTTTTTTCCCTTGCATGTCTTTGAAACTTTGCTGTAAGCCTCATTAAAAAATTTAACACAGCCCATTGCTCTTAATGCAATTGGAGGTACTGGAATTTGCTCAACTCAGTCAAAAGATTCATTTGAGAATCTCGAAGTGCCTTGCTGACCTTGAAGACCAGCTGGAAAACAGGTTGCATCAACTCAAGATGGATAATAAATTCAAAACCCAGAAACTGCATAACAGGTCCTCTTCCTTTAGATTTCATTTTTGTAGGTCTGGTGGCTTTATCCACTTCCCTAAAAGTTTGAAAACTCTAGTTGAGAAATTTTCCCGGATGGCAGCTACTGCCTCAATTAAGCATGCCCATCTCATCATTGATAGAGATTTGAATGTTTTTTTTAGCTTTGCTTCAATACTTTTCATGGGCATTTCAAAAACTGCGTGTCAAGATAGGCTGTCCTCTATAAAACTGTAAACTAATTGTATTGCTTTGAAAAATTAAAAAAATAACATTATTTTAAACATGTGAGATTCAAAAATTGATCAAAACAAGATCCAAGCAATGAGCAAAACAATGAACATACAACAACTGTTCATTCAAATCCTTACATCTTGCTTGGACACCATTAATTTGACCAGCCATATTTGATGCACTGTTAAAACACACTGACAGCACAGACTTCCAGCTCAATGTTAACTTTTCCATAACTATCTTTAACATATTAATGTTGTTTGTACATCATTAGCCACAAGTCGCTGAAGGGACACAAAGTTTCTATTGATGTATTTTAATGGTCATCAATAGGACTTGGATATAAATTTAGTTACATATTTTAAAAATGTTTATAAAATATATGCTCATGAATATATCTTAACGAATGGTGTGGTTTACATTGCTTTTATAAACAAACATTTTTTTATTACTATTATTATTATTAGCACCCCGTCTTACTACCTGTTTGGGTGATGCGCACTTACGTTAATGTGTAATGGTAGGGTGATTGTGAGATGAAATGAAGGACCTACAGCTTAACGTGGAAGCTGAGCCACGTGGGAGGCCTGGTATTCCTCACATTCACAAGTTGTGATTAATACATATCTTGTCAGAGGTGAAGGAAGGGTTTGGCAATCAGATAAATCTGTGCCGGGACCGAGGATTGAACCCTGGACCCCCAACACAGAAGTTTGACACCTTACCCCTAGACCACTCATATTTTGTTGAGTTTATTATAAAATATATATACAATTTAACCTTTTGACAACAAATAATATGTATTCTAAGAAAAGATACCGGCTACTTTCTATTCTTTTCTTATTCATAGAAGAATGGTTAAATTTTGTTTACTCGAAGGAACCACAATAATTTAATCTGGCATGGCTTTCCTGCTCATTAGCTACCTAAGCTAGTGGTTTGTTGCTTATTTGAGAAGTGGATGGAGATGGTCAGTGGGGAGGTGGGGGCTTCTTTCCTTCCTTCTATAAATAAAAATTTTATTACATAATAACGTCTACAAACTAAATTTTAAAAAATTTGACCAAAATGACAATTCGGTCACTGTCCCTACCTTCAAACACACGATGATCTATGGAAAACAAACAAATATTTTTTTTAATAAACAAATATCCGATTGCATTGTCAATAAAATGTATTAAACAATAAATGATAGTTTAAAAACGGAAAACAATTTTAAAACTGTGTTTTTTAATTAATAAGACTCATACATGAATTACATCATAAAAGGCAGCAAAAATGTAAAACGGACGCCATTACAATAAGACCACGCTCGTTTAGCGTAGAAAACGTCACTGAAGTTGCCATGTTAGTTGTTTACAAATGTGTGATAAATAGCAGGTTTTTTTTAAATTAACACAGGTAATAAGCATTGAGTACCTTAATTATATGACAATTCGGTCACATTGATTACTCAAACTAATTATAGTGTGGTGAAAAATAAATGAGATCTTAAACACATGTTTCAATCTGACAACTAGATTCAAACTGAAACGATAGCATAGGGCCTTGTTTTGAGTCTAGTATACACAATGTCTAAAAATAACAATAAGACCACGGACAATTCTGTCACGTTACCAGCTTAATTTTAGCATGACCGAATTGTTACTAGCTTGATTTTAGCATGACAGAATTATCCCTTAACAAGTTCATGTAGCAGGTTCACGAAAAAAGATATTTTGAACTTATATAAATTATTAAATGCACTTGGTTTTCCTTTAGAACTAATAATTAATAGTAGGCAAAATTAAAACTGATGAGCGTGACTGAATTGTTATTTTTTGCAACATGCCTTTTAAGATTTAAAAAAAAAATCTAGGCATTAAATTCAGCTCAGCTACATATATCTCACAATTCCTGGATATAATATATATTTAATTCCATGGTTAAAAGGTTGCTCATTGGTGTGTTGAAGATTTTATAGAAAACTTTTGCAAAATAAATATCTACCAAACTTGAATTTTATAATATACCTGTTATTATTATTTTTTTTATACATAGAAAATAAATAGATATAATAGATACACTCGTTTTGTATAAAATTTCATAAAATCTTATGTGTTTTTTAGCCTTTTTAATGAGCGTGACAGAATTTTTTTTAACCCTTTGTTCAGAATTTTTTTTATTAAAAAACCAGAAATTCACCTCGGCTATATATATTTCCCTATTCCTGAATATATTCTGGATTTAATTCTGTGGTAAGAAGGTTGCTTATTGGTGCTTTAATTTCTTCTTTTACTCTCATCAAATTGTCCCATTTAGTGAATTTGACCCTTATATTGCTAATGTTATTGTTGATGCTTTGAAGAGTGAGCCATCATCTTCATTTCTGCTCACTACTGAGTGTCTTGATAAATCTAACAACTCAACAATCGCGAAAACATTCAAAGATTCAAAGATGCTACTTTGGCACGATGGAATACAAAATGACCGTGTTCATATATTTCTCTCCGATATAGCACCCTACATGATAAAGGCAGGAAAGGGATTAAAAATACTGTACACAAAGATGGTTCATTTAATATGTTTGGTACTTGGTGTGCATCGTGTTGCAGAAACTTTGCGATCATTATATTATCCTGAAGTGAATCGAGTAATTACAAAAGTGAAGGTTTTTTTGAAGGCCCCGAACCGAGTGGCATTGTTTAAACAAGAAGCACCTGGTTTACCACTGACACCACAGCCTATTTTAACCAGGGTGGAACTTGGATAGATGCTGCAACAGATTATGCAGACAATTTTAGATAAATTTCAGGAAATTATCACAGTGCTGGATGAGGAAGACACCGATCCCATATGTGAGGCAAATAAAGCAATGTTCAAAAATACTTAATTTACATTAAATCTACCTTTTCGTGCCTGGGCGAAACAATTAAAAGACTTGAGACAAATGTGCCCTGAATGACCAATATTCAAAACATTGAACATCTTTTGTTAAGATTAGAAGACTCTCATGGTGAATGTGCAAAGGATGCATTAAATAAGTTAAAATTATTATTTTGTAAAAATCCTGGCTACATTACATTAAAACAGTTCAGTGAAATTCTGATTAGTAACAGACAGAGCCCAATGAAGAAGAATTTTCACTGTCAGATATTGCTAGTTTTAAATTTTCTTCTATAACCATATGTAATGTCAGGGTGTCTACAATCCGGGAAAATCAGGGAAAACGGGAATTAGCCGGGAATTTGAATTGATCGGGAAAAAACGGGAATAAGCCGGGAATTTGATAAATTACAATAAAAATCTGGGAAAATGTGGTTTTACTCAAAATATGAAATATAATAATTATTAAAACAGTAAATAGTAATATTATTCTAACTGAATTTTTTTTGTAGCCGTGTAATAAATTTTATACTTCCTAATAAACAATGTTAATACAAATTTAAAAAATATGTTTATTTAAATTTTAAAACTTATAATTATTCATAAAAAATATAAATAAGAAAATGAGGGGGGAGGTGGGGGAATTAGAAGGATGTGACATACTTTTTAGTCGGGAATTTTAGGAAATGATCAGGGGAAATCAGGGAAAAAGTCTGGAATTTCATTGGTCAAGTTGAGTAGACACCATGTATATAGATGCGAATCTCAGCTGGGTGAGTTTGCAAAAAAAAAAGGGGGGTGAGGGGGGTAAGGGAGTGTTAATATAGATAGCCCAATTATATATATAAAACATTGGCCTAATGTACCAAAGGCCCTGGGTTTGATTCTCGTGCTGTTTGAAACAAAGCTAGAGGAGGAAAAGGGACCAAGAATACCAAGAGTCCAACTTTTGGATGATCTCAAACAAGGATTGAAAATGAAGTTTTGAGATTTAAATAAGGAAGAGTGCTAATACAGGGTGTCTACCATCCGGGAAAATCAGGGAAAACGGGAATTAGCCGGGAATTTGAAGTGATCGGGAAAAAACGGGAATAAGCCGGGAATTTGGTAAATTATAATAAAAATCTGGGAAAATGTGGTTTTACTCAAAATATGAAATATAATAATCATTAAAACAGTAAATAATGTTATTCAAACTGTAGTTTTTTTTGTAGCTGTGTACTAAATTTTATAATTCATAATAAATAATGTTAATACAAATTTAAAAAATATGTTTATTTAAATTTTAAAACTTATTGTTATTCATAAAAAAAGATTAATAGAAAAATGAGAGGGGGAGGTGGGGGAATTAGAAGGATGTGACATACCTTATAGTCGGGAATTTTAGGAAATTATCAGGGGAAATCAGGGAAAAAGTCGGGAATTTTATTGGTCAAGTTGAGTAGACACTATGAATGTGGAGCATAGTTTTTCTTAATTTAAAAATATTTTGTCAGATAACAGACAATCTTTTAAATTTGAAACACTTAAGATGTGGGTCATTGTCCATTGTAATGGTGGAATTTAATGTCAAACTATGCCAGTAATCATTAAGGGAGATATGTTTATATGAATTACATAAATTAAATTCTATTTTTGCATGATTTATGTTGTTTTGTATTTATTTATATTACCTTACAAAAAAAATTTACAAGCATATATTTTAATCAAAATAATATTTTGGCAAATTTAAGCACATATAAAATACATATTTCTTTGATTTTAAGCAAATATAAATCCGAGCCCTAGTAATTAAAATATATAATAACAATGATCATTTGCTCAGAATGACCACAGTCACTTGTTTTATCCGCCATTAAAGAAACCTTTTGACCAATCAATTTGGTACTAATTGACCAAAACATAACATTATGCAACGATTTTATCAAATCGTTAAATTTCGTTTCTTAAGTTACAATCATTCTTTGGTTTTTCTTCTAAATGCAGCTTGATAACAGGATCATATTTCTAAAGAAAGGCTATAATTTCCAAATAAAGTCCTTTTTGTACACTTATAGAATTGCCCCTGTATGCCCTTCCTCCCTTAGCAAGTAAAGCTTTTTCATTTTGTTATTTTAACAAAATATCAATTAGAATGGCTAATGTGAAAGTTTTTCAATCTATAGCACTCTCAATGTGATATTTTGATTTCTTATGAAGTTTTGAAAGACTCGATAACATCTTTCCCATTTTTAAATCATCTGATTATGAATGCATTGTCAATGTTGCCTTTAGATGAAATGTCCTTTGAAAGAAAAACGCAGCAACTGAAACAAAATGATACTTCCTTAGATTTACAATATTTTAACCAATAGTACTTTTCAAACCATGTTTGTTGGAATCTTCTGGATTGATTCTCAAACTGCACTCTTGGATAATTTGAATTACGAGGTTGACGAGGTTTATGAAAAAAAAAACTTATTTATTATGAAAAACCATTCCCAGATATCAATTTTGAACTAAATCGTCATGGTCATTTTGGAAAAATGTCTAATTTTCTAAAATATATCATAAGTAAACTACTTATAAATTAATTTATATTTTATTATTTATCATGTAAAATAATCCGACACCTTAGCTCAGTTGGTATCATGTCTGTTTACTGAACTAAGGGTCCAGGGTTTGATTCCCGGCATGGCCGAAAAATTTATCATTGGTGAAATGTGGGTTTACCCTTTCACAGTGATGAATTAATGGCCGGGGACTGGATGGTGCCTGTACTAGTCTTAAGTTAGATTATAAGGCATATGAAGATACAATAGGCCTAGCAAGGCGGTAGTAGAAAATATATGAGTTGAATTAAAAAACTGAGCCAGGCAAAAGGCTGGAAACTGTAATGGATGTAAAAAAAAATCATGTAAAATAAACCCCAAATACGAATTTTGAACTAAATCTTTATAACTATTTTAAAAACATTTAATTATTTTTTTAAATCAGTCATCAGTAAACAACGTTTAAAAGGATTTTTTTTAAAGAAAATCAAATATATGAAACTATATATACTGTAAAAAATACTTCCCAGATAACCATTTTGAAGCAAATCATTACAACCCATATAAAATTATTTCAACTAAACAAAAGTGTTATCAATAAATTATTTTTATTCCAGAAAACAATTATATATTTTTATTTGTCTGTCAAACTCTCCCAGATAAACATTTTATTAATAGTTTCAATTTTCAAAAGTAATCCATTAGTAAACTACCTTAATTTAAGGGATAAGCTCTGGGTCAAAAAAGTCTCAAGATATAGCCATAAAATAAACTACTCTGTAGACATAGCAAAATATACACTCCTACAATCATAATACCACCAAATCATTATTTCAATTATATTTATAAAACAATCTTTTTAGTTTAATACACATTCTGGATTGACAAACTTCCCTAAGAACAATCTGACTTTGTTGGAGGAAAGTCCTTTTGGTGGAGCGATTAGTGGGTTTGGTCATGTGACTTTGCAGCCCTGTCTTAAGAACACAGTCACATTTGATGACTGGTGTATTTTAGTTCAAAATAACACTGCTGTGCCCATTGGGGACATTCTTTAAATCCAAGTGTTATATTTTTACTTTAGGTAGGTAACGATCAAATACAAAGAGTGAAAAATACGTTTTAACTCTATTTTTTCTTTATTTAATATTTTTCTTTAGTTCAAAACTACCACTTACCACATTAACTGCAATTATTTTTAAAAAAATCGATTTAATATTATGGGGGAAGCATGTACTACCTACCATGCCCTTCATCCTTCCCTTCCCACCTTGTAAACATGCCTATGTATGTACTCTCATCCCACCTGTTCTTCCTGATTAGTGATATTTTGTTAATATGTGCTAGCAAATGAGAGGACGAAGAAGGTTCTAATCAAATGGCTTTGGTAGGTATTTCTTAGGGGTGGGACAAGAGTGTAAATGTGCACAGCAGGGTTAGGGTATGCCGAACGAACATCACAACTTAACCTGAATGAAACACTTTATTAAAATTATTATGAACTCAACAAAAAGTATACACGGCAGAAAAGAACAAAATAGTTCATGGTAACAAACAGGACTACTAACATTAGCTTAAAAAATGTGCCTCGATCTAAATTAATTGTAATGTTAAATTGCTATATTAACACTTTGACTCAATTTAACATGCTTTGGAATACAAATTCTTAGTTTCAAGCATCATGAACTAAGTTAACATTTTTACTTTTGGTTAAAATGTCAGAAATTTGAAATTCACTCTTGACAGATTCAATCTATATCCTTTCATCACATACTAACTCGTGTACAAGATTATACTTCATGTACACTCCATATGTTTCAATCCTTTGTGTTCCCAGTCTTCTCAAGACACTTTATGGCAGGCCGGTTGCCCTTATTTATGATAGGGACTCGCTGTTGATTCTTATCTCCAATAGTAAACTGTGTAGCCACAGGACATCCAGTATAGGCATCGGCAAGAGAAATAAATTCTGCCTTAGAGGTATTCAAGGCAATATTAGGCTGTTTGCTAGTTGTCCAGAATACAGCTGAACAATACATTTTCAAACCGATACCAGATGTTGACTTACGACTGGAATTGTTGGCACAATCTGCATTAGCATATGCAATTAGAGGTGTGCCTTCTTCCTTAGGAAGGCTCAGAGCTTGGGGCTAAGTCTCCTGTAGATAGCAAAGTATACACTTTAGTGACTCCCAATGAGTGTTAGTTTTGAAACCTGCTGAAATAATTGACGGAAAAACTCAGCTCAGGTCTGGTGTATAGCATTAAGTGCAAAAGATGTCTATGGGCTCTCTTTATGAATTTTTCCAATCATAGAAGTTGATACTCCATCATCAATAGTGGATTTAGGCTCCATTTGTGTTTTATTGTTTTTGCAGTTTTTTTAATTTGCATAAATATTTTTATACAAGACGGTTGACTATGATGGATACCATCATTTCTTTTTGCAATTTTTTTTCCAAGGAAATAATTTAATTTTTCCAGATCTTTCAAGTCAAATTTAGCTAGAAGTGCTAATCCTATCATCTTGAGAGGTTGTGATTGAGCACTCACTACTTTGATAAAATTGTCGTCACCTTGGTTGTAAAAGTGTGGGAGAAGTAGGTAGGTCACTCCGGAGTTCGACTAGGGCCTCCAAAGGAGGTAGGGTAATACCCGGGGTGTTGGGTAGGACTAGTTTGCATTTGGGGAGGTACTCCAGAATGTTCTTTCTTCCTCTGCCCGGAACGTTGGGTGTGACCCATTGGGTATTGAGAGGAGGCAGATGTGTTGAGCTGGGGTGGGCACAGCTCAGCTAAGAAGGGAATGGAGTGAGGGGGAAAGGTAAGAGCTCGGCAAAGAGTAGCGGTGGGTGGAGCAGAGCTGAAGTAGGGGGAAGGGGGAATAGGCAGCTCGGTAAAGAGTCGTGATGAGTGTAGCAGAGCTGAGCTGGAGTAGGGGGGAAGGGGAAATAGGAAGTTCGGTGAAGAGTCGTGGTGAGGGAAACAGAGCTAAAGTTATGGGGAAGGGGGAATAGGAAACTTGGCGAAGAGTTGCGGTGAGCGGGGTGAAGCTGAAGTTAGGGAAAAGGGGGAATAGGAAGCTTATACGTTGGTTCAAAGAGAGAAACACACACAAGCATGGCAGGCACCTGTTTATTCCCAGAAGAATATGTTGCGATATGGAGCTGAGGCAGTAACTGACGCTTGACCTGCTCACCACTCTCTTTTATTTGATCCCTTCGGGTCATTTCGGGGAGTCTTGGTCCTAGCCTTCTGGACCTGTAGCAGGCAGCAAGAGTGAGGAGGGGGATTGTGCGTAGCAGACAGCTCACTATTTACCTATGTAGACTCAGAAACATCTATATATCTACAATAATAATAATAATAATTTTAATTTAACATTTTGATGTTATTCTAAATTTTAACAAAGCATTAAAGCTGTTCTTTACCTTTGTGTTCTATTTTTTGCTAATAGATTTTCTGTAAAACCATCAGCACTTCCTTTTGTGTAAGTGTGTATATGCGTCCTGTTGCTGTTTGTTGGTTGACCTCAATCTTGTTTATAATAAGGTTGTCTGGTTTTGGAGAGTATGTAAATGATGGAGATGGGCCATGAGTATGTAAAAAGCTAACAGTTATGGTTTCTTTGATTTTGTCTTTTTCCAATACACAACCTAGCCACCAATTTCCATTATATTCACAAACTATGTAGCCACTTATTTGATCAAAATAAATGTCTTCCTTATGGTCAGAGGTGACATATTCAATTTTACTGTCCTCTGTATTGGAAAATATCTTGGTTTTAATTTTATTCTTACTAAGATGAATATGGTGAGAGGGCACTTCCCTGCTTGACTCGTTTTTTAATTGAAACCACTCTGTCCACCCTCTCCCCATCTTTACACAACTCACATTATTATCCTGCATATTACTTTCTTTACTAGCCACTCCTCTTGCTACTCCAGCCTCCTCCATGGCCTTCCACCCTTCTTCCTATCCACACTATCATAAGCTTTTTTTCTAAATCTATAAATGCCATTACCAGATTCTTATCAAACTCATATCTCTTTTCCATCAACTGTCTAGTTCCAAACATTAAATTTATCGTCGACCTCTTCTCCCGGAACCATGTTGTTCCTCACTCCATCTTCCCTTCACGCTTTTCCTCATTCTCCTTTCCAAAATCTTAAGTACATTTTCGTGCATTGACACATATGTGTTATGCCTCTATAATTTTCACATCTCTTCCCATCCCCTTTCTTGAATATTGGTAATATAATACCTTTTGTCCAATCCTCTGGCATTTTCTTCTCCCTCCACACTGCCCTTTCTACTCTATACCACCACTGTAGACCCATTTCTCATGCTGCCATTATCATTTACACCTTGAGTTTGTCCACTACAAGTGCCTTTCCCGTCCTCATCCTTTTCAAGGCCTTTCTATCTCCTTTCAGATTAGGTCTGCTACTCCCTCCTCCATCTCTCCGTCCATTTCCTTCTCTTATTCTTCCATACCAATCTTTCGAAGCCCTTAGAGTTCAACAATCCCTTAAAATATGATTTCCACAGCTTATTTACCTTCTCATCCCTCTCCATTATCCTTTCGGTTTCATCCATCATTCGGACCTCTTTCCTATTTTCCCTCCTTCTTTGGCTCACTTAACTATACAATATTTTCTTGCTCCCTTCTCTTTCTATCTTCTTTGCATTTCTCTTGTTCTCCCTATACTTATCCTCAGTCTCGCTTGTTCTTTTTGTGAACTATGCTCTAAGTGCTTTGTTCTTAGCATTCACTGCTTCCTTTACCCTTTCTTTCCAAGATGAAGTTTCCTTCCATCTTCTCTTTCCACTCGTTCTTCTGCATATCTCCTCTGCCGCTTCCACGATGCAATTTCTAAAGCTTTGCCACTCCTTTTCTCCTCCTTTTATGTCATCTTGTTAGTGCTCCTTACTCTTGCTTTAAGTTTATTCTCTCTCCACTTGGCTGAGCTTCCATATCCTTATCCTCTTTTCCTGCTTCACTATCTGGTATCTCCTCCTCAGATAGGGAGGGATAAATATATGGGTTTTAATTTATTCAATCTTGGAAAAAATAATTTTTTTATCTAATATACATTCTTATTAGTCAAGAAATTTTTGAAATAGACTTAATGGTAACATAAGTATATGAAAATTTTGTATGGAGATTTTTTCTTTCCTCAGGTGAAAGCATTTGTGGAATTAACAGTTTCTCAGTCAGTTAGAGAAGGGTTGCAACATATGATCAGAATGTCTGGCCTTGGAGCTATGAAGCCAAACACTATTGTTTTGGGCTTCTTTGATGATGAGGTTCCTGTCGACTTTTTTCAAAAGTGAGTTATGTTTTTCCAATATAGTAGAGGTTGTCAGAAACTTAAGTTTCTTTAGGTAGTAGAAAATATATTTGTAATTTATTCCTTAAATAAATAATAGTTTTTTAATACCTTACTAGAACTACTTCTCAAATTTCAACATAAGCTCCTGGATTTTTGAACCAATTTTTCCGTCTATGGGTTGAGTTTAAACATTCTTTCAATGTAAAATTCAGCTCTATAACTATGCAACCACTCATGATAGCATCTTTCACCTCATTATCATAGTCTAATCTTCATCTTCACAAGTGCTTCTTTAGCAGCACAATTATATTACAGTAAAGTGGTGCCAGGTTAAGATTGCAGTAAACCGCTTAAGAATTTTTCTGTGTAATTACTGTAGCATATCCCATATTTGATGTTTGCTATGTCAGGTTACATTTTCTTGTTGAATGATCACTCTTCAGGAAATATATCCATTTATCTTCTTTTTCTTCTATCAAATAACATTTCTCTCTAATCAAATTGTGTCACAATATAGGTTAGAATTATTGTTGTTACACTTGTTATTATTTATTTAAGGTATTTAACATACACTTTCTGAACAGACTGATTATATCTGCATGAGACTCATTAACTAACTTAAATCTAGAACAGACACAACATCCAGCCCCAGACCATTAAGTCATCACTGTTGAAGAAAGGGGAAACCCACAGTTTACCAATGATACAATTTTTGACCATGCCAAGAATCGAACCCTGGGCCCTTAGCTCAGTAGACAGACATGCTACCGACTGAGCTAAAGTGTCAGACTTTGTCATCAATTAAAGGTGAATATTTTATTTTGAACACCAGAAGAAATATTCTATCATATTTTTCTACATATTGGTTCATTTGACATTTATTGGTTCACAAAGAACCCATCTGCTTCCAATACATTTCTGATTGTTAATTTAAGGAGTTCTGCAGACTCATCACCACTCATTATGAATTCCAAGAAAACTTTTTTTTCTACTTTATATCATTAAAGAAGTGACAGAAAATCTCTAAAATACTGACTCTTTTGTTTGTCAGTCAAACCTTTTTGGATCCATTAATCACAAACTTGGTGGTATGCAATCTCTTCATAAAAGATGCTGTGCACTGTTGCATACAACATTCTCACTCCAAGAGCAAATTCTCTTAGGCTTCCCCATTGGTTTAAAAAATACCATTTTAAACCCATTATACTTTTTTGGCCTCCTTTTGGAGATTTTCACCATGGATGCTCAATTTTCCACCATAAAATTATTGTTTGCTACAATTTCTCACATTCTAAACAACCATTACACATTATTTTTAAATTTCCATCAATTGTACACACATTTTTTTAGGGGAACATTCTCTTTCTCATGCATGAATACCATACAATCTGTCATTGCATGATTTTTTTTCCTCCCATTTTGGTCAGAAACAAAATAAAATTTAATTTCCTTAAATACATAAAATGTTAAAGCCTAGGAAACATTATTTTCTGAGTTATCCTCATAAAGAATTTTTACTCTTTGGTTTCATTTATTTATGATATATTTTTAGAAGCTGCATCACTGAAAAAATCTTTATAGTTTATTCATAACATTATTGTGCTGAGGAAACTATTATAGTTAAAATACACATATTTACATATAAACTGGTTAAGAAACACATTTGAATGTTTTTGGCCATCTTATTTTTGGTCACCCTCCTCACTATCCATTCAGGCTAGACTCATGCGGACCAACCTTATACTTGCTATCTGACAATATAATTGAGATTGCATCAGTGTTGTGTGAACAGTAAAAAAATTTTTTATTTTTTTTGTTGAATCTCTTTTCTTTTATAAAACATTTCATTTTACTAACAAAAAGAAAAAATTTAAATTTTTTTAAAATATAAAAAAAAATATAAAAGTTTGAAAACTTTTAACTTTTAGGTAGGCATTTAAAATACCTATTATAACTTTCTTGTATCATTAAATATTTATTTTAAAAATCTAACCTATTCAATACCTCTAAATGTAATATTTATGAAGCTTCTTTATAAAGCTATACATGGTTCAAGCCTACACTGGTGTTTGCGTGGCTACCTTTCTCATTTCTACTCTTATCATGATTAATGTATAGATTCAACCCATAAGGTATTAAAATGCAATGGAAAATATATATTCAAAGTATAGGTTTAATATAATCTTATACTGCCAATAATTTTAAATTTTATTGTGACCAAATTAGTGCTTTTGCTGAAAAATACTTATTGCCTATCTGGCATTATGAAATAAAGATTTTAAAAATGTATTAAATGATGCAGTGTGGACATATTTAATCTAAACTTGTAATTAAACTAGCCACTGCCATTATTATCCTCTCACACAGTTTATTTATAAGCACCCCAATCACTCGGGCATCATACTATTTATAGCTATTTTCGGTTCAGAATTCCATGATTAATTAGACATGTGCCTTATTTTTCTACATCACAAGTCAAATCTTAAATATGTTATGAATAATTAACAAACATCTACTTTATTCAAATTGCCATAGATCAGTTCATGAGTGCTATATTTGATGGCTTGTAAAGCTCTCTAACCATTTTCCCCAACATGTCCGACACTGTCAAATTTATGATGAAATGTTTTTAATTGATATGACTTTCAGAAGCCCTCAATAACAAAAATACACTTATAATATTATTTATTGTCTCATTTGTCTGCATATTTAAAACTACACCCAGCATTAAAAACTTCTTACTGCTAGCATTTTAAGCTTGGAAGGAATAAATTATTATATATATGTTTAAAATGTATCTTATGGTTTTAAAGGTAGCTAGCTTGATTTTTTTTTAGACATTTGGAAAATAAATATTGGTACATAGAGATAAGAAAGGTATATTCTCGAATAATGAACATGCACTTTCATGGGGAGGAGGTTGGGAAACCATCTAGAAAAGTCATCCCTGGTAAACTTGGCCTGAATTTGAACTCAAACTTACCAGTAGGAGTCATAAAAGTCCTGGTCACTCTCTTTGTAGGATGTTTAAGTATTTTTGTTAGAAAAAAAGCTACAAATGTAACTTTTTATCTTTTCCTCATAAGGTATAAAAAATACTAAAATATATCTAGCATACATAAAAATGTACCAAATATGGCATAAAAAGCTCATTTTAAGCCATAAATATAATGCCCTAACTCATTTTATTGAGTTTATCCAAACTAATATTAATTTTCACTTAGAAAATACTCTTTCCCAATATTTTGTGTCTTCCTGCTTTAGTCAAATTGGAAGATTGGTTCCAATTTTTTAAATATACACAAATATTTACTTAGCTTACTTATTTGAGGTAATTGATCACTTCTCAGCCCAGGCGGTCTGTTTTCTGAACATCGACCCAATTAAGCTTTTCCAAAATATATAGTGGATTTTATGGGCATCAAATGATACATTTTTACACTTCCAGAACATTTTAATCAAACATTATTCAGAAAATAGTGTTATTATTGGGTATTTAGTCATTGGCCTACAATCAAAACTATATTTGCTTTACACAATTACACCTTAAGTGTTAGGACAATTTATAGAGAGTGCAAATTTTTAATGCAAAGCATGTTAAAGATTAGTTTTTTCTTTCTTTTTAGTGTTTTAACTTTATTTTATTCTTTTTAATTTAATATTTTTTTATAATCCATTTTTAGTGATGATTCTCAGTACAAAACATCAATATTCAAAAACTTGCGTACTTGTGATAACAAGCATTTGTTTTTCCTACGCTCTCCAAACCATGAGAAATATTTTGACGGATCTCAGTTTGTTGGAATGATAGCAGACACACTGAAAATGAGGAAGAATATATGTGTGTGTCGCCATTTCCACAATCTAAACAAAACCATGATGGCAAAGTAAGTTTAATTAGTACTATCATTAGAACATAATTAAACAGGGCTGTGGATTCAGTCAGAGTCGGAGTCTGAAGCAATTTTGGGTGGAGTAGGAGTCAGTAGAAAGGTACCAACTCTGACTAAAAAGAAATTATAATAGTGTCAAACTCGATTCTTACTGGTATAGACATAATCAAGGATTGATCTTAAATATCACGAATCTTAACTATCAAAACTTTGATGGCATACAAAATAAAGATTACATTCAGAATTAGGTAATTTTCAATTGTGATTATTTATTAGTTTTAATTTAATATATGTATAGATTAATGTATATTTACTCTCATAGGAATTTAGGAAATTTACTTATCCATAAATTGTAATCAAGTAAATAAATTTTAAGTTGAATTAAACTAAGAACTAATCTGATGATCCACATGTTTGTGATGAGATGTCTTGTACTAGTACTGAGTATTCTAAGGTTTATTAATAAGTTATAATTTTATTGTAGTCAAATGATTTTACTATAATTTTTTTATTATGAATTAATATATAAATGTTTTGACTGGAGCAACACAGTCTAAACATTTATTTTAATTTTCTACACAAGGTGATATTATCTATTTTTTAATGTCTGTCATGGGCATACTCCCAAAATAATAATAACTATTATTATTAATATAAATTTGCCATTAATAAAGGAGTCGGAGTCAGTCGGACATTAGAAAAAGTAGAGGAGTCATAGTCGGAGTCGTAGGTTTAGCCTACTGACTCCACAGCCCTGTAATCAACCATAGTAATCAAATAGTAATTCTGCTATTTTAAAGTAAAATGTATGGTTAAAAACAAATGTATTTAAATTAAATTTATGCCATACTACTTAAGATGTTGTTTGTGAACGAATAGCTTATATTGAACGTTTCCTCTGGCTGAACAAGTCAAACTAATTCACCTCCTTGAAGTGAATTAGTTAGAATTGAACTACAAGATGAAACAACACAAGCCATTCAAGATTCTTTGGCTGATCTTGGCCGCATAAATAACGGGACAATTTATTGTTTTTATAGTTCCTTTGTTCAGCATAGTTACCTCATCTCCACCCTTCTCTAACTCCAAACAATAAGCTAGAGCCATATTTAAACATCTTCGCGGAACCCACGAAGAATGCAGGAGATGTTTTAAAACGTCTTCCATTTTTTCATATGTTTTAAAATATATTTGGATGGTTTAATACGTCTCTAGCAGTGTTTGGAGGTTGTCAATCAACATTTAGTACAAAAATTTTAACTTGATCACACATGAATTCGTTATTTCAACAGCAACAATCGATCTTTACAGCTATTATCGAGTCGGGACCCTGTTTGAGTTAAGTTTGTGTTCTTATCTGTGACTATTATTTTATTTGAGTTTTATATTTATTATTTAAGCACTGGTTGTTTTAGTATCATTACTTATTATTATTCCTTCCCACTTCTTTTGTAGGTTATTATTTTTCACTTTTGACTTTCTTTACATAAATTTTTTTGAACATTTCTTAGCTTTTCCATGTATTCTGTGGCAATTCTCGTTCACTTATTTATAATGTTTTTATCTTCTTTAACATTGTATACCAAAAACTGACGCGGTGCTGAAAAAAAACCACTCAAAATAAATTAAGTGCTTCTTTAAAGAAGTAAATAAAATTTAAAATCTCCCCCTTGAAGGCAGGCCCTTAACTATCTAACTTTTGATGTGCGTAGAATAACTCATTGACAAGGTGTGGCTCCACTAAACTGCAAGCTGTAGACTTGTTGTGAATGATGAATCACAAGCTGGAGTTAGGTTGATCATAAATGATGAACTACAGGCTGAAGTTCGGTCGTCGCAAAATGAATACAGGCTGAAGTTCGTCAGTCGCAAACAATGAACTACAGGCTGAAGTTCGGTCGCAAACGATGAATTACAGGCTGAGGTCAGTCGATTTTGAATGATGAACTACAGGCTGAATTTCAATCAGTCGTAAACAATGAGCTACAAGTTGTAGTCCAAGAATGACTGAACTAATTAAAAGAATGGCTTATTTTAGTGAAGGCAATCGCTTTAAACCAATCCTAACAATGAGCTGCTCTGCCCATCTTTATATACTACTGTCGCAAAATAAAATGCATTATCTTCACACAACTTTGTGTATCCATTTTATATCCTAACCTAAGCCATTAAGGGAAGATAGACACGCTATGATTTGTTTAAACCTCACTATAAATAGAAGATCCTTACAGTTAATGTGTATTTATGTTTAAAAGGCTTGAAATAACATTAAAAAAATTAAATATTTGGATATAACTTTTTAGCAGAGTAATAAAGTATCACAATTTTATATTTGTTAGTGTGTTAACACTGTCAAGTGCATGAGGAATGTGTTACTCTTTTTTTTTCCTTCAATGTGACCTTGACATTCTGCTGTTGTAGTTGGAATTCACTGAATTTAATTTTGTATCTGCATACTGAACCTATTTGAAGTAAACTAATTGTGGAAATATCTGCATGCCCACTTGAATAGTGTTCTATTTATCAAATAGTTTTTGAACAATTATGCAATTGCTTAGTCTAACGAAAGTCTGAACTATTAGTTGCATCTCAAGCTTTTTTTTTTTCATCTCTTGAAGCAAGGTTTTATTCCTGGCAGGACCGTAACTTATCATTGGTGAATTTACAGTTTGAGTTCTGATTGTTTTGTATGTCTTAGAAATAAGTGAGTTCGTAAGTTGAGTGCTGATAGTATAAATTGGTTTTAGAAAGTGTACATACTGCACTCATAAAAAATATATATATTATCCGATTTGGATGGCCCTCAGAAGTTGGTAAAATATTGAAGGAAAAATTTTTAGATTTAGACCTAGTTTTTGAATTTTTATTTTTTTTATTCCTTTTTCTAATTGAATAGTGTTTGTATTTTGTATTCACATTGTATTTGTGTTAATACCAATTAGCAAAATAATAACGTAAACCATGATTTTTTGATTTTTTAAAAAATAATCTGAAAGTATATCTCTTTTAGAAAAACATTCATCGTTATATACTACAGCATTTTCTCTTTACTAGGTGACCTGTTGGTCTAGGGGTAAGGTGTCAGAACTTCTGTGCTGAGAGATCCGGGGTTCAATCCTCCGTCCGGGACAGATTTATCTGATTGCCAAACCCTTCCTTCACCTCTGACAAGATGTGTATTAATCACAGCTTGTGAATGTGAGGAATGCCAGGCCTCTACCGTGGTTCGGATTCCACGTTAAACTGTAGGTCCTCCATTTCATCTCACAATCACCCTACCATTGCACATTAGCGTAAGTGCGTATAACCCGAACGGGTAGTAAGACGCGGTGCTATATAATATTAATAATAATAATAATAAAATAATAATATAATAATAATAAATATAATAATTTCGACTCATTTCATTCACTCATTTCTTAGAAAACAAAATAGGAAAATGTGTTTTTAAAGCTATTTTTAGTATATATATCCTCATTTGACAGTATCACCTATCTTGAAAAATGAATAAAAGGTTTGGTCAATTAAATTTTTAGCTTCTTTTTTATAAAGAATTTGGCTCTCAAAAGGAATTGATCAAATTCATATATACTTGAATGGACTTAAGTATCAAAGTTATATTGTATAAACTTTTCAAAAAAGAATTATGTAGGTATATATATACTTTAAAATTATACCTTTCTCATCCCTATTCCATTAGTGTAATTAATGTATGTGTATAGTCAAAATGGTTACTAAGATGTGGAAATTAAATATATATTTGTTTTTTGTTAATAATATCATTTTAGAGGCTAGAATAAAATTAATCAGTTTGTCTCTATTATTTACATTTATTTGCGAATATGGAACTGCACCTTGATTACATCGAGTGTGATTTAGCATCTACATTCAATATTGACTGAATATTTAATAAAACGTGTTAGAAAGAGGTGCGGGTCACTTATTTTTTATGCTGACTCGACAGAACAAGGTAACCTGCTCATCAGTGCAGTGAACTTAAATATTTGAATGATTATAAAAGAGTGGATATGCTAATGAAGTCAAGATGCACAGAAAAATGTGTGACGAATATTCACTTCTAATTATATTAGTTTTCATACAGTAATCTCAACATGTTGAGATTATTTATTCCAAATTTGTATGCATTTAACTAAATTCACACCTGCTTCGGTGGCCGCATGGTCTGAGGCGCTATTCTCGCAGTAAACTAAATTTCCAAAAACTGGGAGATCATGGTTTGATCTTGGTCGGGTGTACTGAGGGTGGTTTTTCCTAATTGGCTTCCCACTCCTTATCCACGCAAATGTGTTGTTTTTTCCTCTAAATTCAACCATCCTCATCCCTAACCATTAGCATAATTAGCACTTAAGTGTACAACCCGAATGGGTAGTAAGATGTGGTGCTAAATAAAAACCAAATTCACATAATTAACTGACACTAAATTTTTTTTAACTTTTTTTTATGAAACAATCTTCAATGCTTTTTTTTTCATTTGTATAGTTTTTAACTAAATTCAACACTTCTTTTAGTAATTTTTAATAAATTATCAGAAACTAATGACTGTTCGACTATTTCCATTTTTCTTTTAATATATGTCTTCTTTTTTAGATCCTCGAGCATAGAGTATATTGATGTTTGGCCCATCAATTTGTTCCAACCAGATGATAATGATCCATTTGACACCACAAGTCTTTTCATGTTACAACTTGCTTGTATCTTGAAAATGGTGAGTTTTTATGATTAAATGTAAACTTACCTACTATGAGTGTTGACATTGTAATTTTCAATAGCTTTTTTCCTTAAAGTTTTGGTAATTATAAGTAGAAAAAAAAAAGACACTGAACCAAAATACCTAATAAATTTCTCTCTTTAAAATTTTCAAGTCCCTTAACTGCCTAGATGGAATTAAAGACAAAAATAATAGAATAGTGAAAATTAAATAAATATGTTTACAAAGATTAGGTATTTTCATTGCTGTTTACATGTGAGCCAAGTTTAATTAAAATTTTCTGACAAACAGAAAAGTTATAGGAGTTTATTTTAGATACTCACATACAAACAAGAATTTGAATAAAATAAGCAATAAAATTTATTTAAGTTTGAGACTAGTCTTAAAAATATATATTTTCGGTTTCATTACAAATAGTGATTTTGCATATGTTTTTACTTAGGTTTATAAATATGTTTATCCAATCAAATTGACCCATATTTTACTATGCCTTTATTTTTATTTCCATAGGAAACAAACATTAGATCTTTTAGTTAGATGGATCACATAAGTTTTCATATAATATAAAATTTAAGATCTCTGCACATACATATGTGTGTTATACATTTTATTTAAATATCATGAATATATTTATATTGATCGTTGGTAAAAAAAAAATTAGTCATTAAAATTGGTAAAAAAAAAAAAAAAATTAGTCATTAAAATTGCTATTATATTCCTGAAGCACATGGTTAAATTGTTGAGTTAGTTAAAATTCAAAACATACAATTATTGCTTAGATGAAAATTACATAATGGTTCCATTCTGAAATAACACATTGCTCTCGTTAAGTAAGCTTAAAAAAAAACAGCCTTTTCTCACATCAATTTTCAAGTTTCATCCATAGTTTAAAAAATATATATATATCAAAGTGTTTTCAAACTATAACATCAATACCAAGTGCAATTTAATGCCAAACTTTGTTCCCTTGTTAGCTTTTGTTCACCTATCCACCCACTGTAAAAGCTGTTTGTCTATTGGCAATTTTTTACTGGAGATTTATAATAAATTTAGGTAAAATCTCAAAGTTTAATAGTAAAAATCTGAGTTTACATAGTTGTTTTTTTCCCATTTCATCTTATTACTCATTCACTAATGTAGTAAGGATGAAAAATCTAAAATTTAGTGAAAATGTACCTACATTTGTATAAAGGGAGATTGAGAAACAATTTAATAAAATCCACCTTCAGTACATCCAATTGGGTTTTTGGCAATCCTGCTTATTATAAAAATGATGCCATAGAAACCATGCAACCACCAAAGTGGGTTACATTGTTGCTAAGGCACTATAGTTGATGGCTTGATTTGATTAAGGTTTTTAAAGTTGCTTGCTGTTTGACACTTTAGCTCACAGGGTGTATACTGGGTCACGAAAGTCACCAAAGTCATGAAAAAGTTACTAATTGCCAAAAAGGTCACGAAAGTCCCTGAAAAGTAATGAATTTTCAATATTTTAGTCATAAAGTCACGAAAATATTTTTGATTTAGTTTTCCGCATATTGTAACAATGTGAACGCGTTAAATGTCGAGTTAACCACTAACCATGATGCCATGCACTGGCCGCAAGTTGCCTGATTATTTTACTGTGATACCAAGGACAAGGTTAATGTTCGCCATCTAGTTCAAGTTTAATGTTGCATGTGAGTGCATTATGCCTATATATACATTATATAATGTTTGACCGTTTACAGAAGAAATTTTGTGCTCAAAAAAGTCACCAAAAAGTCACTAATATTTGTTTCTCCAACTCAGTAGACACCCTGGCTAAGTTGGTAGTGTGTTTGTCGACTGAGCTAAAGGTCCCGAGTTTGATTCCCGGCATGGCCAAAAAATTTATCATTGGTGAAATGTGGGTTTCTCCTTTGACAATGATGGATTAATGGCTGGGGGCTGGATTTTGTATCTGTTCTAGATTTAACTTAATTTACAAGTCATATGCTGATATAATCAGTCAGTTCAGAATGTGCACTTTAAATACCTCAAATCAATGAAAATTTAAAGTTTGCTCAAGATACTCAAACCAACTAAAGACAGTAATGTGTGTAGAAAACCAATATTTTGTATAGCTCACTTGGATAAGGCTTAAGGCTTTTGAAGGCTATGGATCAAACACAAACTGTTTTATTTATTAGGCTGATATAGTAGTATGATATTGAGGTTGTCTCGGTATAATTATAATCGTGAACACTTTTCTTGTTGAACTATAGCAGCAATGATTTTATGACATAAAGCATCAAAACGTATTCCAATTTGTAAATATTTTACTCAAACATGTCAACCAAAAATCTAACTTAACTTTCTGAAACTAGCAAGACAATCCTATGCTCCTTTTTGCCACCATTAGCTTTAGAATCATGGTAAATTAATGAATAATTAACCAGTATTATTGAAATTCGCATGCATATTTAATTCTATCAAAGTATGGATCTTTACTTATATATAGTAGGTTTTAAGTAGGAAGAAACTTTTAGAAAATACCAACTTTTTTTTGTGTTTAGTGATAATATTTTACCATTTATTAGTGTTACTTTATAGCTTTTGTTAATATCTATCAAATTTGACAGCTGAAAACCACATGATTGGATGTATAAATATGTGAAAGTAGATTTATTAGGTTTTATAGCTATCAGATAAGGTTCTTCTTATGAAAATTGGACTGTGAATTATTCTTAACCATTATCTTTGTGTCATTTTTCATATTGGGCTCTTCAATTTGTTATTCTAGTGATTTGAAAAAATTAATTATTAATAAAAATAAAAACATATATTACCGCTTACAAATCTCCTTTTGTCATATTTTTTTTTTGGGTCTACTTACAATCTTCATTCAGAAAGTAAGCTCAATAAAGTAAACATTAAAGATAAAAGTTATTTATTACAGGCTAAAAATGTCTAAATATATATTTTATCCACCCACATATTCACTGTTGACTTCCAAGCATTTTATGTTTTGTGGCATTAGCTTCTTATACCCATGTCAAAGAAGTTCGCTTCCAGTGGGTAGAGTCATTCAGTCACGCCTGTCTTCATTTCATTTACATGTCATATGTTTTGAATAGTGGTTCTCGACTTATTCAAGGTTTGAAAGAACACATCAGCATTAATTATTGTGGTTCCATGTTTGAGAATACTAACAAGCAAGAACCCTTTTCTGTCCCGGAAAACGATAGCCATCATTTTTCTGACAGAACAAGCTTTTGAATGACAATGTGCAACCTCACATCACATCTTGAACTTTTGAGCTGATTCAGGAGTTTGGCTGGTAGGTTTTAGACTTTCGGCCACCCACCCTAGAACCCTGACTTCCACTTAATCCTGAACCTAAAACAGTGGCTCCCATCTCACTGAATGAGGAGGAACTGAAGACAGGCATGACTAAGTGACTCAACTCACTGGCAGCAGATTTCTTTGATACGGGTATAAAGAGCCTAGTATCACAATACACACAATGCATCCTGCCTAAAGTCTGTTTTCGTTGATTCACATCAACTTAATACATTGAAATATTTATTTGGTAATGATTACAGTGAACCACCAGACACTTTTTGACATTCTCTGAAACTAATATTTGTTTAGTAATCAGCTTTATACCATATCAGCAGATCATAAAGGAAGGACCCGAATATGTTATGACTTAGGTGGCCATATTAGTGTTTTTTGCAGGACAGTATTACTTTTTGGGGTAATGTCTGGTTGTCCTATGGGACAGCTGGCAGTACACCTACAGGTACTTGTTTTTAACCAAGTACTTCCAAAAGTACTACTTCTTCTTTTGTAGTTAGAGATAATTGAACAGTGCTAGTGCAAGGAACTTCAACCTTGGATTTTATTTTAATTTTTTTTTTAATTATTTACACGCTTTAGTTGACAAAAGTTATGTACACATGCAATGCTAAATAAATTTCCTATCTAATATTGAAAGTTAAGACTTAGATATGTTGATCTAGAAAATAACAAATTTACATTCAAAAGTTACATTATTAAAGTGGATACTATATAATGTAATGTTAATAAAAAAATAAAAAATGAGAGGAATATTGTATATGATTATGGACAGTTAGAGAAAATTAAAATACTTAATCACCTTATACAATGGTCAAACGAGTTGATGAATAGTCTAAAACATAGGTTAACATATTAAAATAATCTTTCCTGAAGTCCTTAGGGTTGTATTTGTTTAATTTTTTACATCCCTGACAACATGTTTTGGTCAATTGCAGCTCCCTGGGTGGAAAGATCTTCAATTACGAGTATTTCTGTGTGAAAGCGATATGGACAACTCTGTGCCTTCTCAAACTCCTGCTAACCGGTTGCGCCTTCAAAATCTTTTGCAACAATTGCGCATATCAGCATCTATTCAACAGGCAAGTGCTTAGTCATATTTAAACTTTGTTTACTTAATCTGACTATCCTATACAATACCAAAATTTCCATGTTAGATATGCACATCAGTAGTTTTTCATTTACTTAATAAAAGACACATTTTCAATTTAACTGTAAAGACATATCTTAAATATCATTAATTTTATCTGTGAATTCCTTTTTTAATTTTCAATTTAAAAAAAACACCAGTGCTACTTATACTTAACATCTAATAATATACTTTCAAGTTCCCTCAACCATTCTCAACAAAAGAAAGATAAAAATAGCATTGCACAGTGCTACATAAGATAATACACATGACTGAGGAAAACTACTCCTTTTGATGAATAAATTCCCATAATAAGCCACCTTTTTTTAATTTACACAAGTGACACCAAATCCCAACCTAAATTTATTCTTACATTTTTAAAAGTGTGCACATTATTTCCTTATTTTTTTTACTTTACACTAGGCAAAAGGATTTTTGTTTTTCGTGTTGTCTTACTACCTGTTTGGATTATACACATACACTAATAATTATTGACAACTTAAATTTAGAGTAGGAATATGAAGAATAACTTAGAAGAAATGCCTTCTATTTAGCATTGAGAGAGGATGAAAAAACCAAAGTGAAAATCACTTAGTCTAAAATGACTCTTGTACTCAACTAGGACTCTAACCTTGACCACCCGGTCACTAACAACCTAGGGCAATGCAAGTCCAGAGGCTTAGCCTTTTCAGCCATTCTATTGGATTCATTTGCTATCAAAAATTCATTACTTTAATTTAAACTGCTACATACTACAGTAACATTTGTTACTAACACATACTTAAGAAACACATTCCTTCATCTAAATCCGTCCTTTAATGAGTCTAGTATCTCTTGTCTGGATTTGGATCATGGAAAAGTTAAAAATTGAATGCCTTCAGTGACTAGATTAATGGTTACAACTTCCCTTCTTATCTCGTTAAACACTATAACCACATCACCTAAGAACTACACTGATCAAAGCTTGATTGCTTATGCAGCTATGTTTTAACTAGTATATAGAAGACTGATACCATTCTTTTGCACTTTTATGGCCATTTATATTTAAATGATAGGAGTTTTTTGGGTTTTTTTTTAAATTTATATGAGGTATATAATGTTCACTTTCTGAACCAAATAATTTTATCAGCCCATGACTTATAGAATAACTTGAATTTATAACAGACACAACATCCAGACCCCTGCTGTTAATTCATCACTGTGAATGGGGTAGGCCACATTTCACTAATAATAACTTTTTCAGCCATGACAGGAATTGATTCTGGCACCCTTAGCTCAGTAAACACACACACTACCAACTGAGTAAATTATTGTTATTAGGATGTTTTTTGACTTTACAAAAATAATCTTCAAAAGCAAATGCTTCCAACATTGTTTGCCCATATGATACACCACTGTATACAGTTTTAATATTTGCAAGATTTGATCAAAATAGTAAAGTTTTACAAATATCAATTTATTGAAAAAGCTTCTGATGATTTATTAGTATGTAATTTGGAAAGTGTGTACAAAATATCAAGTTGTTAAGTATTCATGCTTCAGTTTTAAGACCCCATTTTTATGATATTTATTATATTCAGGAAAAATAATTAGAGCCATTGTCGATACAATAACTATTTTTCGACCAGCTTCAATAGCCGCATGGTCTAAGGAGCTACTCTCCTAATAGACTAGACTGCCGATGATGGGGAGATCACATGGCCTGATCGTGGTTGGGTGTACTGAGGTTGGTTTTTCCTAAATGCTTTCCCACTCTCTCTCCACACATATGTGGGTACACATCCTCTAAATTCAACCTTCCTCATCCCTAGCCCATTACTGTATAACTAGTACACAAGCATATAACCCAAATGGGTAGTATGGCGCGATGCTAAATAAAAATTTAAAAAAAAATGTATGGCCATAGTTTTAGCAATCCTTGATTTTGTATGTAATGTGCTGAGTAATTGTCTATGTTAAAGTTAATTATTGATAGCAATTAAGCATGTTTTTCACAATTTACAAATAATAGTAAGACAATAAATGTGTACATAGTTGAAAAAAGATGACTATACAAACAAGATTATAATGTTAATATATTTTAAACATTAGTTGAAAATTATAAAATGGTTGGCTTGATAAATAAAATCTTATCATATATATAAATGAGAAATTCTGTAATCAAAACAAGATAATTAATTTCAATAGATTTATACTTTATTTTTGGCTCTAGGTTCCAGGATGGTCTCATAAAAAACAGTTGTTGACAGAAAATTCTGTTATGAAGACACCAGCCAATGAATCTATTGATTATATCCAAAGGTGGGTTCCATCTGTCCATAAGTCTTGATCAGTGATTGTTTGTATTCAAATAACTGCATATTCATCATCATCATCTATTCGGGCCACACTTAATTTATGTTTACAATAATGTTTATACTGTATATTATATTCATGCCATTTTTGAAATCAATTACTCACTAAATTAAATAAGATGCTTCAATTAATTCTCAAATTTTAAAATCCATTTATTTTTAAACAATTAGCTATACAAATCTCAATATTAAAACATAGTAGGGAATTATATGTATAGAATGTTCAAATATTGAAAGTAATGAACAAAATACAGTTCCAGTTAAGCAAATTACTCCTTAAAATTTCCAATATCTAAACGAATGCTATCATTTTATACAATTACTCAAAATGTATTCATCCATATACACTGTTCATCAGCAGGACAAAAACTTACATACCCTTTTAGATCAAATACTAAACAAACAAGTGATTCCAAATAATATTTAAACTTATATTTTGTACATCCCTCAACAAAATCACAATGGATTTTTTTTTTCCCCGTAATCATTCATGTTTCACGATTGAGAGAACATCTATCTGGTGGTCACAAAGAATTTATATAAGAAATAATTTTTCTTGCGCGGTGTGGACCATCAAAATCGGAATGATATACAATCGTTTTTGATTGGTTTACAGACCATACCAGTCTTGAGTTAGCCCTGCACCATTCGCTTATGGATTATTTTGGTCCCTTATCGTGATCAAAATTAAGTACCTACATACTGACAGTAGTTGATAGAGCTTCAAAGTCAGATATGTTTCTACCACTTAGGGCCAGTCTTATGACTCCTGGATAAATATTAATATGGTAGATAAATATTTATATCTGGTGGATAAGTTAAAAGTGTGCCTTGTGACCAAGATAGCATTTATCTGCCAGATAAAATGTATCTATCCATAACATTTTTATCGGGAGGTTCAAGTACTTGATAACTTTTATCTGAAAGTTAAAATGGTTGTTGCCATAGTGACGTGTTGTTTTTATGAGGTTTCGCTTATCAGAATATGTTTTTTACGTTAAAATCTTGGTTCACCTGTTTAGTAAGCATAGGCCCGGGCCATAACTATATAAAGTTAGAACATTTAATTCACACTTTTATATAAACTGACAAGGTATTTGTAGAGTTATATTTATATAAGAACAAATTATCAAAATCTGAGTACAATAAATGAAATTTTGTAAACGTACCCAACTATTGACCACATTTTGGTAGACACCGAAATTAATACTTGCTCGACATCTTAGCTTCTGCGCCCACGTGACACCATCTGTTTACTCGCACTCGTTTAGCCTCCATTATTTAACAAATGTTGAGCGTTGTAGAAAAAAAAAATCTTGGTTCACGTGTTAAGTAAGCCCAGGCTCAGGTCCTAGCTATATATAAATTTAGAACATTTAATTCACACTTTTACAAAAAATGACAAGCTATTTGTAGAGTTATAGTTAAATAAGAACAAATTATTTAAATGTGAGTACTATAAATGAAATTTTGTAAACGTACCAAATTATTGCCTACATTTTGGCAGACACCGAAATTAGTACTTGCAAGACAACTTAGTTTCTGCGCCCACGTCACGCCATCTGTTTCCTCGCACTTGTTTAGCCGCCATTATTTAACAAATGTTGAGCGTTCTCGCCACTTGCTAGTTTGTAGCGGTAGCAAGACCTTAATAATGGTAGGTATGACAGCTTACTGGACACGTTAGTCACTATGCAACATAGAGCATTTTGAAAATGTTTAATGGCACACATGGCATGAAGAAAAATCTTCAAAATGAGGATACCAGTGATTGTTTCACACACACACACACAGATATCGATATCAACAAAGCTGAAGGGGTAGCACTGAACCTGTGCTGTGCGCTCTTTAGGGTTGTTGACCAAGTGGGTTCATGGTTCATTCCTCATGGTGACACACCGACACACACCTGTTTGGACATGGCCCCAAATGGAAATACGGCCAACTGGCTTGCCCCTGTTGTCCTCTCAAAAATCCTCTCAGGATCCCTCCTACTGGCGGCCCTCAGGCAACGCCCTTTGAGGGTGATAAATAAATCCCTTAGGGGTCATCTCTGTGGGGGTGGGGAATCGCAAGGTCCCACATCTGACACACATTAAGCGGTTGGTAGTGCATACCTGGACGGCTGATGTTGTACCCTACTGTCTGGGGGTAGCTGGTCAGAACACCTCCATGAGGTCCTGACTTGGCAACTTAGGGCAACACTACGGGTCACTGTGACTATCCTAAAGGCTGAATTCCTGACTTCCCCTGGTGATGCTGGCAGTCACATTGGTAAGTCAATTCATCCCACTAAGGACCAGGAAGCTGCCCTTAGAAGGGCTCACCTAGCAGGGGACGGGTGTGGAGGGCTTGCTCTAAGAGCGACAGGAGTTTTGGGTGGTTGCGCTGTGAAAAGTCTCTCACTTACATGCGGTGTAGCTGATATGTAGAGGGTGTTCTATCAACAAAGCTGCAATTGTCTGATACACCTTTTGGATGAAGACACAATATATAATGTATTGAAATTAATATTTATATTGCACATTTTATGTGCCATTCACAAATATATTTGAAATACACAATATGTGCTTAGTAAGATGCGCACAGATTCTTTGCACTTTAATTTTTTCACCAGAATACCACATGATATTGTAGAAAATGTGCTATCAAACCATATAACTTAAGGGCATGAAATTACAATTTTTTTTATCGCCATGTCTTACTACGTATTCAAGTTATACGCATGTATGATAATTACTCCAATGAGCTAGGGATGAGGAAGAAAGAATTTTAAAAGTAATCAACCTATATTCTGAGAAAGGATAGTGGAAAACCTGATTCAAACCCCAATCTTCCCATCACTAGCAGGCCAGCGTAGCATTAGAGTGACACATTAGACTTTTTGGCCACTGAAGCGGGTGTTACAAATAAAAAAACCCATTTTAATATTTTGGCCACCTTAAAACAACATATAATGATATAAAATTTAAATAATTACCTAGAAGAGTTAAATTGAATTATATGAAGTTCTATTCTACAATATGGCTGGGAATAAATTATACCGAAATTTGGCAATACTGTGTATCATAGATATAGGAGGAAAGGCAATATAACGAGGCTGTAATGTGACCTTGCTGCTGGAAGTGAACGGTCATATTGCAAAGTGAGACTCAATGGCTTTAAGTATTGGTGAGAAGGCCATTGTTGTGAAGCATTATTTTTGGTCATACATGATTGTCTGTTCAGGGGGACCCACTGTGAAACGTGTGTTTGAACTTTTTTTAAGAGTTCCATTAAACCCCACCCACAAAGCAAAAGCGTTGTTGTTAGTAAGAACATTTAGGCAAACTGGATAAGTTCTTTGTCAATGAAAATATTGTTCCAGAAGATAACGTTCATCCACAAATAGTGAATATGGGTGGATAGTGCTTGATAAGATTCTCTGAGTACCAAAGAAAAGTCAGCGGTGTATTTTGAAATAATTTGGTATGAAGAGAACAGTCTGTTCAGACACTGGTTCATGAATTAGGATATTTTCCTATCTTAAGCAGGTCACCCATCAGTTACGGGACTCAAATAGGTTCCAAAGGCCTATGTTCTGGGTTCGCACTCTTGCAAGTTTGTATGAATACGAATATTTTCCCTCCAGATTTTATTTTCTGATGAATTCCACGTTGCCTTGAAAGGCTATGTGAACAATCAAACGACACAATTTCTCGTTTTTAACAACCTACTGAGATTATTTCACTGCCTCTACAGCCTGAAAAGGTCACTGTCTGGTGTGCCATTCCGGTATAATTTATTTCCGACCATACTTTATTAGCTTTACTACGCATTTTCCTCTTGTCATTATCATCACTTCACTCTTTCACAGCTATAAAGTTGTATGATGTTGATCTGAGAAAGGTACAGAGTGTAAAACATCATGGAAGCGTGATTGAGCCTAAAAGTGGGAATGGAGATGATTGATTAAGAAGAGGGCAGCAGGGGGAGTTGTTCTCTAGGTGTATAAGAGACCTTCTAAGGAGAATAGAAGTGCTCTATTGAGTATACTCTGTACACATTGTCACATATGCAGCATAAACATAGCCATTGTAGGAGCATGTTAGCTGCCACGAGGAGAAACAGGATCAGGAATGAAGTTATCTGGGAAAGAGTTGGGATACAGGGAGTGCTTGCGATAGTAAAGGAAACAAGACTGAAATGGTATGGTCATGTAATGAAGATGGAAAAGAATATGATGGTGATGAAGTATGTAGCAAAAAGACCGCAAGGGTGACCAAGAAATATATTATTGGAGGAGCTGTTAAAAGAAAGTGTACAAGTGAGAGGAGAAAAATTGAAGCGATTCAAGTATGAATATTGGTGGAAGGATGGAGGCAATTTACTAAACTGACCCGGCTTGAGGCTGAAAACACTTGATGTTGATGATGATTATGATGAATGCCAACTTAACCGAAGCTTTTAAAATAAAACATATATTTTAATTTAATTAAATCAGAGATGGTTCATACCTTGTAAAAGATTTTCAAATTACATTTAAAACCAAATTTATTACTTAACCTCTGCGGGTCCGACTTCATACCATAAACCAAGCTTATTACAACCGAACATACACCAAACATATGTTTCAGTACAGGTAGATTAGTCATACAGGATGTGAGATCTCCTGATTTGACACACTCATACTACTTTTTATGGAAATATATCAAAGACAAGGTAATCTAGCTAGACTCTCGATTTTCCGGGGCAATTTAGGGGAGAGGAAGCACGGATAATACAAAACATCCCTTTTTTCCTATATATACCTTATATATACTTAATGAATTAATGAAAAAAGTCCTTTATTCATTTGTCCTCTCTCTGAGGGTTGTACTAATTGCTATTACTTTTCAGTGCATGCATTCTTTGTGTTTGTAAAGTGTCATCCTGCTTCCCCAAATTTGTCAGGTCAGCACACATTCCTCAGCCTTCAGTGCCTTGGCTACTGACGAGCCTTATCACCTGAGATAGGCTCTGCTTCTCCTTCTTCCTCTACCTCCCCATCTATTTCGCTGGTCTCAGTAGCGTCTGTACAACCTTGAGTGGGGGTACTATTTTCTTGTATCTCTGTCTCTTTCTCTCTGAGAGATTGCCACGCCTGCGCACTGGGTGGCAATAACAATAGAATGCATTCAGACAGTGGTGTATTGTCTGTGACATATTTAAAAAAAAAAAGTTGATCCGCCTCCGGTAAATCGAGAGTCTACTGTATTGCAGATGACTGCCACAGTTTCTCACTCATAATATGTCTGTACACCTATCATTTCATCATCTGATTCATTATTATCTTAAAGAAGATTGTGGTCATTTTGAATACTTATCATAGGTCTGCTTTACTAGAGGGTTTTTTTCCATGTTTCTTCAAACTATGTTTCTCTTAATAGGGCTATCTAGCAGTTAGATTGATTTATTTTATTTTATTTATTTTTTTATATTTAAAGAGCATCTCTTTAAGTGTTCAACTTTCTTCTTTCTTCAAACCAACGCTCATTAAGTCACCCAATATATTTAAGCTGTAGTCCATAAGTATTTTTTGAATGTAATCCTTTCTTGATTTATTGAGCAATGAAAATTGTACTTGAACATGTAAAAGCTATAATGATATATTTATTTATGTATCAACAAACTATTTAATCATGTTTTTGAAATTGAATTAGAAATCTTTGGATTTATTTGAAACTCAGTGCTTGTTTTTATTAATTTATTTTTAAAAATATAATTTATCTGTTTTAAAAATGAATTTGACTACTTTTACAATAAAAAATAATATCCAGTATATTAGAAGACTAAAATTAGTGAGGATGCACCTTAAAAAAGGATATGGAATAACATTATATATAAAAAAAAACTTTTCGAGTGTTTTCTTTGTCTAAACATGGTGGCTAATTTTGAATATTGTTGCCCTGCCTTGTATTTTATAAATGTGGACTTTTCCCATAGAGTGAACCAACTGATACAAGAACATTGCAAGAATACAACAGCCACATTTATCTACCTCCCTGCACCGCCAGCTTTAGAAAGTTCAGAGGAAGAAGAGCTGGTATACCTTCAATATCTGCATCTGTTAACTAAATTGACTTTTGATCTCCCACCTACTATTTTAGTTCATGGTGTAAGTGCGGTTACTTCAACAACCTTATGATTTTAAACATACAATATTTAGCACATAATAAAATAATTTGATAAAGAATACATGTTTCATTGGATAAGTTTATTATTATCAACCTTTTTTGATAGAAGAAAATTTAAGTTATTTAATGCTAAGGGCAAACAAAATATGGTTATTAAAATGTATTTTTTGTGCAGAAACCAGTCCATGACCCAAGCTGAGTTAATAAAGTGTCTCCCAAATTATTTTATGGGCCTGAATTACATTCCTGGCAAAGGCCGAACACTTACTACTGCTAAATTTGATTTGTTACTTTCCGTTAATTGATAAACAAATGGTTTGAATTTGTCTTCTATTTTAGTTAGGATAGGTTGTGTAAATAACCTGTAAATGTATACAAAAATATTTAACTGATCTCCCAATGAGAATTTAAAAACCTTCATCAGATGTTTGATGTTTATTCTACCTTTCATCATTTGTATTTTATATTTAAAGAAATTTAAATTTAATAAATAAATATTAAAGTATTTTGGTTATTTATAAAGGCTGTGTTTGCTTTCATGGTCCTAATACTTAAGTGTGTTTCTAATACTGTTTTAAGCTTAGAGTCACATTCTAATTTTCCTGACTTATTTCTGTGCTTTTAACTTGGCCTACACCTCTATTCTTTGTAAAAAAAATCATCATTATTATTTCTTCACAAAAAATTAAAAATTCGAATCTTATGTGAACTATTGTCCATCTTCACTATGGGGAATCATTTTTATTGATTCTATTCATGTTTCCTTCAAGGGAAATGATCCTAAATAAGGAGTTTCTTTGTAATACTTTATTCTATAGACAAGTGTAAATTAGGCTGATTGTTATTATTTGTATTAACTTGGCATATATATTGCAAGAGTACAAGATTATGGAGTGATATGTATACTCTAATCACTTGGAGCCTCATCATAAATGTTAGAGCTAGTAGTTCGATGCCCAAAATTGGAACTAAGAGGAAACCTAGTTTTTGTTATGTTTAATTAAGTTCCAATTTTGTATTTAAAATGTTTTGTTTATGAGCCTGGTTTTAGGCAAATGCAAAATAAAAAATAGATATTCCATCTTCTAATTTTGCCACTTCTCCTTATTTATTGTACTATATATATATATATATATATATATATATATATATATATATATACTTAATCTAGATTTGTGAGTCTTATAGTTTTTCTAATGTTTACAACTAGGGGTTGCGAGCTTGGGTTTTTTCATTCGAGTTGATTATTTCTAAAAGCTCCCGAGTTCGAGTATTGTATATTCATAATTTTAAAATGTTAAAAATATATTAAAACACATGTTCTTAAAAGATGAATGACACTAATTTTTATAAATAGTAAATGATTTTGAAAAAAAAAAGTTAAATAATGGAAATATCGGTTTCTAAACAGAAATAAAACTTATAAAACACCATTTAAAAATAAGAACAACACTCAAATAAAAATCTAATAAGAAATAATTAAAATGGTTTTAACACTCATGTCTTTAAGGACATTAAATTTACACTAACAATAATAATAAAAAAAATCAATAAAATGAATAATTTCATGATGGCTTGGAAATGTATAACAAGACAGTGTAGAAACACTGTACAATGAAGTAAAGTAAGTGAAAGTGAAGGAAGCCAACCTGAAAGGATAGTTAGGTAAGGCCTAGATAATAACAAACACACTTCTCTCTTCATGTCTTCTTTAACTTTTCCACTTCTTTAAAACTTCCACAGTTGCACATTAGTTTGAATTTTCGGAAATATTACTTCTTCATTAATGTCTCTTCATATGAAAAATAAATATTTCCTAAAATTCAAAACAATGTGCAACTGTGGAAGTTTGAAGAAGTGTAAAGTGTAAAAGTGTAGGAATAAAATAAAGAAAGGTGTTTGTTTACATCCAGTCCTAACCTAACTATCCTTTCAGGTTGGCTTCTTCAACTATCACTTTACATTATTCCAGAGTTTTTCTACACTGTTTTGATAAAAAGTTAATAAAATTGACGTTTTAATAAGCCAAAATTTCCCCAAAATATGCTTCAGTAACTTAATTTACCATATAAGAAAACATAAGAATCATAAATAATTAGAAATTTAAAGTGTTTCGTATTTCGTTTATTATTCCTTAGTGTAATCGTGCATGATCACGTCTTCTGTTCCATTTCCATTCCTCTATGCGCAGTTGCACAATCACAAGGTACATGCTCTTGTTAAACATTATTTTATTGAGAAATTTACTTCAATTTTTAATGCTTATAAAAGTTGATGCTGATACTTTAAAATTAAAAATAATATGACTAAAATAATATTTCTAGCAAACAATATGAAATAGTAAATGCTTTTTTAATTTAAATGTGGTAAGTTTGGTAAAATATGTATTGCAATAAATAAGATCAACATTGATTTTAAACAGGTTAACCAACATAATTCTATAACTAAATAGTAACTAAACTAGAGCTAGTTTTGTAGCAAAACGTATTATTTAATACGAGTTTTAAATATCTTAGGTCTGAAAACATTTAATATAGTAATATATTCTTGATATTACATTTTTAATTTAACATAAATTATTATTTTAGAAAGGGACCAGGTAAAAATAGTAAAAAGAATCATTCATTTATTTAGTAATCTTCTTAGCTATTTTTATTTTCATTGCTTTGTCATGGCAATACAAGTAAACAACTTCAAACAAGTATAATTCAAAATGAACGCAAATATTAAATAAATTTACCGGGCGAAAGTGGTTTTAAAGTTCTATTACATTATTACTGTGAAAATTTAAATTCATTTTTAACAATTTGTTAAGTAACCGAATGATTTATAAGTCGAAATGCTGATATTATCTCAATTAAATAGACTATGCTTACTATTGTGTTTTAAAAATAGATTATTAAGTACCTCAAGTGGAAGCTCGAAAATGATGAGCCTACAAAACTTTTGATCTTGATTTCGAGCTTAAGCGACGAGCTTGGCTCGAAACTCGGAATAAGAGTACTCACTGCCCTATTTACAACTTTTTTGTTTTAAAATCTTAATTAATTGCTATTTTCAGTTATCACCACTTATTATTACGTTTTTGAGACATAATAATAATAGTACTTAGCAGCACATGACTTCATTTATACTTTTTAACACTCCTTAGGTTAATATTCTTTGTTTATTTGAGATAATAAATTACTTTTTTTTTAATCACCACAAAAAACACCAAAGCTCAAATCACAACAATATATTGCAATATATATTGCAAATCTTCTTAAAATATTTATACAGTCAACTCTCAATTCTACGACCCCGGGAATAACGTCCCTCTCGAAGTAACGACCCTTTTTTGGGGAACCGTGAAAAATGTGAAAAAAAAAAAAGGTCGAACATTTTAAGGAAATCGACCGTAAAATGTGTTTGTTGCACTTGCAATTATTTTTGTGAGCGCTGTATTACTAGTAACTGGGGTAGGGCAGGTATAAAAATAGACACCACCCTATCAATGCCAGCCAATAGTACTTGACTCTGTCCACCCCCTCCCACAAGCAAGACAATGTTTCCCCGCACGCGACTGCCGCTACATCACGCACCAGGCTTGTTTTTGCCATTGTTATTTCGATTCTCGATTTGGTTACATTTTTGGTTTGATTTTGTGAACGATTTTGGACGACCCACACTATTTATTTTAATTTGATACGAACTTATAATTTCAACGAAATGAGTGGAAAGAGGACCTTCTTGACGCTCATGAAGAAGTAGGAGATAATCCAGGAAGTGGATGAGAAGAAGATTACAAAGATGGAGATTACGTAGTGGCATGGCATTCCGAAGTTGACACTTTTCACGATTCTCAAAATGAGAGAAGAAATTGTGAATGTAGTGCAGAAGGAAGGCCACGATGTAAAGGCCAATAATTTGAAGGGTGCGACGCACGCGAATCTGAAGCAAGCTATGCTGGAGTGGTTCAGCCAGCATTGAGCGCAAAACGTGCCAATAAACGGACCGATGATGCAGAAGAAGGTCGATGAATTTTCCCTGAGGTTGGGTATAGAAAACTAGGTGTTCAAGTGGGTGGCTAGAGCGTTAAAAAGTGCATCACAGCATATCCAGACACAAAGTCGTCGGTGAAAGCGCATCGGTCGACCCAACACTGGTGAAGGAATGGATGCCCTTACTCCGAAACATACTTAGGGGCTATCATCCTCAAGATGTATACAACGCTGAACAGCTGGGGATGTTCTATAACCTCATGCCAGATCACACTCTTGCTGTGAAAGAGGATAAGAGCAAGGGGGCGAAGAGGAGCAAGGAGCGCCTCACCGTCCTTCTGTGCTAAACATAGACGGCAACGATAAGATGAAGCCCCTCGTGATCGGTAAGTTCTTTAAGAAATAGGTAGGTATTTTTTCATGTGTTGTCTAAAAACAGCAATTTTTGCGTATAAGGGTCGGAGGTGAAACAAAATCAGTTAACATTCCAATAACGACCCCTTCGAAATAACGACCCTTTTCCAGGAAACCGTGAATGGTCGTAGAATCGAGAGTTGACTGTATTAGTATTAGCACTTATATTCATTTTTAGTGAATGGTAACTTCTAAGTTTGGTGAAAATTGAATAATATAACACATTCTCCATTTCTGACGGCTGGAAAATACAGGAGGCTTCAAACCTTTATGTATTAAGCTTAGTATTTGAATAGTAGAAAAGTTTGGTTTAATATAAAATGGTTAAGTGATTAAAATGATATTTAATTAAGTTTTGGGGGGAGGGGGAACGAAACCTTAAAATGTTTGAACATTAATACTTCTATACATATCTGTTTCATGAAATATACTGTGGAAGAACTATTCTCCCACCTAGGTGAACTGTGATTGAGGATAATGCATCTTTGTCTCTTAAAATGTTAACTTCACTGCTTACCAAAAAAAAAAAAAATAATAACAAAATAATTATTGACACTGGAACAATAGCTTATATTTCTTATAATTCTTACTTAGAAAAAATAAAAGTGTATTCTCAAATTGAATTTAAATCGAAAGAAGAAGATCAATTAGGAGAACTAAATTTAAAGTATGAAAAATAAATTAGTGTAGGTAAACTTTTTTGTGCTAATAGGGTCGAGGGTAGGTTTTCACACTTAATTACACTAATTAAATAATGTTCTAGAAATCTCCAGTTTAAATTTGTATTTTGTTATTTTGACGCCATGCTGGTTGACTCCAATATGTATGCGGGTCATTTGAGTCTTTTTAAAGACATTAAGAGAAGCCATTCTTACTGTAAACATAGACTCATTAAATCTGACAGTGAACAAACTCAAATTTCTTGGACATATAATTTTAGATGATTCAGATTCTGGCTTTTCACATGTTTGAATAGACAATTTTTTCTTCCCAATTTCCAGCATTGGTTTGCAATATCCTCAATACCAATGAATCCCAAAGAGTAGACACTACCCTCTCTTTATTGTTTCCACACAATTAAAATATTTCAATTAGAAGCTGGAAGCTCTTTGCAACATCATAGTGATTATTAAATTCTGCTACTATCCTGCAACTTGCAACGTTTTTACTCTGCACATGTAATCTAGAATTGACTCTATTATCACCCTAAGCAACTTGGAGGGTATGCGGATATGAGCTAAAGATTTCCTTTTTGAACATTGAAACTACACATTCATTTATAGGATAATTAAGTATGCAATTTTTATCATTCCTATTGCTCTTAAAAATGCAAGGGTGATGTGCCACATACCAAAAATATGAATTTAGTTAGTGAGTTTCTTAGTGGCTTCATCTTCAAGGTCCAAGTCATTTAGCCAAAAGTGTGGGTCCATCAAATGTTTATTTCACAATTTTAATGAGTGTGTAGTTATAAGCTATAAATAGTGATTCACTGATTTCATATCTTTACAATTAATGCAATGCAGAGTATATAGGCCTTACTACAGGTTCTCTCAGACAGCGATTGAACAATCATCGTTTTGACACAAACCACAAAGATCCGGACAAACCTGTACCCATTCATGCTGGTACCCACAACCAGGACTTTCAAACCTGCTACACCACCAAAATATTAAGAGCATTTCCCAAACAGTGCAACAGTTCTCAACTTACACAGTGGGAACTGGCCCACCAATGGATTACCAAATCAAGACTACCACCAGGCCTCAACCTCAGTTCCTTTCTTTCTACTAGATTTTTCATATTATTATTATTATTATTATTATCTTTTTAAAATACCATTTTTATTTTTTTATTATTATCATGATTTGAAATAGGTCTTTATAAATACTAACCATAGCCAAGAAATTTATATTTATTCCCAAAAACAGTTGGCACAATGTGTTTCTAACAGTTCTTCTTTAAATTCAAAATGGAGTAATCCAGTGTTTGTGTTATTTGTACTCTCTCTCTTCTTTGTGTTTGATAAAGGCAACAGTGCCGAAATATTATTCTATTTGTGTTAAAATGTGTGCGTGACTATTTCTACTATAAAAGACAGAAGAAAGGAAGAAGATGTCACCGTTGTGCATTGGATTCTTCCCACATTTTTCCTTTTTCCCTAGGTGGGCTTTCTTCATCAAATTTACTCTTAGCAGTTTATTTTTCCTTTTTCTTTAGTTCTATCAATTTATTTTACTATAAAATTATTTAGCCATTGGGCCACCTCTAACATCTATGTTGGGATTCATGCCGTCAGTTTCACTTGAATTGGAGCAATTCCTCATCGAATATCAGAGCAATCAACCTCTATTGCCATATATGTTTGCAGATCTAAATAAACTACTTGAGCACTTGATGAACAGAATTGTAAAATGTGATGTAATGAATTCAGCAAATACTTCCAAAAAATTGTTAGCCGTTGACTTTAAGAAACAATCCAACATGAAATCACTCCCCATTGTAGATATTGGGTTCGCAGCATCAGCAGCTTTGAAAGGAATTAAAGACATCAAGATACTTCCGTTCAGAGGATATTGTCAAAAATTCCTGGTTGATCGCTGCACAAACTTTTACATAAGAATCCTCTCTCCTACAAAATTGTCAAGGTTTGCAAGTTGTCTCTCTCCTGCAATCATGCTCAATCCATCTGTTAAGACCTATAGGATAACTTCTGCATTAGAAGTCCTACTAGACAAGAAACAACTATCTAGCGTGCAAGCTGATTTTGATAAAGAGATTACTTGGACTTTGTATCAAAGCAAGAAGTTATTGACTACCTTAAACAATTCACTTCGAGTGGTGACCAGCTTGATAAGTTGTTCATGAATATTTTTTCTGGAGTAAATGCATCCCAGGAACTACAATATTTCACTAAAAAAAAAATCTTGTGCTTTTCCATAGCAATGCAGCCATTGAGCAAAGATTTTCTGTGAATAAAGAATGTCTGGTTGAAAACCTACATGAGGACAGCCTTATTGCTCAACGTGTAACTTATGATGCAGTCACTACAGCAGGGGACTTCTAAATATGACACTTTCAAAAAAGATTATTCATTCTGTGAGGAATGCATCAGGAATAAGGAAAGAAGTGCTTGAAAAGAAGAAAAAGATTGAAGTAGACTTGATTCAAAAAAGAATAAGAAAATTAGAAGTGAAAAGAAGAGCAGTTTTGCAGAAAGCAAAGGAAGAGGCGGAAGTGTTAGAACATGAAATGCAAAAATTGAAAAAGTTTTGTGGTTGAATGAATTTTAACTTTTGTCTACATTTTATAAAATATATTTTGTTTTTGGGTTTTATCATCTTACTTTTTAATAATGTTAGGTAACTGCAATCATCTTTATTTCCAAGTAATTTTTATCAACATATATTTGTTGGTTATTTTTCATTGAAGATACTGTATCTTTATTAATATATACTTATTAAACAAATTCATTATCAAAAATATAAATTGTGGAAAGTATCGACTGTCAAGGGGTGGTGGGGATAATAGTTTTTCTGGTAGAGTAAACTTCCTGACTGTAATTATTCTTTGAAGTTGTGCCACCAATGCTGATACTTGTACCTCTAAAGTTCTACGAGTGAGGTGAAATTACCTACCAATTTTGCCAGAAGAGGTATTTTCACATTCCTTCCAGTGTTCTTTTACATGCCACATGGAACCGACGGCTTTACTTACCCTCCGAAGGATGTTGAGCTATGATTTTTTCTCGCTCACGAAAAAGCCTTCGGCCTCTGTTGGGATCAAACCCACAAACATCGGGTCCCAAGGCGAGCACTTTACCCCAAGACCGCCAAGGTTGACGGTGGTACAGGTCATTCAAAAAATGTAATGTAATGTGTGTGTGTGTGTGTGTGTGTGTGTGTGTGTGTGTGTGTGTGTGTGTGTGTGTGTGCGTGCGTGCGTGCGTGCGTGCGTGCGTGCGTGCGTGTGTGCATAGTTTTTTTTTAAGATAGGTCAGATCCACCTTTTTTCAAATCTGAAACTTCGTTTTGCCATCAAATCCCTAATTAAAATTTGAATTTTATAAAATATTGTAATCATAAGTGTTTTAACTTTCACAATGACTAGGATTTTTTCCTTCACTTTTGATTTTATTTTAGTTTTAACCACAAGAAACTATTTAACTATTTTAATACCTTTAAAAAACAACTCAAACTTAGTACCTATTTAAAAAAATGATTATGATTTGAGTCTTGAATCCATGAATATTCCTTGTAGGTTCTAGGGTCCCATCCTTAGTATATACTAGAATATATGCGTCAATACTCTTGATTCTTGATGTAAAAATGTTAACTATGACGACCTAGGCTACACTAATTTTATCACTTTATGATTTGAAATAGGGATTTTGTCTCTTAGTACCTTTCATTATACTGGATTTCTTAAAAAAACTAAATACTGGAAATACTGAATTTCAAAACTATAGTCAGGTAGACACTGAAAATTTAAAAATAAATACTTTAAACCTTATTATTACTATTCACAATCAGAGTAAATTAATTTTTTTATTAATGTTAGTTTTGAATCTAAAAATTTGTAATCAAATGATTTATTGTGCCATAAATCCGGCAATAGACTGAATATTGTCTCAATAACAAAGTCAGCATAATTGAAATTTTAATACAAATAGAAAAATCATAAAGCTATTAAATCTTTTTAATAAAACAAAGAATTACAAATTGTTGAATACAATAAATAGTTGTTTAGCTTTTAGATTACATGCTAAACTAATAGCTATTCTCGTTGTACAACGTTTACGTAACCCACCTGTTTTAAAAGTATGTGTATATGTACCTGTTTCATTACTTATTTGTTGATTGTAATGTACCGTCCTAATACAACAAAACACACTTAGTAAAAAAAACTGCTATAAATCCTACTAACACTGCACGTGATGACACTGCCACAACTAAATTGTATATACAAACAGGGCTTGAATTGAATGCGCTAATTCAACATTTTTCGATGGTGCAGGATAGATAAGGAAACCTTTCACAAGGGCGTTATTGCCACTCTGCTACTTTGATCTCTTTTAAATGACCATATCTGAATCTTCGCCACCTAACTTCTCACTCCTTTGTTCAATTTGGGTGAACTAACAAGACAATGCTTTGTTTCTTTTTTTATTGTATCTTTTCTCCTGAGGTTAGTTTACTGTATCAAATGTTGATAGCATGACACGTGTTACAAACAACTTAATAAAATAAAATCTTGTCTATTCATAACAGGAAGATTTTAATCCAGGATATTTACATTTGTTGTACATGTGCTAAAATCCGGGACAAATGGTCACTTTATATTAGGTATGCAAGAGAGTAGGAAAGCGTTGAACATCATATGGTACAATGCAGCTATTACAGGTTACTACGGTCTGGAATGTAAGGGGTAAAAAACAGTCAGGGAAGTTTAAAAAAAGTTGGGAAATGCCATTCATGTCACACTTATAAAAAACACTAAAATTTATCTTGTATTTACTGCGCCATAAGCCACTGCCCATGTTAAGTTAGGGCACTTAACATGCCCAAACTTGCCGTAACACAAGCTTTGGTACCTTTTTTTCAGAAGGTGAATGCAGAGATCTCCTGGCCTGCACATGAAAATTCTCTTAACTGTAGTGATCCATTGTTTTTGTTCTTGTTCAAGGTTTGGCATTGTTATAGTTGGATACAGTGCATTAGCACTGATTAGGCTCCACCAACAATGTCTAACAAAAAAAAAAACAGTTTTTAACCAGCTCTGGCCAAGCCCAAACAATTTTTGTGAATTCTCATCCTGGCTCAATGGTGTTGAAAGTAATAAGTTGCAAGCGTTTCGTAAAGTGTGCAAACAAATTATAAGCTTAAGTAATATGGAAAAGCAAGCATTAGTTTCTCATGCATAAGGACCAACTCATATCAAAACCCTTGAAGCTTTGACAAATCAGTGGTCTTTGTCAACATTTTTCTCAAAAAGTCAAGTGATTAAGGTTCATTGAGCTTCTCATTTTCAACAGAATCTCTGGCACACACAGACATTCTACCTAGTGGTGATTCTGCTTGTTGCTTGAAGAGTTTTTCTGTTTCATCGAAAATTGTAAAGCCGCAGAAAGAAGGTGTTGGCAAAAGTAAAAGTAGTGCAGTGCCTCGAAGAAATCCTAACTCTTTTATTATAAATATGATATAACTAAGGTGGAAGTCATTTGGGCCTTGCAAGTTGTTGACAAAAAAATGTATTTCAATTTGTGCAATAATTAAAGTACGATTTTTCAGTTGATGTTTCCCAAGTGTTTCATTGCTAGTGCCTTTACTCTTGGTGGAGACAAGGCTGCAAGGTGCATGGCTTGGCTTCATTCATTTACTGGACCACCTAAAATCATGTAACAACTTTGTAATTTTCTTTGATGAAGCGTTGAATAAAGTTATTCAAAGAGGACAAATGGACATGTAAATTAGATTTTGGGACAAGGAAAATAATAAAGTCGTCAGTCACTACTTAAACAATGTGGTTTTTGATAGGAGCACTGCTGAAGAATTACTGAAGAATTTCTTGGATGGTATTTCTCCTCTTCCACTCTCAAAGTTGATACAAGTGTTATTGGATGATCCTAATGTCAAGTTAAAGTTTATAACACTTCTTCAAGAACACATCAACGCTGTTCTTGATGTCCTGTTATTTAGTACATATTTATGCACATGAAACCAAAGTGAATCAAGTTTGTTACAACTTTTTGATAGGGTTAGATAGATATTATTATTTTTCCATCATTTTCTCTGAACTGAATATTAAGACGTCTGCTTTCTTATTTTCCATGCGAGTTAGGGAAGGTCAGCTATAGGGGAGGAGGAGGCCAAAATAAATATAATTTAATTAATATTTTCTCATGTATAATACCGTAAAATTATAATGGAAAGTTTGTGATAACTTGGTCAGGGAACTTGGAAAAATAGTCAGGGAAAGTCAGGATGATTATTTTTTTACAAATACTCTAGGAACCCTGTATTAGGATATGCAAATGATTTAGCTTTATTGGACAATAGTTAGAAAGCTCTTGGAAGAAATGCAAATTTTTTATTGGAGCCTAGTAAGAAGTGAATGCTGAAATGACTATATGTTAACACAAAGAGAAAAGATTGGGGGTGAAAATTTATAGAGTATTGTAAACATTATTTGACAGGTTTAATGAGTTTAAAGACTTAAAAAACAATTTTAACTAGCAATAACGATTTTAAATTTTAAATTTGGAAAAGATTACATTCGGGAAATGCACGTTATTATTAGGTCAGTAAGTTATTGACATCTCGCCTGCTTTCAAGGAATGTAAAAAACACTATATAAAAAACAATAATTTTACCCACTCTCTAAGTGTGAAACAGGGTCTTTTACCTTACATGATGAAATAACTTTAGGATGTTCAAAAACAAAGGGTTTAAGAATAAACTTGGTCCAAAAAGGGATGAGGCTACTGGGGAGTGGAGGTTAAATAACAATACTCTGTACTCATCTCATTACATTGTTAGGATAATCATGTCCAGACTCCAGCCATCGATCCAATGAAAGAAAATCAATGGTACTTTCTTAATCACTATGTAGGTGCTCCAAAAAATCTGCAACGGGCAGGTGTTTTGTCCTTAAGACTGAAAATCTGAAGAGTTACATTACCGTAATTATTTATAAAAAAATTAAATTGAAAATCACCCATTAAAAGCACCCAAAAATAAATAACACTGTATTTTGACTCTCGGCTGAATGCTGACTGAGCTGCAACTGACTGAAGGTGCGAAGAAACATGGTTTTGATATGCAATAGAAACTTCCCAGGTAATTCTGGAAAGTTGTCGAAGCTAACATTCGGATGTGAAAGCCTGTAAAAACTCTCACAGACGGGATTTGTCTGGTTTTGCCACGTGCAGTCTATGTGCTTCGCCGATGTACTTGATGTATTGCATGGTTCCTTGAATGTGCAGGTGGCCAAAGCTGACTAAGGTGATGCATGAAATGCACTTCAGCTCCATAATCCTTGCTAAAAATATTGCTTCAAAGCACACTGAAGGAGCTAAATAAATTTTACTCCATACTTAGCTATACACAGTCCTTGTTCACACAAATTTACCATTTTTAGATCTTGTTACATTTGTTTTATTTGTTTTTCTTTCCAATCTCTTCGCGAAGAACTTGAAGATGCTTCACAGAGCACAATTTAGGAACTGCTGCATTTGACCATGTGGCCACCAAAGTAGATAAGTATGTTTGCTAACAAAATTTGATTGATGTTACATGATTAGTAATAAACTACATTTTTTCTATTCAACCGCTTTCCTGGAGAAGAAATAAAGTTGAGGGAACACACAAACTTTTTTTTAGGTTAGGCTAGGTAATGATTTAAGGTGGAATGGAAGGGGACACAAGAAAAGGCCAATGTTTTTGTAGTTTTTTCAACTAAAATAAACATAGAGTTTATTTTTCTTCATGTGTTGATATCAACATTTCCTAAATATCTGTGATGAGTATGGTGGCATTATCTAAAAACTTTTTAAATTAAGAGAAAAGGTTGTTGTTGAATTCCAGAACACCCTTGACTGATTCAAGAAATTTCGAGGTCACAATGTGTAGAAAATAAAATTATTTGTTTGTACTGGAGCAATATTTTATTTGTTTTGCCATAAAAACTGCAAAAACACTGGCTCTTTCTCGTGTCCCGTTCCATCCCACCTTAAAGTAAGTTCTTATGCACACATTGATTTAAAATGTGGCTTTGATTAGAACTAATTCAATTCATGCACAAATATTCACCTGCAAATGTCGGTAATCTTAACATTATCTAATATTGATGCTTTCTATCACTTTACACTGTACACGATGGCCATTTCAACCATCAAATGTCAAACTTCTTATTTCTACTTTTTTGCGGCCCCTCAGATATAGATAAATAAAGTATTGTGATCGTCAAAAAAAATCGAGATTTAGATGCTTGTCAATGTTTCATGGCCCACTGAAAAAAAAAGGTTTTTTTAAGGTTATTTTTGTCTTAAATCTATATTAGAAGATTTATTTAGGAATTTTGCGCACTATAATTTGATTAGAAATTTAATATTTTTATAATTTAGTTTGGCTATATAACAGAACAAATGGTAATGTTTTTGAATGAAAAATGTAAACTGTTGTAGCTTGATAAGGTTCAAGAGACGACCAACCACCAACTATGTATAGGAAATGATAGTTAAAGGGAAAATAGGGAAATTCACATTACACACATTTTCTAGGATGACGTTTATATCTCAAACCTCATAAGTATCTGAGTAAATACTTTATTTATTTAGTTTGAAAATGACAGATACCTCTTTGAACCACAATCTCAATTGCATTGTAACTCCCAGCCCTAAACCTCCTCAAAGGAAATAATAGACAGAGGATAACAAGAGATAATTATTGCTCTCTTTATATCTAATAAATGTTAAGTACAAAAGCTCGAGTAGCGTTCGGAGTAAGCTATAAGAATAGACCTTATTCTAAGGATAGAGTTAACGTTTTTTACTCTTTCAATTACAAAAAACATTAGCTATGAAAACGTTACAATGCATAGGTAAAGCCAGATGTCCGCCTAAGTGGCTCAGCAAATTGTTGAGTCAAAATAAGCAAAATAAACCAAAACCTCGGAATAAAATTATTAAATAGGGCAAAATACTGCAACCTCCTTCCTAACACAAAATGACTTGACGGTGCAAAATATAACAGGACATAGACAATCAGAGTGGGGTGCATGAGTCGAACAGAGTAAAATGGTCTGAGAACAAACGTTTGTTACTCAGCGATTCCAACCCATCGGGTTGTGGAAATTAGGAACGATCAACTGCCGTCCTCCCTAACTGACTATAATACCTTAGAATGTTCATGGAGAGGGCAAGACAGGAATACAAACATTAAAGAATATGATAGATGTACTTTTGTAATTTTAATTTCAAGAACTAGCTATCTTAGCAACAAATAACCAGATGTATGACAGTTCTTTCTCTTTCATATGGTAGTTTGCACAATTCGGGTTAGTAATTGACTTTAATATTATCTTTCAAGGAAGTGTCATTCAAACACAGAAAAAATTCCAATGTAAAAAGAGCTAAGTAATATTTACGCCTATGTTAATATTTAAACAGCTCTACATATTCTAATATAAGTCCCGCATAGTAATTATACAAACCATACATGAAAAATTCAGTTAATTAATTTGGAAGTATCTGCACAAACGTGTTTAGATGCTCTAATCATCATGAAATCACTAAGGAAATATTAAGTCAAAATAAATTCGCTACCAAGAAGCCAACAACAATAAAGTATATTAATAATCAAGATATTAAATCTCAATAATTTCGAAGCAACATTATATATCAAAACTCTAGATCAACATCCAAAAGTATTCATAAATAAACCTATATGTCCATGATCCTTCCAAGTATATATATATTCCTCAACTAGCCTCAAACATAACGAGAACTATGGAAAGTTTTAATAATTTACGGGAACTTTACTTGAACAAAAATATTATTCCAAAACCTAAGCAACTAATAACAAACAGACGTTAAACGGGCATAATATCTCAACTATATATATTTATATAACCTACTGAATTTATTTCAACAAAGTAAATTAAGTTTTTATTTGGTCCAATCTAAATGAATCTTGTAATTTAGCAAGGTTCATACTGAAATCTATCTCCACATTAGCGTCTTTGACAAGTCTATACTAACTTTTCCTTCAAAGTTACCAAATTTCTGACGCATCAATGTTTAAAAGTATATTTCCACTTTAGAGTCTTTGGTAAAATATTTAGTATCCTATCCTTTAAACTTTCCAACGAAATATCTAGTACTTTAAACAAACATTTAGATATTATCAAAAAATTAAGAATAATATGTTCAAAATGAATTTTGAAAGAAATATATAAATTAACAAAATTAAATAGAAGTCAATAATTATTTAAGCCGACAGGGAATTTTGCTTACATTATAACAAAGTCCCGTAGCTCGGACGCTACACACCTAGTCCAAACAGAACAATTCCCAAGGGTGTTCTTCACTTTGACGAACGACACTTTATATTGCACCCGCAGATGGCGGGGGTTTAGGAATCACGTTGGGGTAACACACGCACTGGATGGGCCGAAAACATTCGCAGAAGCAGCTCAGAAGATCTTGAAACAGATCCATCTCTCTGGAACTGCCTCCTGGGTTCCGTCGATTATAGCGCCCCCTGGCGGTGGGTGTTGGAAGTGCAGTCAAGTAGCTCAGTTTACAGTTCAGAGTGTTGATGTTGATGCGATGTGGTGGTAAAATTCAAGAAATTGTAAACACACTAAACCCGGATAGTTGAAATATTTATGAAGCTGTCTCTTGGAAAGCTACAGAATAAATCTGTGTTAATTCAAGAACCTCTTGTAAACCCCCCTCCCCCTTTAATTTAGATGGTCCACATTACCATAAATAAAAGGCAGGTTAATTATAAGAGAGTTTAGTTATTTTTTTATTCAGTAAACAACAATACTCGCAGAGAGTGAGAGCGAGACATACTCAGTGTAAAGGCGTTGATAATAATAACAAATGGCCATAACCAGAGCCCTGCGTTTGTGGAGATCGCGATAATTCGCGAATGTTAGATATGGCATTTTTTCTTTCAGATGTTCACATTTCAGGTTACTCTGATTGCAAATATATGCTCAGAATTGTCGCGATAATTCGCGAAATCGGCGTTTTAGCACGATATTCGCGATTTTAAACGATGTCCGCGATAATCGCGATTTAGTCGCGATTTTCGGCATTCGGTATGTTGCAGTTTGGTGATGTTAAGTAGTTATTTTGTATTTTTCTAGCCTAAATTGAGATTTAAAAATATAGTCACAATTTTTGTGAAGTAACAAGATGATTTTTGTGTAATATTTTGTCTTTGTAACTTGTACATACTTTTTCCGGACCAGCTGCCGCTAAATCTTACTTTTCTAATAAGTTGACAGCACATTTTTTTGCGGACTAGTGTTTTTTTACCGTTTTGTCCAAACAAAATGTAATTTTTTGTTTTCACTTCAATATGTTTAGTTTACCTGTTTCAAACATTGTCCTGGAAGTCTAGTTTTAACCCAACAAAGTCACCTTAATCACGAAAGTTTGGTAAAAACCACTTTTTTAACGCTTTTGTCTTAGTTCGATAATTTCGTCGCAAAAATAGGATTTTTGTAATTCACCGCTTATTCACCGCTTTTGGGAAACTTAAAAACGAAATTGGGCTTTTTTATTCACCATAAAAGCAGGGCTCTGGCCATAACAAACTAGCCGAAATAGACAGAATAGGGCACGACCCCAAGTCTCTAAGAAGGTAAGTAAAGTATTAACAAACAAATATATTTAAATTGACCCTGTCCAGACAATGAAGTCTACCCATAATAACTACATATAGAAATGATAACCTGCTGATAAAAGGAACTATCGTAAAGATATACACTGGTCACCCTTGACGACTCTCCAGTAGTAATGTAAAAGACTAGAGCACGCTAAACAATAATGGCTCGTCTTACTTGCCATTCCAAGGCGCAATAAAAAGGTAACAAGAAATCTAATAAATATCAATAAAGTTAACCAACCTAACCACTAACATGATTAATGAGCTAAGAGTGCGGGCTCGCGGCCCCAGATTTGAGCAACAAGTACATCATTTCAAAAGATTAAGATTCTTAACTTTGACAAGTAATGTCATATTTCCAACAAGATCCTATAAAATATCTCGCGCATCAAGATGGCGACGTGACGAACCCCGAACCCATTCGTGAGGCGGACGAGACGAGTCTGCTGTTACAATATTTGTTTAAAGTTTGACTGAACAACTATGACTTCCAGGGAAATCCTGCAGTCTCATTTGTATTGAAGCTTTAAGTTAAGTTTTAAATTAATATCGCCGAAACATTTAATTTAGAGTCCATGATACCAAACAGAATTTTGAAGTAAAAGAAAAATAACCTAAGTCTAATTTGAACACCAAGTGTCTCACCTAAAAGAGTGCAGAGAAATGAGTCACTCGGCAATAGAGTCCAGCCGTTTTATACGCAAAGTCACAATCACGTGTTCTCATTTCGCGGGAAGCACAGTCGGGAAGAGGGGTGAGGGGAGTGCACAGTTTCTAGACGAATCTCCGATGATCGGGCAATTATTCAAATTGCGCGTCGGCGAGTTGGCCGGTGATACCAGGACCCCTGATTTTGAAACTTGCGGAAATATTCGCTTGCGAGCAAGCAACTCATGAACTCGCAAATCGCAGGCTGTACTAAAACAGAGCTAATTTTGAAAGGTTTCTAGTGTCGTGCGAGTCGGTGTAGTGTTGTTTCGCTTGCGAATGAGTTTTCAATCGACAACACTGTAAAATCATTACGTGTGCCAAAGGATTGAGGCGCTGAGATGCCACAACACGCCATTATACAAGATACGTAACTGAAAGTAAACACTATTATTGTATTGAGTGCATCATATAAAACGATTTGTTTAGTTTTATTAGGAAACCATCTTCCTTTTGTATACATATACGCTTGTTGTAACAAAAAGTTTCAAGTTATATGAGTATATGTAAAACCGTTCACACATATAATGTCCACTTTAGCACACTTGGTAGCGTTCTTGATTCATAATCAAATTTCCACGAGTTAGATCCCACCCCTAGTTAAGATATTTTAATTTTTTTTTGTCTGAACTCAAATCACTTTTTAGTAATTAGAATTCAATAAAATATTTTATTTTCGCCTCTATTTTTAAACATATGCCCTAAAGATTTTTATTATTATAATAATAATAATTAGATTGCTTAGCCTTATTTTAAAATGTGTACATTTTTACGTCATAAAACCCATTAATTTAATTTTAAATAATCACCTACATACAAAATTTCAAAATTAATGTATATCTTAGACTCTGATGTGGGCCTACCGTTTTTAATTTACTACCTTTTTAAATTATTTTTAAGGACTATTATGTTAGTCTACGCAGGCTCAAATACCTTGTACACTTCTATAAAAAAATATTTAAAACAAATTATATGCTTACTAATACGATACTTTAAAATTAAAGTTTAAAGTCCCATAAATAAAAATAAGGAGTTGGGGTTGACAGGATTTGAACAGGCTAACTCTAAATTATGAGACGGCCACTCTACCGACTCATTCATATTGACAGTTATATAAAATTGAAAAATTTAGAATATATAATTATATTTTCACCCAAACAAATCTTTTTATTGAAGGATTGTATAAAGAGTACAAAGCAATCCTATTTTTTCCTTCTGTAAACCTATTTTGTACAGTGGTAGGTTTATTTCAACAAAATCACTCTCAGAACGCTGCAACCGAAGAGGGGGATTGCATCCATTTTGTTATTTTACTGCCAACTCGATAGACAAAGCCTCTCTCGCACGGTGTTTGGCTGACGAGTAGAATCCGCTCGCTATTCGATCGTGTGACGTCAGTTTTCGCAGCGCAGAAGTTTCAAAATTAGGGGTTTGCGAGATTGTGTGCGAGATGAGAGAAATACGCTAGCGAATCGCTACTCGCACGTTTCAAAATTAAAGGCCCAGGACGCTTTGCTGACGCGCACTGACCTGCGCAAGTAGACATTCTCTTGTTTTGGGTGAGGCGCTTTTGCAGGTAGACGTTGAACCACGGTCAGTTTGTTTGATACAAGTTGGGCTGTGAAGTGTACGTAGCGTTGGAGCCATGTTGCAGACTAGCCAAATGGGGGCAGAACTGGTGAGCCAAAACAGTATTTTCTCTTTCATGTTTGTAACAACGTTACACTCTTTCATTATGGAGTCAACATCAATCATTTCCAAGACTTTGTGAAAAAAAATGTTCTGTCACTGGTGGAACCACCGGGGCATCCGGTGATGCGTCTTCGGGCCTCGGCTCGTTGACCAGCGCCGGCCCCCTGCAAAGCGTCGGCAGCAATGCCGATGCGGGCGTGTCCAGCGGGGCCCCTCCGACTACAGGAGGTGCGCGTGCCGCTGGCGGCCAAAAAGTACTGGAGGCCCTTTTCAGGGCCGACAGCCCGCAAACCGGGGAAGAAGGCGAAAGCTCCCGCCAGCACGATGGGTGGAAACCTAACGGTACCAACGGAAGCCTTGACCAGAGGGAGCCTAGGTGTTCCAATCTAATTTCCTTGACTCTTCATCTCACCTGGGCTCTGAGTCGGTTGTGAGTCGTCCTGTAGTGTGGGGCTCTGTATGTTTGCCAGTCCCTTCTCGCTTCCAGTTTCTGGGCTATAAGAAAGTCCAGATCCGGGTGTTGTTGTCGGAGGTCATATTGGAATGGTGTTCGTGTGGTGTTTAGCTTGTAGGCTTCTTGCACCTTAGTTGTGAAGAGTTGGAGTATAGTGTCTTCCTGTTCTATTTTCTCTATATCTTGTATTTCAGGTAGTCTGCCCACTAATGTCTGCCTAAATTCGTCCTAGTTGAAAGTTATTGTTGTTTGTTCGAGTCTATGTATTTCAAAGTTAGTTTACATCTTAATCTCACACAATATTGGATTGTGGTTCGAATACAGTTCCTTTAAAACCGTCATATCTTCAGTAAACATCAGTAACACCAATGTTGATCAATGCCACGACTATGATATCGGGTGTATTTAGATAATTTGAGGGATAAAAGGTAGGTTCGTTGGGTGCAACAACTACGTAGTTGTGTGTGTCAGCGTGGTCTGCTAGTATTCATCAGTTCCCGGTAGCTACTCGGCGGTTCCAGATTGTGTTCTTAGAATTAAGATCAGCGGCTAAAAACAATTTGTCTGCATCTGTGATTTCGTCTAAATCTTGTGGTAGTAGCGTCTTGGTCGGGGGTTGGTATATGGCTACAAATCGGGAAATCCCGCCACTAGTATTTACATTTATTCCTGTAGCTTCAATGTTCAGGAGATTTTGAAAATGATGTTAATAGTGATATAAATGGGTCTTTATCATAAGAGCCGTACATCCCCCTCTGTAATGAGGCCTATCTTTTCTGTAAATAGTGTAGCCGTAAAAGTAGATATTTTTCTCTGGGTTTAAATGCGTCTCACTTATTAGGGCAATGTATATTGAATAAGTTTTAAAATGATCCTCTAGCTCTTTAGCTTGCGTGAGTAGTTCGTTTGCCTTCCATATAAAAACCCGAAGTATGTCTTTCGTCATCCTCAAGTTTGAGTTAGTCATCGTCAGTCACGAAGTATTCGGTCACTTCCTCTAGCAATAGTATCATATTGTTTTGTTGGTCACATCCCTGAGTTAAGCGATGTAAGGTCTGAAGTGTGTCAGAAGTTTTTTGATATTAAGTTCCTTGAAGAACTTAATGAGTTTTTTCAAGACTGAAAGTGATGAAGGGGTGTCCTCATCGGTGTAAGAACGGTAGATGGAAGTGGACTCTGCGGTCTGTTTGAATGATGGGCCTGGGATTAGTTGGTTGGTCGGTTGGATAGCTTGAAGGGGGTGCGGGATAGGAGGGTAATTCTGGCCAATGGCAGGTGGGGGCGCTGTACATGTGGGTGGTGGTGCGAGTCGCGTCTGTCTCATGGTCTGTTAGTTGCGTTTGGCCTCCAACAATTGCTGTAGTTGGCCGTGATGGGCCCTTGTGATTGATGCATCTTGTCGGTGTCGTGTTGTTCTTCTTGGGGTAGTTAGGGGTGAGATGTTCTCCAAGACACTTCACGCATCTGGACTTATTTAATAGTTGTTCTTTGTGTGCCCATGCCGCTGACATTGTGACATTGCACAATCGTGTTCCGGGAAGGAGTATAATGTATTTATCTAACCATAGTGTGGTTGATGTACTTAACTCCAAAGATAGTGATGTGGGCTGCGGTCTTGGCAAGTGAGACCAAAAAGGTTGGGAGTAGCATAGCAGTTTGAGTGGTGTTGGTCGCTTCTGCCTTTCAGCCAAACTGGCGCACGTCTGTCACTGAGTAGCCTAGGTCAATTAGCTCAGCTTTAATGTCTTCTGGGTTCATGTTTGGTGGCAGCTCCTTTATAACCACTTTCATCGGCTTGTCACGTGGGGGAGTGTAAGTGTAAAATGTCTTGTTCATTTCTCTGAGGAGATTTTGAACCAATTTGAAGTCATGGGTCGAGGAAGCTAGGATTTTTAGTCCATCTGTTATGTTGCTAAATCCTGTGGGGGGTCAAAGTGTCCTCGGCTATATCTGTTATCTCTTTTGTAGTTGTGAATCCCTATGGTCATAATTGGTGGAAGTCTTTGTTTCTTGGTGGAGTATGTTATGTTGAGGGTGTATCAGTTTTTGTTTGTTTTTTAATTTTCCAGTGGTTTGTATCTGTTATCGGTTGTCATGATTGCTTTCTTGGCTTGTGTTCTGTCTGTGTTCCTACATTTTCTCTTTCGTCTGATGTTGTCCACTAGAGTGAATGAACCGTTGCCGTCATGATCGGTCTCCATGTCATATGTCTCTGGGTTGGCCTCTTGAGTTTGAAAATTAAGCTTGTCTCTTTGTGCGTGATTTGGTCAAATTTAGTTTTGTGATGTCATTTCTCATGTGTTTGCCACGGCTATTTCGCATGGCCCTGAAAAGGGCTGGCTAGTTGCACTCAGGTGTCTGGGAGAGTTGGGGCTCTCCCCCTGTGGTGTGTTGTTGTGTATCTCCTGGAAGACGGTCACGGACTGCTAGATATTTCTTTGCAGCCGGCTGTGTATCATGTCAGCTGCTGGTTGGCACCGTTAGGACCAGCGCACCTTGAGACCCCGCACAGACAGTCCCAAAATTTGTTGTGTAGGGGTACACTATTTGGTTAGTCTCATCCTGATATCAGCGTCCACTTTGGTGTCCACATCGAGTCTTCGTGCTCTTTAGAAAGTCTTCTCTAGGAACTAGAGTCACGTCCAACTTCCTCAGGTCCTCGACGATGAATATGAATCGTGAATGAATATCACTAAAAGTCCAAGCGCCATACTAAATACCAAGTGTCTTCAAGAGACTTCGGAGTGAAATAAGCACAGGCGAACATAGCCAAGAAAGCGATCAAATCCCAGCACCCTGGCACAGGAACCATCCAATTCCAGCGCACAACGGCATGATAATCCGTTCTTCTCGCACACACAGCCCGTCGCACCTCAGTTGCTCTTGTTGTAGGGTACTGCTCAATCAAGCTCTGTGAACCCACTATCGGCTACACAGGGTTCAGGAAGACTCGCCAGTGTCCGAAAACAGTCAACGTCTGGGCTAAGCATGACGTCATCTAGCTGGGCAGGTTATCCGAGTTGAAACGAGAATAGACTGGCTGGCTTCAGGGCGGCATGTGAAAGTTTATGGGTAGTAGTAAAAGTAGCCGTTCTAGAGTGTGTAGCGTTCCACAACGATACAATCCTCCGTCCCTAGATCAGTCCGCAGCGCCGAGTGTATATCGATTGCACGGCGCACCCAAGGAGATACCTCGCTGTACGCAGTCCCTTCGAGGGTATTTCATCACCCACAGCGTACCCAATGCTCCAGCTCACCAACCACGCTCAGGGACGAACCAACATGTGGCCCTTGCCTGGACAGGATTAAGATCCCCTTTCAGGGTCCAGGACGGGGACCAAGTTTCCGGCGGGATTGGTATGAGCCAAGCCACTCAAGAAGACAAAGCTGTCTACATGTCTGGCATCCACGCAAGCATCTCCGTGAGCTATCATCAGCCGCACGGGATATTAACTTGATTCGGCAAATGTTCATTCTCAACTTAACAGAGATCATTCAGAGCAGCCAAATTTAGCACAAGAAATCTCTCAAGGTGGTCTATTATCTGGTATTGTCTACACAGACGATTGTCAAGACTCAAAGATTACAAGGACTAGTTGAAGTCAACGTTTGGCTAAGGGGACAAAGGGGGTGTAGCTCGATACCAAAGAATTACACCCTTAGTCATGTTTATATTTTACCAATAAGAGGCCAAAAATCAAACTTCTATTGATCTTTCCAGAAAATAAACAAATACTAAGCGGATTAATACAAGTTCTTACTGTTTATAATGTCCACAAAAACAATTAAACTCAAATATTTCAACAAAAATCAAAAACAAAATTCAAGTAATACTTAGAAAAGTAACATGATCAGGAAAAATGCCAGAATCACGGGCGAGCTCCTGCAGGAAATCTTAAAAGAGTTTATTACTAGGTTGAGTTGCAATCCAATTATACTTGGTACGTACCTCGAGGATATTACCAACCATGCTCAGGTATATATCAGGTACATACTTTTCAAGGTAAACAATTGCCACAAACAGTTAAAAAAACTCTTAAAATAATATTAATTTTACATTATAATAATACAGACATATTTATTCACACGTAGGAGCAAAGTGAAGAGTTAAAAAACAGTATACCCACCAGGTCCATTCTAGCTCCAGGGCAGCTTTGTCGAGATCTTGTTGGCCGCAGAGCTCTGGGGAAATCCTTTGCAAAATACTCTTTCACCTACCACAAAGGGGATAGGAATTGTACCTTTATTATACGTGGATGCTAATTTCCTCTGAGCCATTTTCAAGCAAGGAAACGCTTACTTACACTTGTCAGCATGTGACAGAGCACCAGATTCTGCTTACAAAGAGTATATTACAGCCCACATATCTAACAGTGGGGGCTAAGCTCTTATACTAGTAGAACAGAGGCTTTAAGGCACTAATATATTTGTGGAAGAAAAAAATTGAATGCTATATTCAAAAATTCAGTGTTGTAGTCCTATCTCACCTGATATTCCCCATGAACGATACTAAGGGCAACCTTCAGGTTCCAATTGAACTGCTTGACATGATTTGGGAAGGGATAGTAAGGGCTGGGTGTGAGATTCTTAATATTCCACATTAAACACATCCTTGAACGTATAAGACCGAAAATAGGGCCCATTGGCGCTAACAATCACTCAAGGAGCTCCATACACGGCCCATACACGTTTAACCAGCGTGTTGGTGATCGTAGTAGCATTTGTATTATAAAGTGGGATAAGCTTAACAAATTTTGAAAAGGTATATAAAATTACCAATAAACAAGCGTTACCCAAAAAAGAACGAGGTAGAGGTCCCATATAATCAACAATAAAAACAATTCCATGGGTTTTGGGCCACACCGGCTGAATGAAGCCCAACTTAGGAATTATAAGCAGCCTTCGCTCTGTGATGGACCTCACATTGACTAACTTGCCTCTTTATTTCCCGGTACATGCTGGGCCAAAAAACGCTTTAGATATATTGTGCTAAGTTTTTAAGGATAGCCAAGTGGCTATCCATAGTGGATCATGAAAATATCTTAGTAATATGGGTCTAACAACAGAGGGAACAACAATCTTTCTAGAGTTCCTTTTACCAATGCCTACAACTAAAAGACTTTTTAACAAACAACAAGAACCAACAACTTTCCCATTCTCAAGTTTACCAATTATATTAGCACACCAAAGATCGGTTTTCTGACGTTCATATATATAAATAAAATATTCACGGTCGGACCGGATAACAGACGGGAGTCATATCTTCCTTCGACACCATATAATCAAGGACCTCAGCCATCTGAGACAGTGCATCCACATTACCTTTCTGTCTGCCAGGGATATGGTGAGTAGAGAATTTACATCTATAAAGATGCCACACCCCTTCCAATTTTCCTAATTGATTGGGGTGACACTACATGCACGGCAAGGCCAAATTAGTAGTTCAAACTCGCATTGCTCAAGACAATCGCTTAACTTTTCTACTCCGAGCACATACATGAGACTTTCATTTTCATAGGCGCCAAACCTACCTCCTTTCGAACCCTGTGAGTTTTCTACTGACAAAAGCCATATGCTGAACGCCACCTAAGGTATGTTAAGACAATACAGCGCTCAGAGTGAAAGACGACGCATTTACAAGCAGAAGAAAGGGTAAAGAGAAATCGGACATGTGTAACACCTCAGGGGTTTGCTCTTTAAAGCACCAAAAGTATCGTTCTGTTCAGCACCCCACACAAAGGTTTTTTTTTTAGCAAATTCAGAGTAGCTGCTTACTCAGAGAACTTGGGGATAAATCTTGCGTAGTAGGTGCACATTCCGATACATCGCGTAGCACCTTTCACATTCTTGGTATAAGGATAATCCGTGACGGTTTTCACCCTCTCGGGTCAATAAGCATATTCCCAGAAGAGACAACATATCCTAATTAATTAATAAAAGATTTCACCCAAGAGAGGTTTTCGGGATTAATCATCAACCCTACGCTACAAAGTGACTCAAAAAAGTCTTTAAATGCACTAAGTGCTCTTCCAATGTGCTACGGTAGATACTGATACTGTCCAAATAATTTAAGATGAATTTGAACTTAGATCAGAAAGAACATTATCTAGCACACTGCTTAACGCTTCACCTCTGATACTGGCCACTAGCGAAACACGGCTGAACTTTTAAATCTGCCAGAGCAAAACATATGCGGTGTTGTTTTTTTTACCGCTCTCTAAGTGAACATTGTAATAAATTGACGTTCAGGTATATCAGACTATAAATCTTAGCACCTCCCAGTTGTTGGATATCCGATGCTATACTCGGCATGGGGTAAGAGTAAAATTGAATCTTCTTATCGATTTTACTATCATATACTATGAGTCAATGTCCCTGCCCTTTATGATGGATATTAAAGCATGACAATCATAGGGGTACATGAAAGGTATTAATTATCTCTTTGTTTTATACATCCCAGATTAAGTCCCTAGAAATTTTCATTTTTTCATTTTGGGAAGGGCGTAGGTGTAGGGTCCTGATCTAACAGAAACATCGTCATTAACTACCATATCATAAGGAAGACTATGGCACTTTCCCCACCTTGGGGTGGTAACATCTGGGAATTTCTTAATTAAATTATCAAAACGATAATCAGTAGTTTCAGAGACACAACACGATGCAAGGCTAGGCCGGTGTAACGTTAACTTACAGTTAGTTACAATTGGATCCATCCCATTATAATGTTGATACGTAACTATCAAGAATTCATACCACCCGCTCAATAATTCCGAATCCCTACAATGGTACTATTCTCTGTTGTAGTCCCTGTAGGCTAATACGGAAAGATAATACGACACAGTATATTTCATACAGTACAATCTTCTGTAATATTACACTCATATTTGTTCAGGAACTTACCTTTGAAATCTTCTATCACTAGCCGCCACCAAAGCTGAACTACACCGTGCAGCCAATGTGAAGAATGGGCCGAGCTAACGAAAGTCTACAATCAACGCGTGGTCATTCTCCGTCTAGTCAGATTGAAACTGAGGAATGACAACATGGAGTACTCTAGAAGACAACAATCCACCCGCCCTCTGACGGATGTCAGATGAACTTCCCCAAACAACACAAACATCCAATGATCGCCGCCTTGTTCTAATTTTCCGATGGAACAACCCTACAAAGTGCCTACGTGACCGATGACAGCTAGCAACTACGTGCTAGAAATTACCTCCCCTCTTTCCGTGCAACGAAAATCACTATAAAACAGGCTGACATTGTCTAAAAATGTTGACTATCTAAAATCTACGAACGAGGACGGATCATTGTCATTGACCTGGACAATGATCGGATAAACATTCATACATAATAAATTGGAACGTAACTATGGCTGTTACTTATAAAGAACTCTATTCATTTTCGACTTATAATATTTTCGTGTTAAAATCTTTATTTTGTGTTTTGCTTAATATTTAACTTTTCTCTTTATTATCTCAGTCGCTTAAATGTAACTTGTATGCCGCCACTTAGGCGCGGTTGGTTAGTTTGTTAGTTTATTAGTTTGGTTTGAAATCCACCATTGGTAATTTTGTATTGAGTGAATTTAAATGTAAAATGTTAAAATGTGTGGACTTTTGTATTTTGCTATTTCACGCGACTGTAGAAATAAAATCATACTTGTTATTTTTTTTTATAATTTAATTTTGTTCTAAATTTCAATCTTTAGTTTTTTCTAAGAAATAGTTAGTCCCGGGAGGTTTTGACTTGAGTCTGGAAGTCAAACTCTCGCGTTATGTTTTGTAAATTGTAAATTTTCGTATTGTAACTTGTAATTGTTTGAGGAGCCCATCAGGCAAGAATATTTAATGTATGTTTCATTTTGTGGATATCTTACTTCACTTCACTTTTGGTAGTTTAACTTCTCTATTGATGTTAAAATCTACGTCATTTTGTGTCTCTTAAAGACGACCTGTAATAAATGTAAACATGGGATGTTTACATTCTGCGCTTCACGTTATTATTTTCAGCATTATTCAGAATGATATAATGAGACCACTGTACTTTGCTTTACCTACGTTTATACTGAATAAACCATATTATTGTTATATTTTTAATTCTGCTTATATTTTCTTTATGTAGAATCACCTTCTCCCTTTTATTTAATTGTGGTCGTTAAGTAGAAGGCAATGGAAACGGTGTAACACCGGCTACAGACGGCCAGAGTAACCCCTGGAGTAAACCTAAAGCGAAAAACTCTAGCAGTCAGGTCCAAATCAAACAGAAAATCATTTCCTAGTATCACGTTATAAGAAAGGCACAGAACAACAAAACTCTTCCTTTCCTAGACATTCCATATATTTTCACAAACAGAATAGCTTTCCCCTAAATTTTCATGACAATATTTTCACCAAAAACAAAGTTCCCAGGTACCACATATCTAAACTTAGTTTTATTATTCCTCTTCATGAGGAGCTTAGTGAAATAATAAACATTTATAAAAGAAACACAGTAACCAGTCTCAAGCAGGGCATATCCCAGATTATACCCAATGGAAAACAAAACACACGGAGAGGGGTGAGAGGTGGCTTTTGGAAACACGTAAATCAGAACCACCCCACTAATTACACTGGCACCTATAGTATCTGACTGCCGACATATCTTCATTGCTCGTAGCTCTCGACTTAGCCTTATTCATCACGGAAAACCTAACGCGAGACATATTCTGTTCACCTCTCGCTACAGGGACAGTAGTGGAAATAGAAGGGGATTTCTGCTTTGAATTGTCTACAGGATAAATTTATAAATATTCCTTTCATCCGAGAAAAATCCTTCGATGGAGGAGTTGGCTGGGAGAAAGGCCTTAAGCTAAGCCCTTTATTCCATCAAACAGTATATCTTGTTCCTTACTGTCCATATATATAATACACAAAGTTTGGTATCGATACCTCAATTGTTCACCAGGCTGTGAATATTTTTACAGGCCCATCTTGGTACTACTACGAGTATTGACAAAAAGTATGTTGTTTTAACCTTCGTTTATTGTAAATATTATCCATTCCTTTAATGAAATAAGTTAATGTATATAAGTATTTTCGTATATTTAGATAACACCATATGAGAGTGACGTGAAAGTGAATGAACCAAGATAAAAATGAGTGAAAGTAAAAGTGACTTTAATGCGGAGATTTCGAGTGAATCAGAAACTACTGACACATACTATGATTTAGAGCTAACCTCAAAGAGGAGCTTACACTTGGGTAGTAAAAGGTATGTTAATACTGCTTTATGGGACAAATCACGCAAAAAAACCAGTTAGGGGGAATATTTAAAAATTCCATAGTTAACGTGTAGAGAAGAAACTTTTGTAAACCCAAAAGCCAGTTGTTCAAAAGGTTATTTTGTAAATATTTCAAATGAAAATCCAAAAACACATGTTCAGGAGCTTTTATAACTTTGGTGATAAGTGGAAACAAGATTTAGTTTTATCATCATGTATAATAAACAAAGTGAAAGTGGTCACAAAATCTTGAAATAATTTGTAGCCGTTTGTGGTTCTGGATATTTATTGAGTCGAAAATATTTAGTTTCACTCCACCAGATTTCAGTCAAAAGAGTCCGTACTGTTTAAAGCAGAGTTAAAGAAGGGGGCTACCAGTTCGAATAAACACGAGGAAAACATCACAATAAGCTTCATAAAATACCACATTATGTATGGGACCTGATCAAGGAACACTGTGCACCCACTATGTAGTGCGAGAGGGTTGACCGTCTGCGACTCGGTGCGCTATTTACAGGTGGTGCCACTTCGTCAACCTGTTGTTTTTCATTTAGCCTGTCTCACAACACCATGAGATGTGGCCAACTTTGCAACGGAGCTTTACCTTAAAGCCTTCAGTTATAAAATTAAACAGCTTCCAGCAATATGGAATGTTTCCTCAGATGATAATTGAAACAGGGAAAAGAAGAAGAATGCATGGGAAAGTTGGCTAGTATCATTATTATCAATTAAGAAGAGGTATCAAATGATGAAAATTAACAATTCGGTAAGTATTATAATTTTGAATTGAGGTTTACAAATGTCAAGTTCTGCTAAATATTTAGCACTCAAATTAGTTTTGTAATTCAACGTTGTATAATATTATAATGTCATGGAGGTTATCCTTTCTCATTCACAAACAAACTAGCAAAATTATATAGAATTGTCAATGCCCAATGGTTTACCCAAATCATGTTGTCTTGATCGAAATTTTGAAGATCTGATGCTGTAGTTGGATCTTCTAACCGGCCGGTAGCCATCTCTCTTCCTAACGAATTAATAAAATAAACTGTAGATATTCAAAATGCATATTGCAAATTCAATGTTAGCATTAGTTGGGTGGATAAGGATTCACCATTTTTGGTGAATAAACCGAAACTTCATTCAACGTACCGGTGAGCCCTATATAATGGGTAGTTAAATATGTTCTTCTTTTCTGAAAGGATATTTCCACCATAAGGCCTTAGTACGTTTTCAGATAGAGCAAATACCTCATCTCCAACAATCACAAATGGTGTAATAGTATCGACTGTTCTTGTGGTGTGAGTTGAAGGAAGTATGAGTAACGTATTAGCCATAATTCATTCGTAAAATGTCGTCTGCGTGAAAATAGAAGAATCGCTTGATATTCCATACCATCTTACATCTATATAAGTAAAAGTGTAATCAGCGTCACATGGTATAAGGTATCCTCCAGTCTCCCTACACCTTTTCGTGTGCCTAGTTATTTCTAGCTTCAAGCGTTCCGAGCGATTTGCTGTTCCTACGATGGAGTCAACGACGAAGAAGAATAAATGAGCTGACGTCGGGGTTGGGATGAAACTTCTGTACGAGGCAACAAAGTCGAGGCCAGGAGACACACGGCTCTGACTTGAAAGAAGATGTCGGCAGTTGGCGGAGGAATGGTGGTATCAAGAAGCTTGTACAGCCCGTAATGACCGGGGAGGTCGAGAGTTTCCATTCGCAATTTCTCAAAGCCCATCCAGTTAGGAAGGAGATCGTGTACGGTGGCAAGAGGGAAGTACCTCTATGTGCATTCATGCATTCAAAGAGGCCTCCACAAGCAGCCAGGCCAAGTCTTCAGCTGTTGTGGTCCCCTCGGTGTCTACACATCCTGCCAGCGCAACACCCCCCCACCCCAACTACCGAGATGCTAGGCTTATGTTGCATTGCTACAAGCGAAACGGCCCCTTTTAGGCACAAAAAAATTAAATCCGTCCCCCCAGGGCTAGTGACTCCGGTGCGGAAGAAGCCGGAGAGGCCCCTCCATCACCCGGTCGGTGGGTGTCGATGGTGGTTGCCAGACAAAGTCATCCTCTCCTCACAAAACGGGAGACAAAATTGTTCTTTCCAAGGGCCAACAAGACCACCAGCATGGTCTCCCCAACTACTAGGGTGTCACGTGTGAAAGTTGGGTGAAAGGAGAAACCACCCTCCCTAGGGCTTGTGACTCCAGCAGAGCTCCTCCAATTTTGGAGGGACGAGCGTGGCTCTGGGACTGACAAAAGAGTCGACTTCCCTTCTCAGGGTGAAGACAATACGGTCCTTTACAGGGCCAACAAGGCTGTCGGCAAGATCTCCTCAGCCACCGGGAAGATGCGATCACTAGCGGAAACTGGAGGCACGGTCATTTTCAAGACCATAAGCTCAAGCGTGGAAAATTCCAGTGGGACCCTTCCACCCAATGAAGTGGAGAATGCCGCTGAGGACATCAGTCTGAGTTACCTGCCCTTCCTGCGGCAGGTGATAATTCAGCCCTTTCCATGGCCAACCCGGCATCTGTTATGGCTTTTTAGGGCCTTGCTTAGAGGATTAGTGCTGACCCCCTACAAAGCGTTGGCAGCTATGTTCAAGTGGGCGTGTCCAGTGGGGCCCCTTCAACTATCGGAGGTTTATATGCCAATGATGGCCAAGAATTACGGGTTGACCTTTCCAGGACTTCCATTCTAAAAGTTGGGTTGAATGACGACCACTCCCACGAGCATGAAGTGTTGAAACCTAACAGTGCCAACGTAAGTCCTGACCATAGTCGTTCCACGCCACATTACAAGGGACAACGACCCAGCGTGATGCAAGGGCCTCAAAAATCCGCATCACCACCGTCACCTCTCGTCAAAGGGTGTCAGTAGGTAAGAAACACCCGGATGACTTCTTGTCAGACTCCAAATACGAGGTCACACATTTTCCGCGTGTTGACAGCTCGTGAGAGTCCGTGAACGTTTGGGGACTATCTTCAGGATCAGACCTCTTTTTGCGTGGCGAGTCGATCCAAGGGTTGGATGATGAGTCTTATGTGTTTTAGATCATAAAACCCCGCCGAAGGTGGAAGGCTAGTAACACAAGGAAGATTCGAAGGTGCAACATTAACCATTTAGGAGTTAGCTCTGGTCCCTGGTGATACGAGCCAGAGGAAGGGTGGTCTGGGCAGGGTGCACCTGTGTTGGGCCAGGGTGGGAGGCCGCGGAAACCAAAAGGTAACAATGCATGCTGTTCCTCACCTCAACCGGGTACTGGCTTTTGGCTGGCTCGCAAATCAAAGAAGAAGATCCCTCCCATCATCCTGTGTGATGTAGGGAACTACTCCAGGGTGGCAAGAGCAATTCAGTCCAAGCTTATAGAGCCTGTGGAGGCAGTGAGGCAGCCGGGATATCGAGTTCACCCCCATTCCGGGTTAGAGTAAGCTTACTGTATTCTCCAAGTGTTCTTTCCTAGCTTGGTGATCCAGCGAGCTCCACGTCAATGTGAAGAAATATAAGTCACCTGGTGGCCCAGTTTAGTGTAAGAACTGCTTCCGATTCAGTCCCATGCTTAGGTATTGCTACGTGAATCCAATGTGTGTGTTCTGTGGTGATGACCACGAGAAGGGCTGGTAACCGGGGGGAATAAGTGTTCCCTCAAAGAGCTTGCACTGTTCAGGAGCTCACGCCTTGGTTTGGCAGGGCTTCCCAACGTACAGGGCCGTAGGGGTGGCAGGGATGACACGACTCTCTAAGGCCCAAGAAGGGAAGACGGATGGCCTAACCGAAGGCCAGAAGCCCTAGAGGCACGTTGTGGAATGGAGGGTGACCGTGACTTTTACTCCAACATTCAAACTACTGGTGGACCCGTTCATGTGCTGACAAGGAGACCAACGCCTTTCTCTCAGGCCGAGGAACCTGCCGAAGTCGCCCTCCCAGAACCAGCCCGGACTGGTTTTTCTTCCCCTCGGTCAGGGATCCACCCGATACCACTAACCCCTCTCCCTCACCAACCCTACACTTTCCCCCTGTCCCTCGCTTCACCATCCCCACCACTTTTCACCCCTCCAACTAATTACTACCACCCTCTATTCCTCCCCCTACACCCTTAACTCCAACCCAGATGACAAGGCTACAAAGCTCAAGATTTGCATTGAGCAGCTCAAGGGGATTCCAGGACTGGATTCATGGGACTTTTCATCGAGTCTCTGGAGGAAGGTCCAGGAATATCCAAGGAGTAATTTTAATCACTTAGTCATGGAGCATGTAATCCTCTGCCTGGTCTTTCAGGGCAGCGTACCCAAATAGAGGACCACAGTGCTAAAAGAGCTCAAGATTGCATACTAGAACGCCGATGGAGTCACGAGGAAGAAGGCCATGCTGGAAAGTTTCCTGACTAAGCATCATATAACCCTAGACGTAATGGTCTTGGGAAAAAAACCTTTCACTACGAAATATGGTGCTCGTTGGTAGAGTTAATCTGTCATTGGAGCGATTGAGCGTAGGACGTGACCTGGGGTGGGACATTCGTTCTGTTCAGAAAGGCCCTCCACCACCACGCCATCTTGCTTCCTACCTCCAAAACATGGAAGCATCGGCTATTAAATTAGTGACCTGAATCAGCCCAGTGCGTCTCATCTCCACCTACCTTCTTCATCACAATTGGTTTGACTGGGCCACAGGAGCGGACATGTATACGCCGCTATGTAGTACAACACATTTTTTAATCGGTGGTGACTACAACGCAACGCACCCATCTTAGAGCGCTAGGATTATGGATGTTCACTGTGAATTGTTCCGTGACTTTATAGACCAAAACGGACTGTTGGCCCACGGCCCCCCTGCCATACCCATTGCCCTTACAATCCTACCTTCCACTTGGACGTCATCAACTTCGTTGCCACCAGATGGATCAGATGGATCAGATGGTGATTAATACTGAAGTCCTTAGCAGAGCTAGACTCAGACAATAATCCTGTTCTAGTGAACCTAGAAACGTTAATCTCCCCACACACCCCTAAAAACCTAAACTAAAATGCATTTACTGGTATAAGGACAGACTCACAAATGTGTTGAGAGAGGTGTTGTAACCCATCTCTACTTTTCGAACGGCAGCGGAAATAATTTATTGTGCGAAATTCATAACTTCCACAATCAAGGGGGCACTGAGATCTTCAACACCTAGGCACCGTCCTAAGAGAACACCACAAGCTTCTTTTTTATATTCTATCCTTAGGCACATCCGGGAGAATAATCGGCTGAGGAAGTCTTGACAAACTTCGAAGGACGAGGGGGACAAGGCCAATTGGAATCGCAAAGTCCTCGCATTTCGTGAGATGGTCCAAGAATACCGGAACAGTGTCTGGTAGGAAAAGATTGAAAGTCTGTGCAAACATGACGGGTCCTTGTGGCAGTTGACAAATAACTTGTTGTGGATCCCCAAACCAAGGCTGCCTATTGTTGGAAGAAACAGGAGGGCCAACTCCGACCAGGAGAATGCCAATGCTTTCGTTGATCACTCAAAGGTGCAATTCATACAAATTGACGACCTGGGGCACATAGCGCACGTGGCATAGGTCATCTGTGCAGTCTCTTACAGACCCTTAGATTAACAAGAACCCATTAACGCGACCGAAATGTCGTGGGCGTTAGCCGCTCTAAGATTAAACAAAAATATCGGAAAGGATGGTATCAAAAACGTGGTCGTCTGAAGGTTGACCTTGGAGGCGTGGAGGCATTCAACGCCATTTGCTCCTGAGCCACTTTCCTGAGGTTTTGAAGAAAGCAAACGTTCTTTGCTTTCATAAGCTTGGTAAGGACCAATCCCTAACCTTCTCTCACCAGCCGATCAGCTTGCTCGACTGTTTGAGAAAGGTGTTTGAGAGACTACTACTGACGAGACGGACCCGACATGTTCACGAGGTGGGTATTTTGGTGGACGAGCAGTTCGGCTTTCAGGCGGGCTATGTGACGTCTCACCAACTTGCCCGCCACGTAGATCATGTTACTAGGAACTTTAACATCAACAAGCAGACCGATGCTGTCTTCCTCGACATAGCAAAGGCCTTCGACAGTGTTTGGTGTGAACGTCTCCTTTTCAAACTCCTTTCCCTGAACCCACCCTTCTACCTAGTTAAGGTTGTACAATCTTATATATCCCACCACACCTTCTACACAACCTTTGGGAACGCCACTTGACAAGTCAGAAGCATCTGGGTGGGAGTGCCTAAAGATTTCCTCGTCGACCCTTTTTTCTTCAGTCTGTATATGAAGGACATTCCAAAATCCCCAAACACCAAGTTGGCACTGCATGTTGACGACACGGGTCTAGTAGCGGATTCGTGACAAGGCCAGCTGGTGGAGAAGAGGAGAACACAGACTCACCGTACACAGGTGGAGAGGTGGCTGACCACGTGGAGGATGAATATCAACGTGGAGAAGAGCACATTTGTGCTCTTCACATGGAAGAGAAAGTACTATAGGCTGGCTCCTCTTTGGCTGCTCATAGGCAGATCAGTTGAGCAGACAGTGTTAAATACCTGGGACTTACGCTGGACGCCAAACTGACCTGAAAACCACACGTGACTGTGTGAAAACCGAGTGTCTAAACCAACTTCTGAACAGGTGCAGCACCCTGTCCATGAGGTACAGACTGACGCTGTATAAACAGCTGCTAAGGCCGATTTTAGGCTATGCTTGTCCCACGTGGGGCCACCTGGAGGACACGTTTATGAGGAGGATGCAGGCTTTCCTGAACCGGAAACTGAGGAGCATTGTGGTTGTCCCCTGGTACGTTTGCAACTTGACTCCGCAACAGGATTAGGAGATGCCCACCATCAAGGACTACTTCCGGAAGCTTGCGTATTCCTTCTACGACAACTTCCTGATGCCAATAATCCTCTTATCCAGGGGCTTAGGAACTACGTCATTAACCCTGGTGGGTTCCACCAACATCCCAAATCATTACTCGGATAAGCTAGATGTGTCAGCGGGAGGCTTTTTCACCCAGCCCCCTACAGAGCAGTGTCTCCGCTGGCCTCAGAGCAACATATGAAATTTTATGGGTAATAGTCCTGGTCCCTTGATATAGCTCCGTAAAAAAAGTTGTCCAGAGAATTTAATTTTCGATCTGTGTTTTTGGATCATTAAAGAAGTAATTTAGCTTGGGTAAACATTGCTGATCCTGGGTTAATATTTCTGGACGACATTTAAAAAATGGTGGATGTGTTGCAGTGATGATGTTATATTTCAGGTATCATGAGACCTATATACTTCATTTTGGTGTAAAACATAGGCTTTGGGGGTCAAGTAGACTTATAGAGACAGAAAATAATTCATCAGAGCAACCCTTCCGATAGTTTCCAAAATGGCGGCTCTATAGTGCTGTGTTTTAGCCATCATATTGGTCATTTATACGGGAACGGTTCGCGTCAAAATGATTCAGTATAAAGAAACAGTCATTGAGCTACCGTACCTGGCTAAGTTTATAAATATAATAAATAAAGAATATTAATTGATAAAAAGCAAGTTCTCATATATATAGACACTAAGAACCCAGCCCTTACTAACATTAATAAGCTGCCGCACAACAAGTCTCCAACCTCCGAGAGTCCCCTACCTTCACCACCTTCACAAAAATAGCATTATAAAGTGGAACCCAACAAGCAGAGGATTCATCATCACCATCATTTCACCTCACAAAATACACTACAAGTGGCTTCAACAACGAGGGGCTTCACCAGCGAAACCTAATCTTACAAGCCAAGTAGCTCATCTAAATAACGAGGTAAATATATTTCTACCGATTTGTATGCCCATTCGAACTGCATGCTTGCATTCATTCGAAAATATGAACGTACAATGAGCTCCCAGTAGCAACGTAATCGCCAACCTTCGGTTAAGTTTGCACACTTTGAAAAAGCAAACTAAGTTTTAGAGTCACTCTTGAGTGATGGCTACGGTTTCACACTCAGTGACATCAAAGAATTAATTATCAACATTGATGTAACTGTATTGATCCAAAATAATAAAATTAAGATTTTTCTGGTGCGAGTTTATAAGGACAGATTTCATTTCTGTCAGGCTAACAAAAAGAATGAGCCATTTATGGTGTTATCAGCTGAGATGAATCATGAAGCTCTTGCTGCTAACTAAGATCATAGGATGCAGTAAAATCAGCAGGAACTATTTGAACCACCGCTCTAGTTAACACAAGAGACGGCGATTGCATATACATGGTAAATAGACATAATAGGAATACACTTGAAAGCAAAAGATATAAATGTGTATTAACAAATTAGTTTAGTGAAACAAAGGCAGAGAAAGTACAAAGAGTATCATCAGAACCAAATCAATATTTGCTGAAATGGTCCATAGAGTTGACCAAGATAATTAGCTACACAGATAGCTGAATAACAAAAACTCTCTGAGAGAGAGTTTGGCGTGAAGCGCCAACGAATTTGAAAGACAGGTTAAGCTCAAGATTAATTTGAGTGACTCCAGTCCTCCTCTTAATATGTATTGCCAGGCTAGCACCAAATAATAATAATATTGATAATAATTATACTAAACAATAACTAGTTGCAACTAATGACAAGCCAGCCACTACACAGCCACCGGAACGAAAGGCCCCTACTCAGAACCTAGCATGAGCAATACTATGAAAGGAGAGCCGGACTATTAGTGCCAGGGAGGTTGGCTAGAACATAAATGATTAGGTTACCAAGGTACTAGATTGTTGGCTGTCAGCTCCGGTCATAGACGGACCGGCCAAAAATATACAATAATTTAATTGTATAGGGTAGGTTCCAATCCAGCGTTCTAGGCCATGTTTCGTCATGAGCTGGGGCACAACCAATTGGTATAAGCCAGAAACATTAAACGCATGACCTGAGTATGTAAACAACAAATCGGGAGGCATCAAACTCAACAAGGGTAATAACACATCTAAGTGAGAGAAAAGCAAGCCATGCCAGACCGGTAGAAATGACCCACAAGTTGACACCGCAAACTGGTGAACAACACAAGTTAAATATTATACAAAACTCGAGCCATGCCAGATGGGCAGAAATGAACCACGAGTTTAACACCGCAAACTGGCTCAGAAGAGTATACTCAAACCAACCAGGTATAACTGTCTAGCCTAGAACAACCTGAACAGCCTCTTTCCCGACTAACTGCCTCGCTGACTATCACATAGTCAAGCGGCTAAGGTGTGGGAATCATCCCTATTTAAACTGATGGTCTTAAGGACCAAGCAGAAAACATGTGAAGTACAAAATCATTCCACGACATCTAAACTATGTCATAAAAAGGCTAACCTAAACAAAATAGAAAAATTAAGACGAGAGTAGCTTATAAACTCGACAAGTTAAAGAAAACCCTAGAACTAGAATCCGACCATAGAGCCACATACTCCCCACAGTTTTGAATGTTCAAAGTTACGTCATGTTAATTTTGTCGGTCCGATCGGTCCCTCGGCAGCATCGTCACGATCACAGGTTGTGTACAGTTGACTTGAAGAAAGGACGTAGGAGAGTCTCAACTATTTGACTGGTTATGAATAATTGTTTGTGTCAGTCCCCAGCGAACCGTGGAGCTTTATAGTGGTTGAACGCAATGAATCATGTAAAGTAAAGAAGGGGGGAGACATCCCTCTACATTGGAAATATCACGTAATCCCAAGCTTACGTAGGCTCCAAACTCAGGCCGCCCACTGCAGTCAATTGTTATTGTTGCTCCAACCAGTCAAGTGCAGTGTTAGCAGAACGGCGAGGGCGATAGCACTTCTGATGGCACCGTTCCTGTTCCATGATGTATCCGAGACGTGGTATGTAACACATGGAAATTTATATATTTAAAGACCTGTATATATATAATAGGGTACAATATATATTCTTGAGCAATGATTATGTGCAGCAAATTTAGGCAGTACAGGGCTGAATTGGTTAGCCCGTTACACATTTTAAGAAACTTCCTGAAAGATTTATATTTTGATCTTAATGACACATTTTTGGTACTCCAGGTTTCCGCAAATCATTGGAATCAACAAGAATGCCTGGTGTTGTCTTTTCATTTTTTCATCATTGTTTAACATCAGAAAATCAAAATTGTTACAAACTAAAGTTCTTGAGCTCGGATTAGTGATTGATGATGTCTTTGAAGATGTAAGCGAATAAGTGGAGGACAATACCATGAACCGACAGGCTGTGCAAATATACTGTCTTTTCCAAATCATGTTTTATGAATTACATCTCGGCAAAAAGACAACTCCACTACACATAATGTCTGCCCACGCATTCAATGACAAGCTCAAAAGTAGAGAGCTAAGCACTTAAATGTATAGGAATCAACAAGTTATAATGACATAGTACGAAGCAGATGCTTGTTAATAGCTCATGCTGTAAAATCTTGAGAATCCAACACCACACCACTTCCAAATCACTTTACCAGTAAAGGATTTACAACTGCTGGAAATTTGTATGAGCACTCCAGTAGGATTTGATTATCTTTATCCAATGATGGGCTTTTTCAGCGGAAGGGAGGTCAGTGCTGCAAAGCATCGCCCGGGCAATCTCTACAATTGTAAGCATATCTCTCTCTGAGTGAGAGTTTTGTTCGGGTGTGCATGGCACTGTACTCTCAGCAATGATCCCTTTTGAGGCAAAAAAATCAAGAAATTCCACATTGACGTACTCTGTACCATTGTAACTTTGCACACTTCACTTGTATTTTGTCTCTACAATTATTCTTACAAAAATCTTTAAAAATTGTAGTGTGTCGCTTTTATGTTTAATGAAAGTTACTACGCTATAACCAGATTAGTCATCTTTGAAAGTAACAAAGTACTTAGCTCCTCCTACAGACTCGACTGGCATGACACCAAGATCACTGTAAATTATCTCACCGACCTTCATCTTCTGGTGGGTTGGGTTTTTGAACGGGATCTTCTGGTTTTTTCCTTATGCACAGCCAGGACAAAATAAATTGTCTACATCACTCAGATTAAGATCCTCAGCTAAGGCTTTTTAGACTAACTCCTTCAAAGCTCTAAAATTGATGTGGACCGAGTCATTCACGAATAGCTTCAAACTAGTCTGAGTGACAGAATTACTTTATTTGAGATTAGAGTCTGAAAAAGCATTTTACACAGGTTATTAGGCTGGCGTTCACCACACGAAACCAACTTTTCTTTTTCAAAAACTTCAACAAAATAGTCTGATTTAACAATTTTCATTCCTAACTTGGTGATTTTCCCCTCAGACATAAGGTTCTTTTCAGGTCCGGAACAAATAGGACTTTTCTAATGACCGAGTCATACCACTGACCATTCAGCAACCTCCAAATCATCACATTACCTTTCCCTTTGACAGAAATCTTTTAGTTGTCACTAAGACGCACAGAAAGAACCATTACTAACTTCTTCAAACTTGTCAAAGTAGTCTCTGTGCCATGTCATATGGCTGGAAGCCCCACTATCCATGGTCCAAGTATTCTCGTCAGAAAAATAAATACATACATTTGCTTCCTCAACATTAAAGGCAGAAAAATTTGACTGTCTAGCTTTGCCTTTGTCAGAAACTGGGCGATTTTTCTTCTTACTCTGGCAGTCACGGGCAAGATAACATTTCCGTTGTTAGTTGTAGTAGGTAATTTTCTAATGTTTACTTTGTTTTCCTGCTTCACAATATTGTGATTTATATCCGCGAGATCTAGTTCCTCGGTTAGCTATAGAAGCTAAAGCAGTTTCTTACTATTCCCCCTTAGTCAGGCTCGCCTCTTTATCAATCAGTCATGACGTCAAATTGGTGATGGTTTGTTTGTTTCCCCATTCATGGAAAGCTAGGCCTGTCTGAAACTCTTATATTTCAGAGGTAGACTACTCAAGATCTTGGTCATGATAGCTAGATTGCTGACTGAATCTCTGACTTCTTTTATTTGTCGGGCAAGAGCTTCCACTTTGGCGATGTGTTGACTGAGTCGGCTGAGCTTCACTGATAGTGATAGAAACGACCATGTACTATCATTTCATTTGTTTATGATCATGTGCTTGTAAATAGAATCTAGTTTGCTTCGAATTTCATAGGACGGTTTACAATTTTCAATCAAGGAAATCTGACTGAGCTCAATAGCTGTGGTAAGGATAAGCATAGCTACAGCATCCCTTTGCTGCCATAAGTTCAATTGCCTTGCTTGCATTTTCAGTAGGCATGGCTTCCTTACCTTTTGCGATTTAGAAAATAACTTTGGCGCGTAGAGCGCATGTCAACTGGAAGTTCCACTGATGGTATTTACTACCATTAAACTTATTAACACTGGATATGTCGATATTTTTCGACATTGTGACTAAAGTTCAAGGTTAAGATCAAGGCTTATTCTTATAGAGACGGAATCATTAAATAAATAAATTTACTTGCGTACAATTACTTGAAACTTCACTTCTTCATTTAACTGATAAACATGAATGTTCCCGTGAGAATATTCACTCAAATATTATGACACTTAACTTAATGTGCTCAAGAAAATTAAATTTCTTGCGACGACTAACAGCTCTGGCAGCATGGATATCTCGAGCAACAAATTACTATGAAACTGATTAGTTTTATCTTTAGGGAGCCAACAACACATTAGGAACTAATCCTGGGCCCATAACCCTTAAGAGTGTTTAAATAGAATTGTTTTTGATAATTCTTAATTTTTATGACAATTAACAAAACAGAGATTAATTACAAAACAAGACCCACTTGATTAAATTAGTTAACAAGATTACCACCAGAGTGCAACATTGTACAGCCTGGGTATTTAGGCGCGAATTACTATATTCTGACACCAACAACTACAACAATATAATTCCCTATTTGGCTTCTTGTATAATATACAAAGTATCAACAAAAAATCTACAGAAGATGTACTCAAAGTCTGCAAAATTTGGAAAAATCGTTGATGCGTAATGGGAAAAATATATTGATGCTAAAGATTGTGCTGTAAACTTATATCTATAACTCGAAGACATCCAAAGTCTATGTCACCACAAGAAGTACTTTTATTCATACTACAGCAAACACTCCTGGATAATGTGCCTAATGTTTCTATTGATATAAGGATCCTTCTTACACTTTCAATATCAGTGGCGATGGTGAGCGGAGTTTCTCAAAGCTCAGACTTATAAAAACCTACATGCATCCAACAATGTTACAAAAGAGACTAGTTGGCTTAGCAACTATATCAAATGAACATTCCCAAGCATCAGCACTTGACCTGAAGGAATTGGTGATAAAATTTGCAAAGGAAGGACGTAAAATGAAATTTTGATGTTTGAATCTGAAATTTTTAAGTGACTTAAATTGAATAACATAATTCACAAAATAATTTGAATGATTTCTGTGCTAAAACATTTTAATTTATGTTTGAGAAAAAGAATCAAAGATTGTTGTATTTAGTACTTATTTTATTATTTATTATTTAGCACCGCGTCTTACTACCCGTTCGGGTTATACGCTTAAGTACTAATTACGCTAATGGATTAGGAATTGGAAGGGTTGAATTTAGAGGTAGTGAACCCGCATTTGCGTGGAGGTAGAGTGGAAAACCATTTAGGAAAAACCCACCCGTTCACCCGACCGAGATTCGAACCTCGATCTCCCCGTCCTCGGCGGTAGAGCTCAACACGACTAGCGCGTTAGCCAATAGTACTTATTCTTGTAATTTATAGTAAATGGGCTAGTTTTAAGTTTTATGCTTTTAATTCTTTTACAAAATAACTGTTAAGGAAAATTGAATTTTGCAATTTGTGGTGGGGGGAAGGGGGCGCAATTTTTTAGCCCTACCTAGGGCGCAAAATAGCCTGGCACCGGCCCTGAGAATAGAGAAATTATGAAGCAATTCATTGATGTAGTTTTTTTTTAGCACGGCAAGAACTGGCATTTAGAGGCCATGACGAAACGAGTGAGTCTTTCAATAAAGATAATTATGTAGAACTAGTGAATCTTTTAAGTGAGTATGATGAAAAATTGAAGAACCATTTAGAACATTCATCTATATTTACGGAACTATCGAATTTGATTCAAAATGATTTGATCAATGCCCTTTCAAATGTGTAACTGTCTATTATAAAAAAGAGATCAATTAAACCAATTTTGTTTCCATCACACTGGATGAAACAACAGATGTAGGCTAAATAGTTCTTCCCAATTTTCTTCTGTATTTCACTATGTTACTCAAGATGGACAGGTACATGAGAGATTTTTGGGCTTCAGAAATAATTCTGATGACAGAACAGCGAACGCACTATACACCTATGTTGTAAAATTGATACAGGAGTATGATTGTGAACAAAAGCTGATTGCACAAAGCTACGACGGGGCTCTGGTCATGGCTGGACACTTGAATGGATTGCAGTCCAAAGTAAGAGATACATTTCCGAATGCAATTTTTGTACACTGCTTCGCTCACCGGCTGAATCTTATATTGTCGCAGGGCGTGTCCCTTATCAAAGATTGCAGTATTTTTTTCTTACTTTGAATGGCCTAGCATTTTTTTTTTTCAAAATCAACCAAAAGAACACGAGCTCTGGATGAAGAAATATCTTCCAAGAGTAGCTTCAACACGCTGGAATTATAATTTTAGATTGGTTGAAACTTTTTACGTGTATATGAATCAACTAAATGCGTCGTTTGGCAAGATTACAAATCCAGAGGAAAAATGGAATCAAGAAACGTACATTGCTGCCCGTGGATTTGAAGTATCGATGCATGATTTCAATTTTAATTTTCTATTAAATACATTTAATTATATTTTCCCTCTTACTGATAGATTATTTGATTATTTGGTATATTGCAAGCAAAAATTAATGACATCAGTTATTGCATAAACAAAGTAAAGGAATTTCAAGATCAATTGAAAAACAAACGTGAAGAATTTGAGAGAATCTAGACAAAAACCAATGAAGAGTCAGACGTAAATGAGCCTGAAATAAAACGTCCAAGAAATACTGACATATTTTATGTAAAAATATATTATAAAAGCCTATATTATGAGACACACTTGTAATACAGCTAAGCGATAGGTTCAAGAACTTGGACTGATTATGTTTTTTTAGAGTTTTTACATGTAAATAATTTTGAACAGTACAAACGCAGTTTCCCCGAAATGGCTTTCCAGACCTTAAAAGGCTATGGTAGTATGTTTGAGTTCCCTTCTTTAAGATCACAGCTTGTAGTCACCTACATTTCACAGGATTTGTGTCACATAAATGTCAGTGATTTGCTTATTTTTATTAAATCAAATTATCTATAAAGGGCATATTGTCAAGTGGTAAAACTGTGTTAACTAATTGTAACCATCCCGGCAACAAGTGCTCCCGTTGAGAGAAGTTTCTCAGCATTAAAAAGAATAAAAAATTATTCACGCAATTCACAAGGCTAAGAGAGGCTCACAAAATTGTCGGTGTTATCCAATGAAAAAGGTCTTCTACAACAATTAAGGCAAAATCCGCTGTTTTACGATCTCATGATTGAGGAATTTGCTAAGGAAAATAGAAGAATACAGCTCAATTACAAATACGGTATGTATTTTTAGTATATTTAACATCAAATTTAACTTTTACATTTAAAATATCTTGATAGCTTACCCTAGAAAAATATTCACCACACGCCACTGAGATAGAGTGAGTGTGTATGGATATGTGAGTGCGGTGTTGCACTTCAAACTGGTCTAAAATACAGTTGTTAATTTCATCCACCGATTAATTTTTGGAGATAGAATATCTTGCTCCTGGAACCACAAAAGAAGCTTGTTTTGCAGATGAAGTATATCAGGATGAATAAAATGTACTTATTCCCTGGATAACTTGACCACAACGCATATTGGGATTTATTCAAGAACAATTTGTCTTCGTGCTCTTCAAAGATTCTATTGCTGAGTCCCAACAATATATCGACAAATAAGCCTAGTTTTTGTCTTCACACAGGTGGATGCCCATGTTGGTTGACAGGGAAAGTTTCCCAATGTCTGGGCATATGTAGGATCTTTTCGGGCAGGCGTTGACCTAGTCAGCTCTAGTGACTCTTGGAATTACCGATATAGATTGTAGGAAGTCTCTTGAGAACAATACGGTGACGTCTCCTATGAGCACATTGTTGCATCTGGGATCACTTAAAATTATGTCTAGATCTTAAGATTCGAATGGACACCTACTGTATAAGAACTATAATGTTGTATAGTCTATGTCTGAGAAACTATGCATACTAACTTGTGTTTTTTTGTATTGTATTTAACTTGTAAATCTAATAAGGACTATAGTAAAACAAAATTACTAGTTAATATTTACTTTGTTACAATAAGATGTAATTTAGATTAAATTAAAATTAAATAAAACACGAAATACAAGAATATAGTTAATAAGCTATCATATTGTTCTAGAGAATAAGATAATGTTCTATTATACACGACAAATATTTATAATACTATAATTTAAACAGATTTGGTATTTTTAAATTAAATCATGTCCAAACTGTTGAAAAATTTCAGTCGTTTCCTTCTATACTGACCTTTCATCGGAAGCACCCAACCACTTTTTGGTATTCACTATCTTACCAACTTTTTTTATAGGTCCAGCTTCTCTCACCCCATTTATATCCTGTTCAGGTAAAATCCTTGATTTGACACTAATTGTGTCACTTTGTTACTACTATTACCTCCAAACCTGAGTTATTGAAAATGTTCCCTGTGATGTATTTGCATGATCTATATTAAAGGTTTTTTTAATAGAGTAGGCTTGATTTGGTTTAGCTTATAAATAATTTTTATTAAACATCTTTGTTTACTTGTTTGGATAAAACATATTTGTATAACAATGGTTTTGTAAGAAGGGGTGGAAATGCTTTCTCTAAATAGTTTTATTCGTGTTTTATAGACAAATAAGACCGTTTCGCACTTATGGCAGGATTAATTTTGATCTTATTAAGATTCGGTGGCACAACCAGGAGTTTACTTCAGGGAAGGGGTGGGGACATGTGTGTCAAAGCTATTATTTCTGTCCCCTGAAAATATTCATCACATTATTTTAGCTAAGACTTTTTATTTTAAGAAATTACACACACATGTATATATATTGTATACATGTTGTTAAAAAAAGTTCAGAAATTATGGGTCATCTTGTACACATTAACATGTGTAAAAGAGTCTTAATGACGTTACATGAGCACTACTTGTGTCAATACGTCGGTAAATTATAATAATAATAATAAATAATATAATAATAATAATAATAGAATAAAATAATAATAAAAGAGTCTTAGAAAATATAGGTCCACAAACCAATTCACATAGATGCAAAGGCAATTTTGTATTTTAGTAATAAAAAATAAATGGTATGGTGCACCGCACAGACTTTCTCTCGCTTTCATCTTAAAAATAAACATTTACTAAAAGCTCGTAAGATTTATGAAACGAAATAATCGGTCAATACATTGTTGTAGAAATACTACACCGAAGATCATAAATGACATAATATACACTGTTACTTACTTACTCTGGCATTAGGAACTAGGAACACTGTTACAGAAAAATTGAGAAAAGAGAAAATATTTGTCAATCAAAGAGCATAGCAATAAAATTATTTTCAAAGACCTGAATTTTAAAAAAATATATATATATATATGCTTACATCTAAGAAATGATTGGTTTTATAAAAATATATTTCAAATAAAAGATTTTTAGCTATAATAGTACTACAACTTTACAATGATGAGTTATTACGTATCTCAAATAGTTGCTGAGAAATTATGAAAATTTCTCTTGTGTAAAAAAACCCTCAAAATCATTTTCATAAGAAAATGAAAATTTCCATCTTGTTTATAATGATAAACAGGGTCTAGATATAGAATTTAATTAAATCAATAACATCAAAATATGCTACATACAACTACACACACATTTTATGTGTAATATACAAATACATTCATGAAAAAACGAGAAAAATTTAAAAACTTAATTATAAACTAGGAAAAATTAATATATGAAAATAGCTTACTTAAATTAAATCAATCAGTCTGGGTGTCACGTGATTACACTGTCAAAACTGATTTCATGCAGTGCCCCTAGTCTCACATCAATGACTTTAGCTGGATAAAATTCCTTTTCGTATCAAACAATTATAACTTACATATTGCTAAATAGTCAGCAAGCTTAAAGATTATACCTATGGTGGTTTTAACAGTGTAATTTTTGGTATTGTTAGCCAGGAATAAATAATAATAATTAATCATAAAAGTGTTTCCTTTACTTTCGGGTGCATATTAAAATAATACTTTTCCGGCGGGATCTTGAATACTTTATAATAATACGTTTATGTCCACTGTAGAGATGTGAGAAGGACAATTTTCAATTATATCTGTAAAATAATTTCAACTGATTAAATTGAACTATATCTCAATATCCCAAATGTCAACGTTTATACTAAATATTAATTTCTCTTGAGGGCATTAACACCAGAAACATCATAAAACGAGCTTCGGTGGCCTAATAGTCTAACGCGCCACTCTCGCAATAGAATAGACTGCCGATGACCGGCAGATCGGTTCTCGATATCAGTCGGTTGCACTTAGGACGGTTTTTCCTAATAGTTTTCCACTTTCACGGGTGCAATTTCTCTAAATTCAACCTTTCTAGTCCCTAACACATTAGCGTAATTACTACATAGGCGTACAACCCAAACGGGTAGTAAGACGTGGTGCCTAAAAAAAATTAGGAAAAAACAAATGAATGCGAGCCTTTGTAAACCCGTTATGTTCATAAATCATACTTCAAATTTTTATCATCAATAAGTTAATTAAAATAATTTTAAGGTTGGCCCGACATATACCATCGTTCCTTGGTACAGATAGATAAGAAATACTTTATAACAAATACGTAATTATCAACTCACCCCGCCGTCCTATTTGACCATCAACGCAACAAGCACAACATCACCGGTCTCAACCATCACAACCAGGCCCGGATTTCCCATAAGGCCAACCTAGGCCATGGCCTAGGGCGCAGGCCCGGAGGGGGGCGCAGATCTAATAGTTGGTAGTTGGGAAAACTGATAGAGAGAAAGAAAAGAGACTCTAGGGGCAAAAAATAGGTAAACATTGTTTAAAAAGAACAAAATTCCAGGGATATTAGAAGAATAAGGAAACTCTTTGTCAATTTCGTTTGCAGGTCTATTTCTGTAGGCACCAAGCTATACAAATTTATTCCTGAATCGTGATAATTAATGTGTGATTAAAATGCATTCAAAACATTACAATTTACAAAAACAAATTTCACAAAATATTGTTTATTTTTTCAGCTTTGAAATGAGTCAACCAAAAAGAGGTCATCTGGAGCTGAATACAGGAAGAGGGCTAAATTGAATGCACAAGCGACAAGAAAAATAGTGGAGCCCTGAAAAATTGGTTTACATTGCAAAATGAAAATAATGCTGGATAATGCTGCAATGTTGCTAAATTTAGTAGGAGCTCATGTAGCTGACTCTTGACTTGAAGCTGCGACATTCTTCAGCCTGCTTAAAGAGATTTACAATTTTTTTTCACAATTCAACGTACAGATTGGCAGTACTCTATCAGTTTAAGGATACATCGGTGACGATCAAAAGCCTATCCACTACTCGATGGTCTGCCAGGTATGATGCTCTTAGATCCTTGAAAGAAGAATGGGCTGCAATATTCAGTGCCTTTGAAGAATTGTAAAAAGACCAAGCACAACAATCTGTAACCCGAGCTGAGGCGAGAAGATTGATCTCCAAGTTGAACAGGCTGGAAACAGTGATCATGGCAAAGTTTTGGGGAACTCTCCTTTTCAAGCTGCACAAACGGAACAAATATGTGCAGAACGTTGATGCAGATGTCCTGGCAGTAGTTGAAGTTATAAAATCACCCATTAATTTATTCGAGGAGCTTTGGGAGCAGTTTGATTTGTATTAAGAGAAAGCTCTAGAAGTCTCCGAAAAGAAAACATACGCGCAAGATGAGAGACAACAGACTGTAAGAAAACTTCAAGCGGGCGAGACCCACGATGGCAAGTTACGTTTTTCTGGAAGATACAATTTCAGAGTGAACACATTCATCCCAATTGTTGACGAGCTGAAAGAAGATATTAAATAAAGAATGGTTGCATATGAAGATTTCTCAGACAGATGAACCAACTGTCTGCCATGGCTACTGCTTCCGGGACCTACTTGATAACATTTTAGAGCAAAATCTATGAGCTAAAGAGCGCCGAACTTCGCACGGAGCTCAAGGAGAAGAACATTCCATTCCCCCCGAGGCCCCGGTAGCAACATTGCGGACTCTACTTTCGGAGAGTTTCTGTAAGTCCATCGATTCTAATACTGTAGAAGAAAGCCATGAGTCACGTCAGCCTCTTCAAGGCTATGGTGATGCGACTGAATCAGATTCAATAACTCCAGGTATATTTAGCAAGTAAGCGGCTCCTCTCTGTGCACCTACTGTTCAGCTATAGCCCTTTTTCCTTCAAAAATTCAAAGTAGGGTAGCCAGTGAATGATTTAAGTTAGTGGCTGTTTGTGACGGCCAATCAGCTTCGGCTTTATTTACCTTTCTGTTGGAAACTAATCGCGTAACGAAGCTCAAACTGGTAGGAGATGTTGAGTTTCTTACCCTCTGTATGTAAAAAGTCAGGGTTTTTGGCACACTTGTTTTCTGAATGCAACTTATTATGTCTTCCTTGGGCCGCGGTGAAAGACCATATCCTCGAACTATTAGTATCTATGAGAGAGAAAGAGAGGCTGTGTGTGTCCATCGTTTTCAGCGTCCGTACTGTACCGTGGCTACAAACAAGACCGCCGCCACATAGCTCATCATGTCCACTCACCCAGTTTGACTGCCTCGCCTGGGTCACGTACCAAGCCTGAAGATTCTCCGACGGACGACATTGTTCGAACTCATAATAGAAACTCTATCTGAAGCTCCGGCGCTAGAAGCAATTGTTTCGCCTAGTCCAAAAGAAAGGCAGTGTTTAACGCGCATGCGCGCTCTGATAAACGTAATTGGGCCTCAAATGTTTGATCTGCTCGTCACCCCCCCCCCCCCCCTTCATACCAAGACTTCACAGTGTTGTGCGCAGACACCGATGAAGTCAGATGTGAGCTGATTGGATATTAGTGACATCATCTTTTGGTCATTCATTCCAACCCCTTTTCCTCCCGCTGTTTCAAAGTGAATATAAGCTTGTGCTCGGCGATACTATTTACTCTTTGATGCCATTATAGCCACAAGGACTCTATAGAATGTAAGTGGACGTAAAGATGGAGATTTATTTAAATGTATGTTTTTAGTCTACGATTGAGTTTAGGGTTTAATTCAACTGTCATTATGTAGCCATTCTACCGATTGTTTAGGTATTAATTTTTTTGGGGAACAATTTTGTCAGTTTTGAAAAAGAACATATATTTGATTGTTTAGGTTAGTTATGAGTTATTATTGACTTGTCATTAAATCTAAAATTGAAGCCATGAATATACGTAATGTATTAAGGTCCATAGTTAGCCTTTGGTCAAGAGTAAGATTATAGAGTTTTCTTGGCTGTTAATATGATGTCTTGTAATTGAAGATAGCGGGCTAGTATCGCTACGCTAAATTATAAGCGTAGAGTATAACACTTGAGTTTGTTTTGTTAGACTTGGGTATATTAATTCATCTGACAGGGAGTTGATTTTTGCATACATTTTAATAGGTTGATATGTTTAATTGTGTAGGGTCTTATCAGTGGGATATGCATTTCCTGTTGGGCTTATCCTAGGATTATCTTACTTTATCATGTTGTTTTATTCAGTAGCGGCGCTTGAGCTGAACTCCGAATATTAGTTTATATTCTAAAAATGTTTCCTAGAATATGAGTATCATTCGTTTGTTTTGAGCGCCAGGAAGATTATGTTCAGATTGTGGCCAGTTTGTTTTATTATATACTAGCTTTTGCCCGCGGCTTCGCTCGCGTTAATGTAGATTTTATCAATAAATTCAGGTTGTCGATTGACACAGGGAATATGACAATAAAAACGATGAACATTTGAGGTTGTAGGTCAATAGAGGTAGAGATAAAGAAAAAAACAAACTACACAATATAAATCAGGATTAAGTGTAGGAGTAGAAAAGAAGTAGCGGAGTGTGTGTCAGTAGAAGTAGAGTCACAGGTTATGCCTTGCCACGAATTGGAAGATCCTACTCCATCTTAAATTTTACTTACAGTTAATTAAAATCCCTTATTTACTCCGATTGTTCTTGACCGTTGCAATCATGGGCACAGAATAGATCATTATTTTAGGACGCTCCTAAATACTATGTTGTATGTCCTTCCATTTGGTACAAATACATACAAATTCTGGGCATCGAACACACGTGAACAGGCTACATATAGCTGGCCATGGGAAAAACATGGCATTTCCAAATGCACCCCTGCTACCTGCAATGTTTGCCCATGCGCTTTGTTAATAGTAATAGCAAAACTAAGTTTGATTGGAAACTGGAGTCTTTTGAATTGAAATGGTAGGTCAGTGGGGATTATTGGGATTCGAGGTATGATTACAGTTTCTCCTTTTCCCACACCTGTTAAAATGGTGGCACAGATTATATTTTGCCCTAATTGTGTAATTGAAGCCTCGTCCCATTACATAAACGGGGTGCATCTAAATTTCGCATAAGCATAACTGGTACACCTAATTTCAATTGTAGCTTTATGCAAAGGTACACCCGATAGCTCCAGAGAATTTAAAAACTCAGCGGGATATGAAGTGCTCTGTTCTGTGTCCATGATTGTATCTATTGACAAATACTCTTTATTTCTCCCTGCACCTCTTTCAAAATGTCAGTGTTGATTTGTTAAAGTTTAATATTTTGGTGCAAGAATTGACTCTTGCACACAACCAATGATCACAATTTAAATTTAGTTGTAAGTCTGGGTAAACTTTAGCAATGAGCTCCACATCATTTTCCACCAAATTACAGAATTCCCCTGTAAGTAAAATACAGCCTTCAGCATCCGTGTCCAAACGTCCATCGCCAATTTTCAATAGTGTTCTGCGTAATGTCCTGAATCTACGTCATTATAAAGGTGGACTCTCATATTCGTTTTAGGCTGAATTTTTTCACTTTTGCCCACAATCTTGATGACTTGAGACAGGCTTTGATTTCATCTGCATGTGTGCCCCTCTGGATCACCGGTAGAGTTTGTCGTTAGTCACCAGCCAGTAAAACTACCATTCGTCCCATAATAACTGTACTGTCTCGCAAGTCCTGAAGAGTTTGGTTTAACGCTTCTATAGCTATTTTGTAGGACATCGTACTTTCGTCACACACTAAAAGTTTACATTGTCGTAGCATCATACCTCGAGAGCTATTTTTGCTGAAATGAATAATACCAAACTTTTTACGACAATTTTGTCATTTACCATAACGGGGTGAACAGACAGAGCTTAATTAGCTGAATATAATCATTTTTAATCATTTTAAGATAGATGTGCCTAAAATAACTCGGGAACAGATTTTTATTCGGGATATCAGATTTTCTTCTGGGATACCGCAGGTCCCTTTTTCTGTACTCCAGGCATCATGTTGCAATTAATTTATTCATATCGGTAGGCCGAGTTGTTAAGCCGGACGACCGTCTAACAGTTATTTTTTTCTATCCGTCAGGAAAAGTACTTTTTTTCTGGATGAAAGGTACCCTATGTCCTTTTCTGTACCCATGACAACGTGTATGCGAAATTTCATGATGATCGGTCGAGTAGTTTAGGCGTGAAAGCGTAACAAACAATAACAAACAAATTAACAAACAAACTCACATTCACATTTTTTCTGGATGAAAGGTACCCTATATCTTTTTCTGTACCCATGACAACGTGTATGCGAAATTTCATGATGATCGGTCGAGTAGTTTAGGCGTGAAAGCGTAACAAACAAACAAACAAACAAACAAACAAACTCACATTCGAATTTTTTCTGGATGAAAGGTACCCTATGTCCTTTTCTGTACCCATGACAACGTGTATGCGAAATTTCATGATGATCGGTCGTTTAGTTTAGGCGTAAAATCATAACAAACAATAATAAACAAACAAACAAACTCACATTCAAATTTTTTCTGGATGAAAGGTACCCTATATCCTCTTCTGTACCCATGACAACGTGTATGCGAAATTTCATGATGATCGGTCGAGTAGTTTAGGCGTGAAAGCGTAACAAACAATAACAAACAAACAAACAAATTCACATTCACATTTTTTCTGGATGAAAGATACCCTATATTCTTTTCTGTACCCATGACAATGTGTATGCGATATTTCATGATGATCGGTCGAGTAGTTTAGGCGTGAAAGTGTAACAAACAATAACAAACAAAAAAACAAACAAACTCACATTCGAATTTTTTCTGGATGAAAGGTACCCTATGTCCTTTTCTGTACCCATGACAACGTGTATGCGAAATTTCATGATGATCGGTCGAGTAGTTTAGGCGTGAAAGCGTAACAAACAATAACAAACAAACAAACAAACAAACTCACATTCGCATTTTTTCTGGATGAAAGGTACCCTATGTCCTTTTCTGTACCCATGACAACGTGTATGCGAAATTTCATGATGATCGGTCGAGTAGTTTAGGCGTGAAAGCGTAACAAACAATAACAAACAAACAAACAAACAAACAAACTCACATTCGCATTTTTTCTGGATGAAAGGTACCCTATGTCCTTTTCTGTACCCATGACAACGTGTATGCGAAATTTCATGATGATCGGTCGAGTAGTTTAGGCGTGAAAGCGTAACAAACAAACAAACAAACAAACAAACTCACATTCGCATTTATAATAGTTAGGATAGGATTATATATCCATTTGTGATTAAGTTTCTAATAAACTTGCCTATGGCTCTATATTGTTACATTTCATGCTTAGTTTATGTCAGGATCCCATCCATTTTTCAATAGGCTAGTTCGAGAAAAAGGGGATAGTTATAAAACTGAGTACAGATCGTTAGAGGTCCCTGGTGATTAACATTGTAAATTGTAACTCTGCAACCCCCTCTCTGTGGTGGTTTGTTGCATCATAGTTTTGTGAGTAGAAAACTAGCCCCACAAAGAAAGGGAGGGTTGAGTACGAATCATTTAGATTGTTCATATTGGCCATTTCAGAAGAAACTGAGATCTTAAATCTCCATCTGAACGAGGGTGAGGTCGTCGAGATTATTTTAGAGAGTGTATCCCCAATTTTGAGGAGCTATTTGGTATTTTCAAGTAAACCGACCACCCTATCTGAATTCTACTCATTGGCTTCTAATAGCAAAGGCTCACTATTGGCTGAAAAATAGTATTTAGAAGCGTTCCCCGCACGTAGGTCTGATCGCCCTCCCCTTGGCCCTTTCTCCACCCCCAAACCCCCAGTGAGTTTTCTTTGCAAGTGGATGTAAACTAATGTAATCCCAGCGTTGTTTTGAACGTAACAACTTAGTTACCGGTATTGTATTGTATTTTTCACACATTATTTTAGTTTCTCCATACTTATAGGGCAGCTAGAATCATAAAATTTGGCACGCTTATGGCAATTGGATGTGCCAATATGCCTGCCAAATTTTATGATTCTAGCTGTCCATAAGTGTGTCAGAAAATTAAAAATAGTGTGGAAAATGTGTAAAATTTACCTAAAATCAAAAATCTAGCTCTATCTAAGGTATAACCGATGGAAATACGACAAAAAGTAATAGGACCAAACTTGTGGATCTCGCCAAATCCATAGCTGCTGGTGCAATCAGTTTTTTGATAGGTCTTACCGCTTAGCCACAAGAGACCTCCAAAGAAAGGTCCACACCGACTTTAAAGTTACTCCGCCATTTTAATTTTTTTTCCTCAACTTTTTGTAATTTTCCCGTCGGTTACAGGCTAGAAGCTATAAGTTTGCCAAATTTCAAGTTTCTATCTCATCTGGAAGTGGGTAAACATTAATGTCAGTGAGTGAGTGATTGAGTCAGCCATGTGGCTTTATAGTCGTATAATATAGAGATAATTAATTTTTAACCAACAACCATAAAATATTAATTACACAATTTTTGAGAAAATAAAATTTTTGAGTGCGTTGATTTAGGTGTATAATTCCTAAATATTTATTAGTACCGGTATTCTCTAATATTATGGAGAAAACATTTTAAAAACAAACAAATAATAAACTAGATGCAAGCATGTTTCAAGGACATAAATATATTTGGATGATAGTAGGTTATTAAACGATCCCATATTATTGTGGTCAGTGTACCTGGCTACAAACCTAGGGGTCATGGGTTCAATTCCTGGCTGGTACCATGGGTATTTTTCCTTAAAGGGGAATTATTCCAACGGTCATCAGAGTTTGTTTGGTTAAGCTTAAGTTAGATTTAAAATCACTATTGACCTCACACCCTCATAATCAGCACAAACCCATCATATCATTCCTGAAAGACTTATGTAAAACCCCCATAGGTGTACCCTGGGTAACATTCTGTTCCACCAGAGAGGGTAAAAGCCTACACACACAGGCGACCGAATTAAATATTATATTTCTCCCGGTCGAAGATACCATAAGTTTTTTTTAAACTAAGTTATTTTCCTAATCTTTGTCATTAATTCATTTGTGCTATGGTCTCTCAATTAATTCACCAAAATTGTGAGCTTTTAAGGAAATAATGAACCTTTTATGTTGATTTAGAAAAACATTTTTTAATTTGTATGCAAATGCGTTCATAATAATGCTGTACTGCGCCTTTTGATAGACCACCTTGTTACAGAGTTCGTTTGTACAAGAACAGATGCGGGGCTAACAAAACCATTTGATAGGCAATTCGGATCAAAAAAAGTAAAAACCATTCAGCCATAAAAATTAAAATTTTGAAAAGTATATTTGTGGAAACCGTAAACTAGATCTCCTTCTCTACCGCTCACCAATGTAAAAATATAATTTGTGAACATTTAAAAATGGACCAAATGAAATATTTATGGAACAATCTGGAACAAAATAAGAACAAATGATCGAAGATATAAAGATGTCGATTTTTCAAAATGTATGTGTGTATAGAAAGGGGGAAGGGAGGGGTTGAAGGGTACCATTAAGTTAACCCTTCACCAATGTAGACATTTATAATTTGTAAGTTTATGCAAATTAAACAAACAAAACATATGTGGAAAAATCCGGAGCAATCAAAGAACTACCGATTGCAACCATAAAAACTTGCGGTTTTTATAACAAAAATTGTTAAATGTTATTGTGGGAGAGGGGAATCAAAGATATGCCTGTTTTAGCTCTGATCGGAAGATCAAAGTTTATACCCTGCCATTCATTATTTTTTCTCTCGCATGAATGTGTTGTTGTGAGGGATGTCAACAAAAAAATTAAAAATTAAATTATCACTATTAATTTCTAAATTTAAAGCTTAATTAAGGTTTTAAGGCTGTTTAAAACTATATAATCATAAATTTTACATATAGGAAAAAAGAATTAATTGGATAGATTTAATATAATAACGTTTCTGATTACTTACAAAAAGTGCTTTTGAGTAACAATTTTTAGCATCGCGTCTTACTACCCATTTGGGTGATCACGATTATGTACTAATTACGTTAATGGATCAGGAATGAGGAAGGTTTAATTTATATTAAGTGTACCCAAATTTGCATGGAAAGAGAGAGAGAGAGAGAGTGAGAAACCATTTACGAAAAAACACCTTCAGTAAGCCATACCCGGCCACGATCGAACCACGTTCTATCCGTCATCGGAACTCTAGTCTATTGCGAGAGTAGCGCCTTGGACCATACGGCCACCGACGCGGGTAATTTTAATTTTATAAACCAATCCAATAATCCAATAATTCAATCGCTGGTCGCTGTAAAACGCAGTACGCAAAGAAATCAAAAACATTATCACAGAAAAAAACTAATTTTAAAAGCAAAAGCAGAAATATATTTAAATAGTTTGGCGGGTAGGGGGAAGGGATACACTCTCTCGTGCGTGATAAAGCCTCCATTAAAGTTGGCAAGGATTTTTCTAAACATTAAATTCTTCTTGAAACAATTGAAAGATTTTTCTAAACACATAATTTTATAATACGTATTTCATTAAGCTACAAGACTAAACATTGAGTGGTGACGTAGCCAGGATTTAAAATAGGTTGGAAAGGGGGGGGGGGGCTAAAGGAAAGTTCCTCCTTCTCCTATATATTGACCTGATCGTACCTCCCCCGCACAGCCATCCCTATTGTTTAAACAGTCCCCTCCTCCTGCAATCAGTGCAAATACACATTGAAATTGTGTTAGATTATGGCTCACTTAGCTCAAACAAGCATACCATGATATTGATAATCTATAGGTTATAGAATATTTTCAAGCCAAGATACCATAGAAAAATGAAAACAAATATTATTTGTTCAAATTAAAACACACAACGAACATAATGTAAAAGTTAAAATGAATTAAAAACAGGATTAAGTAACTGTTTTAAGCTGGCAGCATACAGAGGGGTGGCTAACGCCTATGAGCCGACTCCTCGAGGGGGGTATGGACCCTACCCCCTGGCTACGTCACTGAAATTGAGAATGAACAGAGATCTGAACACCTTGCCTCTCCAAACCCCTTTCGATAAGGACCTGCTTGTACTTAAATATCAATGAGGACACTAGTTGTTGTGCCACACTGGCCGAACCAAGCCGTGGTTACTGTCCGTTCCGAGCCGTCCCTTTTCCACAAGGCAGTACGGCACGGCCGGGTTGTCATTTGTCAGTGCTTCGGGAGCCGGCGAGGTGCCCGGTGGAGCTTTCTAAGCTTCCGGTTCAACTTGTGGCTAATAGATAATAGTTTTCTCGCGGTTGGTTCTAATGTTTACATAGCTCATTTTGCGATACACAGAAATGAATTTTTGTTTGAAGTAATATAAGATGGCGTTCTTCAAAGAAATTAGTTTCAAAATCAAACGTATCGGGGAATATACTAAACACCATGGAAGATTTCATTATTTAAATTGAATCTCAACCATCGATAATGTGAGGAAATAAAACCAAAGTAGTGACGACATTCAAACAACGTGTGTGTGTTTTGTTATGTTGTAATGTAGCACGTCACTACACGGAGATTATAATTTTAGTAAATACTGTTGAGAGATTTATTTGAAATACTTAAATTCTTCGAAGTGTAGAAGAACCAGTGCTTGGATAACATTTAAGTGACCTAAAAACATTATGTTTATTAAAAAAAAATTGTCTCTGCATTTCAATATTCATCAATATTTGATTGAAAGACCTAATGTAATGTTAATTATACACTATTAACTACTTTGATTGTTCTAATTTTTAAAGCACGAATTAATTTGGTTATAACCTATCGTATATTGTGACACTATTTTTTGCTCTATAGGCTGAATTTTTATTGAATAAGACGATATGCCTATATAATAGACATGTCATAATAATGTGAACATCAAATTCGATTTAAACTCCATTTCACATATATTTACTAATTTTAATAAAATGGTTAATATCCACACTAAGACAATAATAAGGCAATAATAACCATGTAACTACAAAATGTTTACAATGAGCGTATTTGTGTATTTTTTTAAACGTATGTGACATACAAATCGAGGAATGTGCAGTTACGAAATTTTCACGGTTTACTTTAGGACACCGGTACTATTATTCAAAGTACGGTATTTTTATTAGTTCACACACGTACTAAAAGTTTCAAGAAAGTCTAATTGTATCAGTTCCAACTTTTCTTACCATTAATACAATTAAATTAACATTGTTTCGTAAGTAACCTGGCTGTGAATATTTGTTTTCAACTTAATATGGATGTGTATATGGAGTTTTTTTATATATATTTGTATTTATGTTCGACAAGTTGAGTGACCTTCGAAGAATTATTGTGGTAGAAAGGCTTTTGTGATTTGTTTGGTTTTAGCCTATTTATTACAAATCGATAACATTAACTCGAATAACAAAGAGTTTGTGGGACGTCTTCTCATAATTTTCGTGTAGGCCTATATTTGCCTTGAATAACATTTATACAGGTCAGTATCAAAAGCATTATAAGGGAAACTTACCTTGTGCTAAGATAAACATAAAGTGTGAGTGTTCGTTGGTTCTTAAATGAATTTAAAGCAGTGGTGTTTACACTTTGGGGATATTTTGTAACGTTTTAGTATTCAGTGTATTTTGCTGCTGAAGTTCTCTTTTGAAGGGAGCAGCCATCGCAAAAAAGGTTGATGGTTTTCATGGTGAGTACCTACCATAATTAAAAACATTTATATACATTTTAGGTACTATGTTATAATATAGAATAAATAGCAAGGATGGTTATAGGTTAGCACAGCCGACTTCGACCCGAAAGGCCGGGGTTTGTTTATGAGTGCCTGCGTCGGGAATGGATTTCGCTACAATGTGGTTTTCCCTTCTCTCGCCAGGTATATTCCTTGTGGTTTTTTGGCGAATACATCTAAGTTAATATAAGTTATTACTTCTTTGTAGTAGATACTAAAAGGCCCTACAGTTATTTTATTTACTTTATTTAACCTAATTTAGTGTATTTTTATCAAGTTTCTGTATATATTTAAAAATTTCAAGATAAACTCTACATTTTAGTTTAAGATTAAAAACCAAGAACTTATAAATAGGTAATAGGACACCAACTATTACTGCATATAAGACACTCTTTTTTATTCTACCACTATATTTATATATTAACACCCCGAGAAAACGGCAAATTGGATAGTTCTAAGATTTATCAAGTTTGATAATTTTAAATAATCATACAATTCAAACAAAGCTCACTGAATTCACAAAAGAAATGTAGAAACGTAGATATTGACAAATATGTGTGTTAACCCGTGGTCCTTTGCTGTTTATGATGTCATCTTGTGTTGACCCATAATCCTTTGCGGGTTACGGCACTAATTTTTATGACTTTATCTTTTCCTTTAAACATTAGCTTGATTTTTTTAATATACGTACATTTTCGAAATTTTAATCTAGAAACGCATGAAATTTTAGGCTAAGGTTAATAAAGTACAATTATCATTTTTATAAAAATTAAGAAAGGTTGGAAAGGTTAAGTTTTGTTAGGCGGGTAAGTATCCTAATAATTATTTTAGACAATTTGGAGTTTTATATTTATGCCGTTATTTAACTTTTACACATGGGTGTGGCAGCTGTAAGCTGTTTGGTGGGGATGGATATTTGCGTGAACTTAGGTCGTGGAGGTCTAATTTCAATAGTGGATGTTCAAGATTTCTTAAAACAAGATAAAAAGACATTATTGTATCTCATTTTTCAAAGTTGGGTTTGCTACGTAAAAAAGGTGACATGATTGTGATCGTTGTAGACGATTATTGCGTGTTAGTTCTTGGAACATAATTTGAGATGTGCCACGTGTTTGCGAGCTGAGACGCTTTTACGGCCATGCTCTGCACCCCCTTTTTAATTTGTTTTGTAAAAAGAAGGGTGATATCTTATCAATTAAAAAAATAACATAGGAACGAGAGAGTGGTGGTTTAAAAACTTAATGATATTAGGCCTACATCGTTAATAATAATACCAAAATTCAAGGTTTGGCTTAGTAAAAAATATAGTTTTATTATAGAAATAAACAAGAATTGTAATGAGACACACAAAAATGACCTTATATAACACATGGCTTAGACTCCCAAAAAGGGATCAAATATTAAAAAATATTTGCTTCGAAAGCCGAAGAATAGTTAAGTCCGAGAAGTACCTACACTATCCAATTGTCCTATAGATACGTAACAAACCAGGGTATCCAAGCTCCCTAAACACATTTTACATGAGAAATACAAATAAATGTTTACACATATCGTAGGCATATTACTTAGTATGCCTTTGACTCGATATAAATCCTAGGAACTATAAAGTATTTACTATCATAGGTAATTTAAAAACAAACTACCTCAACAAATTAAAAATTTATGCGTACTAATATTTCTTTCGTACAAGAAAGAAAGAAAGTCAAACAATAACCCATAAATATCCATCGACATTAAACGAGTCAAGGATCATTTATTATTACGAGATTAAGTTACCAGTGACAAGTTAGCACAACTTATTGACGTATTGTCTGATTAATCTCCAATCTCAAATATAAATATTCTTAACATATCAATATTAAGAGTGAATTATTAATACTCCACATCTAAATATTTAAATTATAAAAACAATCTATATTGTTAAACAGAATTCAAATTATAACAACGACAAATTTCTTATGATTCCCATCTCAAACAGAGAAGTATTATTTGTTCAGAATCTGTGCTCCTTAATTTTGATATTACAACATATGTTTGACAGATATTCCGTAACTTAGAAGAATTCCTTTTCAAAAAAATTTCCTTTCTAATCCATGCACCGTCTTTTTTTCACTAATACATATATTATAAGATAGAAATGTTTTGTTTTGAAAAAAAAGTTCCTTAAATGCGTATGTATACTAATTAATATACTTTAGCCATTTCCGAAGGAGTTGGAGTCGGACCGTAGAAAATTGGAGGGGTCTGATTCGAAGGCTTGACCTACCTACTCAACAGACTGCTGGTGATGCACACCTTTAGCAGTGGCATATCATTGTAATAGTTCACACGTTCTCAAAAAAATATATATTTAACGCTTGAACCTATGCTGTAGGAATGAGTTGGGTAGCTATAGGCCATTCCACTCTTAAACTGTGGTACAGGTTCTTTTGGCACAATACCATCTCTTTTGAACCCATTCCATTGGTTTCTCCGTTAGCGCTTGATGCATCTAGTAAAACTACCAAACAACCAAAGACTTTTAAATCACTTCATTTCTACAAATTAGGAAAATTAATATTGTGTCTCACTTTCACAAATTTTCAAATGTATCACGTCATAGTTCTCGTTTCAATAGTGTGGTGAAGCCATTCATTTCATGGGGATTTATTAAATATTAATGATAATATTTATACTATGATGAACACTATACAAATACAACATTATTTCATTTAAATAACTATGATAATTTATGAGTTAAAAATGGCAACTCAGCTGGAGGAAAAAGCTGATGGCAAGGCATCTGAGTTGAAAAAGATGGTGTCATTAAGCATGAGACGTTCTTATCCAAAGTCTGGTATTACGAATAAAAAATGAAAGAGAGCCTCCACTAGTCGCTTCACACTCTTATTTACGCTCGGTACACTGTAGTCGGTATTTTTGACGTATTATTATATGACTCTACCATTCTCGCTCGCACATGGGCTGCGTGGATCCTGTAATATATAGATTTTCCCTTTCGTAATCAAAAGTTCCCACCTTAATACATTTCAAGATAATGGATAATTTTAAAATATTAAACTTAATGAATCCATATGTGTTAAAATATTATCTTTTTATTTAACAAATCTGGGCGGTCATTTTATCTTTATGTGTTGACAAGACTCTTGTGTCTCCGTCTTAAAATCCTAGCTTTGTTAACAGGCTTTCACCGCTCTGCCAGGTATTTTGTGCACAAGTCACTCCCAGATAAAGCTGCAGGTGACTTGCGGCCTCACGAGCTGTTTACCTCTAAAGAGACTGTTTAATTGCGGCCCCACATTTTTGGAGCTACGTAAGCCTACGAATTGTGGCCCGGACTGTTGACTTACTTATATTGTTGTTAGTGTACCGCTAGTTTTCAGTGATAAGATCCCTTCCCGTCTACTCAAGCCATCAAACCACAAGTCTTGATATAGGTTCTATTCTGTAACAAGTGTTTTCAGCAATGGAGCTCATAACGAGTGAAAAATCGAAACCTCTTTACCGTTTATGAAAGCTACAAATTTCGATTTCATAAAACGCTTAAGGATGGTGTGCAACGGTGGCAATGCTGTAAGAAGTTATTAAGTATTTTTTAAAGCTATCTTAAAGAAATAGTACAATTGAAGTGACACCAGTCACAATCATGGAAAATGCGATGACAATGTCCTTAAAAACTGAGTAATACTCTTATAAGAAAAGCTGTCGAAGATATTTTTTCCAGGCTGGCAAAACTGATTCTTAGGTATGGAATTGAAACAAGGGGTTGTGCCTACCTTGACCAACAATGATGTGACAATCACTCGGCATAATGTGCATCGTGCTCGTTCATCTAAGCATTCCCGATTGCCAAGTAGCGCAAAGGATACGCATGCTGCTTTGAATTCTATGAACATTAAAACTAATATTGCTGAACAATTAGTGCTTGTGAATGATAGTCATCTCTATAATTGGGTTTTCCATGCAACAAAATTTGAAAGTGTTGTGTGAAGTACAAAAGATTTATGTGGATGGGCCATTCAAAAGATGTCCTAAGTAGGGCCTACTTTACCCAACTTCTTACCATTCATTGTTTAATAAATGATGTTTATAAATATACCTTAGCTTTTTGTGTGCTGACCAACAAATGTAAAACTACGTTAACTTCTGCATTCCAATACGTAGTTCGTCACTTCATTGCTCTCGGTGCTGCGTGCTCTCCGTCCGAAGTTTTTTTTATAGACTGAATAAGCAATCCAGAGTGCAGTAGAGGAAGTCTGGCCTAATGCAGAAGTAATAGGCTGCTGATTTCACTTTGGACAAAGTTGATGGAGGGAGAGTCAAACCTTAGGCCTCACATGGTGGCTACAGACAGGGAAAACAGGGAAAACCTGGAAAAGTCAGGGAATTTTTGGATGACAGGGAAAACAGGGAAATGTCAGGGAATTTAACTAAAAATAAGGAAAAGTCAGGGAATTAAAAAATATGTTTAAAAATCCCATTAATTTCGCAACTAAACACTAAAACAAAAGTTAATAATACCTAAATAAAATAACATTTTAATTTTTAAAATAACTGATAAAACTGTTTATGTTTAATAGATACAAACTTTTTAAATATGTGATCAATAATAAATAAAACAAGTCATTATCCACCATTAAAACTGGAAAAAAGTAGTCAGGGAAAATTGAAAAATGTTGCCTGGAAAACCTGGAAAAGTCAGGGAATTTTGTAAAATATGTTTTGTAGCCACCCTGCCTCACTAAATTCTACAACGCTCATCCCAACACTCCCGAGAGTTGTTTAAAAAAACCTTTTTTGGACTGCCTTTTTTAAATCCCGGTGACATCATTGACTGCTTTACAGACGACTTTATGGTGGTTCAGCGTCAGAAGATGCAAGGATTGTGCAGTCCACCGACTACATATTGAAACTACATTTCTTTGGTGGCAATGTTCCCACCTAGAATTTGGACCTGCCACCTGCATTCGAACCACTATTAGCTGCGAAAGTTTCCATTCCGAATTGAACAGTTCGTCCTACAGTGGCTATCTCAACATCTACAACCTAGTTGACGTATTACTTGGCGTTCAAACTGAGATGTACATAAAATACAGGCGTAAGGGTTTAATAAAGACAAAAAACCTAAGTATAAGCATTCATCAGGGAACAACTGGCAAAGCCTGAGCAAAAAGAAATAGAGAGGTGTGACTTCGTAAAAAAATTGAGCTTAAAGTTTTTGACAAAAAACAATTAACGACCAGAACTGAGGAAGTTTGTATATTACTAGGGATGTCGACACGAGACGATGATAGTTTCTATCTGAAATTTAAGACAGCATGATAGAAAGCACACTGCTAATTAGGTGGACGCAACTCTTACCTCTCTCTCAAGTGAATGGGCCGCAATTTGTACGCGTCTCTAAAAAAACCCGGGCTTCAGCTCTTACGTGATTTCAAGATAAAGCCGCAACTCACCTACACAGCAGATAACTGTTCTGGCGCAGTTTTTTCTTTCTAACGTTTCTAAAAACTGACGAAATTATGGTGGGTTCTTATGAAATTGGAAGATAATAGAAGCCGTCTTGTCTGACTATAAACAAGGAAAAGGGCTCTTCCAACATCACTTGGCTTTCAACCCCGCTGTAGGTAAGGTCCACGTCATGCTAACATCCAAATTTTCAAACTTTAAAGCACCTTTCTTTTCCGACTGTGATAATTTATGGATAATCGAGTGTGATTCCATTTGAATAAACCAAACATAATTTATAGACCTGTGTTTCCATAATAAAATATAGGCCTACCTGATATTCAAATTACGAAAAACTACTGTTACACATAATTATTATTAATCCCATGGTGAACAACGTGCAAACATGAAAAGAGAACCCGATAAAAGTACATACATACATACAAAGGCCCAGCTGCGTATTCGGGGTTGGTGGGGTGTCAAAGGGTAAGTTGACCACCCTGTGAAAGTTAGAAAATTAATACAAAAAACAAAATGAAAGTTCAAATTTTAGAAAGAAAATAAAACACAAATAAACTGTACAATTTTTTTTTGTCTTTTTACGCGCAAACACCTCTTAAGCCGGGCCCACTCGTGCGTTATTCATCCACGTTTATTCAAATTTCTATATGACTCACGGAAGTGTGGAAAAAATATTCGTTTTCATGTACGAATATTTGTCGTGCATAGCGAGTAACGAACATTGTTCCGCATAGAGACGGTTGACTATCACACATCAAAGAAGATTAATAATTAATCGCCTGAGAGCAGTTCATCCATGAATACCGAATATAGTGTATGTGTGGACGGCAGGAGAAGCGGAACTATGGGGGACTCTAACCTCCTGGAAATAATTTGCCCCTCCCTGGAATAAATTCCCCCCTAGATAGATTTCAAATCCTCTGATATTATCGAATATGAAGCTTAAAGATGGCCTTAAATCAAACTCTAAATGACTTCTAGGTGCATCCTGTTGTCAAAAATTTGCCGGAGAAGACTGCTTTAATAACTAATAGACTAGAGTCATCTAACTGACAGAAAACGTCAATGGAGGAAAGCTCTAAATAGCTTCCAAGGTCATTCAAATTTAAAAAATGCCTAGGGGAGGACAACTCCAAATAGCTTCTAGATGCATGTCATTTTGAAGAATTTTCGGGTGAAAACCACCCCAAATAGCCTAGTTTCTAAATAATTCGATTTTCAAAATTTTGTCGGTGGAAGACCTTTTCAAAAATTATCTTCTAGAGGTATCTAACTATCCTAAAAAGTTAAGGTTAGGATCACTCTAAATAGCTTCGATGGGCATCAAAATTTCAAAAATTTCTAGGTGAGGAACACTTTAAATGGTGGCTTATAATTTATAAAAGAATCTAATTAAAAAAAAAATCAAGGCAAAGACTACTCATAGCTTCTAGAGTGAACCATTTTTCAAAAAAAAAAAATTGAAGGAGGGCCTCTCCAAATAGTTTATAAAAACTATCTGATTTTAAAAAATTTGAGAGGATATCACGCCTAAAACATGCATAAGATCAAATATGAATGAGAAATTTTTAAATGGCTTTAAACAAAAATCTAACATTGTAAGTAACTATGTTATTTATAATTATGACCCCCTATGAAAATGATCTGGATCCGCCCCTGCATAGGCCTACATACATACCTAATCACGCCATTACCTTACGGGGTAGGCAAGAAACTGTGAATATAGCTGAAAAAACACTTCGTACTAAATCCATCCTCACTAACTTTCTCCACACTTCCCTATCCTTGCATACCTCCTTCGCTTCAACAACATCCATACACTGAGTCATACATGCTCTTTTCTTCTTAAAACTCTTATTAATGTTTCTATTTTTCACATATTCATCTACAACATTTAGCTACGTTTTACATGGCCTACCCCTTTCTTTCGATCCATACACTTTAACGTAACACTTATAATTTCCGACGTAAAGGAGTGAGGTGAAGAAAGATAACACTTCAATTTGGCTTCCAGTCTAAAGGTACGATATTTAACGTTACACTCCAATTATGACCTTGAAGCTGTGGTGAAATTGAATAGTGGTGCGCTCTACGCAGTCTTGGCTAGTGCTGAAGGAACTAGGACGCCCGCATAAGGCTTTGAGTGATTTTATATTTTATTCATCATTTAATTAAAAAGCTAATACAGCTCTGAAAGAAAATGTTTTTATAATGGTCTAGAGGAGTAATGTACTTAGCTCACAACACTGTTAAACAACTAATAGCAATATTTAAATGATGAAAAGAAATATCAAAGGTGTCACTATCATAACTAATAATGATTTCATAGCTTATGTTGTAGAGTTGATTTGAAAATACAGGTATAGTGTAATTATTTTATATAGGGCCTAGTTAGATTGAACTAATTTAAGGAAAAATGATATTACTGTCAGCCTTTTTCAGAAAAAAAAAGTAATTCATGTTCATAGCATTCCACTATGTCTTTGAATAATCTTTAAATATGGTTAATGCATGATAGCGTATTCCTGTGACTTATAGTTTCTCTATTTGACAATCGTTTGCAAGCTAACTCAATGACCCAAATTATACTCATTGTTTACTTGTAATAGTATGTTTTTCCAAGGCCGTAGCCAGCCAATAATTTCAGGGGGGGTTTAGTGGCCCATCCCCCAATTGACGGAGGCTAGAAAAAATTCTAAATAAAAAACTGTTCTAGAAGCTATCTGAAGTGTCTTTTATGGCAACATAACCCCCTAATTTGTACTTGTACCTTAATTTTGATATTGTTTGAACCATAAATACAGCCATATATATTTTGTTCATAAAATTTCGGGGGGGTTTGAACCCCGAAAACCCCCCCTGACTACGGCCTTGTGTTTTTCTTGATTATATATATTGGATATAAACTGATCTGTTTTTTATTGATACGTTTATCTCATTAACTATTAACGGCCAAATATAATTGGGCAAGGATGAAGAAGTTAGTTAAAAGGCAGTAAACCCGCTTTAGCAAAAAAGGAGGATGAGAAAATTACCACTAGTTCATCCTACCGAGATTCGAACCATGGCCTCCTTTTGAACAGTAGTCGAGTGCATTGCGAGAATAGCACGTTAATTCGCTCGGCCACTGGTACGGATAATTTATATGGTTCGAGTTTAAGTTTGATGTGGCTTCCTTAGGTTACAAATATTTAGATATAAAGTACAGTTATGACAACATATGTGTGATAGTTTTGACAATTTTACAATTTCTCAACTACAATCCCAACTTTTCTTTATTTTTCAGTGACCACCTAAAACAAACTATTCTAGACTATCCAACTAATACATGTAATATAAACCCCAAAGGCTCTAATGTAAAAACGACTACCTTGTGTGTCATTGATTACAGTCTAGGCTTAGTTTTTCGATTTTAAGTTAATTTAAGAAATATTATAAATAAATTAAGCACCATTCTACATTTAAACACTTATAATTATTTATTTACAAACTATAGTCAAACACCTTAACCTAATCGGCATCGCCTTAAGCTTTTATGCTGATATTCCTGGATTGGAGTTTCACCATCACCGAAAATAAATCATTGTTGACATTGGTGATTCCCTTTCACAGTTATGATTTAATGATATCGGACTCAGTGTTGTGTATGTATTAATATTGAGTTTTAAGTTATGTGCCTAGTTAATCTATTTGCTTAGAAATTTGATTTTAAATGCTTATAGAAATAAAAAATACTAGCAAACCCAAGCGCAAATTGCAAAGAATTTATGTAAACAATTATACTTTCTTTAATAAAGACTTTGTTTAAACTACATGAATAACAAAACAATAAAGAATCTTTCCACAAAGATTCCAAGGCTGCGTCCCTATTTTTGTTAAGACTCCTCAAATACAACAATCACTCCACGAATTAACAAAACTTTTCCATAGAGTTTCCAAGGTCATGATAATAAATATTTTATAATAAGTTATTACATAGGAATATAGTTATTTCTGTAAGATATTTATGAGATAAACGAAAATTATTCAATTAACTTAATGACAGGAAGCCCCAACCAATGGTCCGCCAGCCGTTCCGGGGATGCGTCTAGGGTGGAAAAAGGGGGGGGGGGAGGCTGAAGGTGTTGGGAGTGGACTTTATTCGAGTAAGGTCTCGAGGGATACCCCCACCCGAAGATGGGCTCCATAGCCCCAGTGGTTTTGTTGATGCGTCTGGGGAGGGGGGAGGCAGAAGGGATTGGGAGGATTTTTTCGGGTAAGGTCTCAAGGGGTACCCCCCACCTAGAGATGGACCCCATACCCCCAGCGGTTCCGGAGATGCGCCTGGGGGGTGACCTTTTCCACTTATGGTAAAAATTGTTGCAATGTTAATATCGGTTGCACATCTTCATGTCGACATATTTCTATTAAAGTCCTTATTTGTAAATTTTGACCCATAAAAAAGGTCGATATTGGGTTTTAATAAAATACACTTTCGTATTAATAATATAGATTAACAATTTATAGCTAATTCCATATTTTTCTCTACAGTATATAATTTGCAATTAAATGTATAATTAATTCAAGCATGTCACTAAAATAAGTATGTCTTCTTTTTTTTTCTCGCGACTCCCATAAGAAAAATAAAATGCAAAACCCATCCCGTAAAACAAACTCAGGCCCACCATTTGAAGTTATCAATGCTATTAAGTAGGCTCATGCACATAAACGTACTTGGAACATTGTTTTAAAATCCACGCTTCACTTGACTAAAAACTAGTATTAATTATTAAGCCTAGCTTACTCACTATTCCACAAAAAATGTTTACTTACCTGCACAGGCGTAACTAGGATTGATTAATGGGGTGGCGGGGGGAGGGGGGTCAGCACCGAGAGTATTCTACACTAGTAAAAAGGAGAGGGTTTATTTTTGAGTGCCTAAGTGATGATTTACGATAGTAATAAATAATCGGCTTACAATTCAGTTAAAACTAAAAACCTGAAACAAGATTAGACTAACAAAATACAAGTTCATTTAAAAACAATTTTATTTTATTTGTAGAAAACGAAAGAAACATTGTTTGGTTTAACAGCAAACTAACTTAAGGACAGTGTCCAATTACAAAATTAGTCTGAATTCCAATCGACAAGGTGATTTTGCCAGTTCATCTAGAACTTCGTCCGGAGAAATGCTTATTTCTCGATGTATATTTAACATCGCTAGGCCATTCAGCCTGTGCTGCCCTGTTGTATTTCTCTAGTAAGATTTTATCTCAGAATAGTTGAGAACGATATTTCACTGGTGCTTGTTGACACTGGCAAGGTTACTAAGATTTTCAACAATGTACTGATCACTGGGAAATTTATCCATTGCAGGCAACATAATAGTTCATAGCCTTTCTTGAACTTATTTTCAATTCATTCACTCTTTCGTGCCACATGTAAAGTTCACCAATTACTACCATATCACTAACACTGTAAATCTTGCCGTAGAAAGCAACCAGCTTTTTCATCTGTTCCTTCTCTACTTCAATGATAACCGAATTCTCTTTTGGCATCAGGCACATAAAACTGCTAAGCACTTATTGATGGTTCAAGAAACAAGTTTTTAATTGACTGGCAAAATGATCCAAACACTGCGAAAAAAAATTGCATCTTTGAAGTAAGCCTCATCAGAGTATGTTATCCCTCGCTTGCGGCTTCGGGGGTAACTGGTTGATGTCGCGATGACGGCGACGTTGGGTTCAGACACGTGTGGGTAGGGGTAGGATAAATGTCGGCGAGAGTGTCTCGGCAACGTGAGTCGCAGGGGAACATGAGGAAGTCCCGGCAACATGAATCGCGGTGGAACATGAGGAAGTCCCGAGATGGGGCGGTAGGGTGATTCTCCCGGCAACGTGAGTCGCGGTGGGAGGTAGGGTGATTGTGGGAAGAGAGAGAGGTCTAAAACAATATTGTTCCTTTGTAACATAAGACAATTTAATAGCTCTTTCAAACATGTGGCACACCCGGGTTGGGTAGCCACTCTCCGACTGGTCTCTGACGCCGTACGGCTGTTGCCCGACTCTGAATCTTTAAATTGACACAAGCGCCAATCTAGTTCATCAAGAGAAAGGGCCGATTTATTGTTTGAGTACCGAGTCACTGTCGTGACTCTTAACCTCATGAATGAAATTGTATACCTTATGAAATGAAACCAGTGAAATGAAGCTCTAAGAGAATTACAGGAGTGTTAATATACATTACACTTTTAGATGAAAATTTGTTATATTTAGTGTTTGCGTTGGGTCTCGGGTATAGGAAGGATTTTTTTTTCTTGGGATGTGGGAAGGTGTGTTTAAGGTATGATGGTGATCGTGGGTGAATTATGAAGGTTGTTGGTGGGTCAAGTCCGGGAATGGGATTGGGGTTGGTAGGGCTTTCTTTTCTTGGGATTTGGTCTGGAGGTAATACATTTCCATTCCCCATCTTGGGCTGACCCCAGCGCCAATATTATTCTCTGACTCTTAAAATACCTAGTCGATTATCCCAGTGGCGTCCGACCATGACAAAGGTAGTAATGGCATGAAATGTGCGATTTGTGCTTGAAGGTCGGGTTCTGGGTTGGATCAAGGATGGGATAGGTGGGGTGGTGAGGTGGTCGGCGATTATACTGTCGTTCTGGCGTAGTTGAGTGTCAAGTATTGGTAAATTTTTATTCTACTAGGAATGTTACATCTAGGTTTTTTTTGTTTTATAATTTTTTCTTCTAGGATTATCAACTAGGGATTTAATAATTTTTTGAATTTTCTCTTTTTTTTATTTTATAATGTTTTAGGTTATAGTAGTAATTTAGATGGATAGATAGATAGATATATAGAATAAGTGCTCAACTACGCCAGCCTGGGTCTTTTATATTGTCGTGGCTCATTCGGGTCGTACTGTCCGAGTCCTCTAACAAGTTCGTTCTCGTGCGTTTCAGTCTGGTCGTAGAACTTTTTGTTTATTTACTGGTAGATTTCTTGTAGTTGGCGGCAGTTTGTCATCGTGTGTAGGTCAACTATTCTAGTGCGTCTGTTTACCCCAGTGAGTGTCCTTAATATTTTGTTCTGTGTTACCTGAAGTTTGCGAGTGTTTGTTTTGGAGGCATAACTCCATACTACATAATTATAAAGGATGATGGGTTTAATTATTTGCTTGTATAATAGTATTTTAGTGGGAATTGTAAGCTGCACTCCTTTGAACAGTGAGTACAGTTGAATGAATCTACCCATTACGTTACCATTTGTATTATCTATATGACTCCTCCAGGTGAGTTTCTTATCAATTGTGATCCCAAGGTACTTGCCCTTCGTCTTGGAGTGGGATCTCTGTGTCGAATAGGGTAAGTCGGGCGGGGAGTGGTTTCCTACGTTTGGCTAAGATTAGGGCTGCTGTTTGGTGGGATTTATTTTAATCCTCCATTTGGAGAGCCAGTCCTTAAGGAGGAGGGGGTATTTTTGCATAGCAAGGGATGCATAGTTGATGTTTTTATTGGTTACATAGAGCATGGTGTCGTCGGCAAAAAGTCTAACCTGAACATGATCGTGAGTGGGAATGTCTGCTACATAAATGTTGTATAAGTGTGGTGCTAGTGTTGAACCCTGTGGTATCCCTGCTTTTATAGTGTGTCTCTGCGATCCTTTCCGTTCATAGCCACCTGGAACGTGCGCCGTCTTAGGAAGCTGGCTATCAAGAAAATTGACTATTTTGGGTAATTAAGTTTTATTAATTTCTGAATGAGTCCATAGTGCCAAACTTTGTCGAAAGCTTTTTCGACGTTTAGGAAAATAGCTATTACGTATTTTTTTCTTTAAATGCATTAATTAATTCTTCTACTATGTTTATTGTCGGATGGGTGGTGGAATGATGGTTTCTAAATCCAAACTGAAGGTTCGGAATAACCCCTAGCCTATAATTTATTATTTTTAGTATTTTGAGAATTAATCTTTCGTAAACTTTACTGAGAGTCATTAGTAAACTTATTGGCCTTCTGTTCTGAGGGAACATCGGGTCCTTTCCAGGTTTGGGGATTGTTATTACTCTAGCCAGCTTCCAGTCATCCGGGAAATAGCAGAGCGTCAGTAATGAGTTAAGTAAAGCCAATAGCGCTAGTACCTGCCTCCCTGGCATTTGTTTTAGTATCTCGTTAGTCAGGTGGTCCTAGCGATTTATTTCTAGGTAGGTCCCTTATAGTACTAGTCAGCTCTTCCAGAGTGATTACCTCTGCTCGAGTGTCATTTGGTTCTTCCAAATAGTCCCTGACTGTTCTAATCGCGTCTCTGGTAAAGTTATGATCTTGTGGTTCGTCGTTAGGTTTGAATTGTTTCTCAAGTACCACGGCTATGGCTTCATCCATCTCTGTGCTTTCGTAAACCATGCCGCTTTCCCCATGGATAGCTGGTACGCCCTTTTTCCTGGTAGTCCCCCTGAGTTGTCATGTTACTTTCCTGATGTAAGAGAACGGATGAGAATGGAGTATTTGGTGCTATCAATGGGAATGGTGCATTACATAACTGGCCATGGGCCGTACAGAGTGACATTTTTTAGTAGGGGAATGATTGATAGTGACAAATGTGATTGTGGAGAAAAGGTCACGCCTGAGTATGTTGTAATGGAATTACCCCAAACACTAAGATGCGTGGGCGGAACTGCAGGTGCCTCTGCAGGCTAGTACTGTGTACCATATAGTGCGGGATGTGAACAGATGGGGACTTCTTGACAGAATTGCGATGACGTGTCACGCAGGGAGAGGGTGAGGTACGTGAGAGACTTGAAGAGGAGACGACGTGACATGAGACAGGACGTAAATCTAGACTTAACAATTAGGGAACTGGTAGTGACGACCACTAGTAGCGATGAGACTAATACCAGCAATGGTGACGGGACAGACAGGGAGGACTTTACAGACCATAACTGGTAGGGGAAATGTATTGGTTGAACATAGAGAGAGAGAGTCGGTAGGCTGTAGGATGGACCGAGATGAGACTTCTGGATATCCGGAGCCCAGCTTAAGTGTTTTCAAAGACATACAACCTCTGTCGTACAGATCTGCGACAGGCGTAGGCGTGTATTTAGCTAGAAACTTTGTCTTTTCTGCCCCCTTGACGTAGATGGTATCTGCACGCGTTGTGGCATGGGAGATAGGGGATTCGAGCAGGCTGTAATCCAGATCACCGTTATCCCAGGAAATACCGTGGAGTTTGTTGACGATATAGTCTGCTTGCTTTTTAGCAGTGACTGAAAGTTCCTCGATAGCGTATTGGGGTTTTAACACCCAATGTTGAAGTAATTTACCGCATACAGATAAAACACTCAGTTCCTTGACGATAATCTCTTTGTTGTCCTTCGATGAAGCTCTGGAAATCTACAATTAGGTCCATAATTTAAATGACGGGGGTAAGGGTCGGGAAGTCACTTATATTAACTTCAATATCATTCACGACGTTTCTGTCCTTGTCGATGGTGATAAGGTTGAAAACTCCCCGTACACGATACAGTTGACAGTTTCGGTGAGAGCTCTGGTGAAGCTCACTTCGATGCTCAGAGAGCCTGCCTCGTCAAATTCCAATGCTATCATGTGGGCGGACAGATAGGTGTGAGATCGAAACCCATGAGATGATATCCCTTAGGGAAGGCTTCCCGTGTGATGTCGCTACCTTCGTTCATGAAATGTTTACCCGTTCCTGAAAACAGTGTGGGGTAGGCTATGACATAGTTGCCGTTTGAAAAATCGGGCTGTAACGGTTTCGAACGTCACTTGTTCCCCGTTGACGTACAACGAGAAATGGTTCATGCCTTAGGTTTGGAAATCAACGGATTCTTGGTGGCGTCTCCATTGAACGCAGTGTTTGATACAAATCCCACCATGCATCGTTTGAGTAACTGTCCAGTGAATACGTTGTCAAGTGATCTCCTTTGCATACCCGTAGGAATAGTGGGTGTTTTTACTTCCACGCGGGTAATGGGATACTTTGCGGGACTGACGTTTAATGCTAATCACTCACAACATCCTGTTTACTAGGATTACCGTTATAATTGCCCTAAATCACTCATAACAGCGCTGTGATTTCCCCCTCCCAATTTTGACCCCCTTTTCACATACTTGAGAGAATTTACAGTTATTCATGTCCAAACTTCACATCCGTAATTTATTCCCCGCGCCCTCGTTCCTGTCCATTTGATTTTCGCCCCATTAGATTTTAATGTGCCCATTAGTTTTTAATGTGTGCCTAAGGGTTTTGAGTGGGGGAGAATGCAATCTTCGACGTCGGCTACTTCTTCCATGACGTGTCGGCAATTCTCTTTAGTCTAGGCAGTGGGGGTGCAGACACAAAAATTTGTGGGACATTGTCCACCAAATGAGGCAGGGACCATAAATAATAGCCAGTGTTTGGGGATCGCCCCTCACGTTTTTTTAATTTATTGGTGTGGGGGATCGTGCAATCTCAGGCGTCGGGCACTCCTCTCGTGACGTGTAGGCCCGTGAGGGAGGTGGAGCATTCTTTCTCGTCGACTATCAAACATAAAGTGATGTCTCGCTGTGATTTTCCACATCCTGGGCCTCACTCGGAGGTGATTATAATAAACATGTTCAAACATGAAAATACTGGCTAGCACTAGTTCAGTACAGCACTGTGATCTTCCATCCCTCTAAGTTTGAGCCCCTTTCACATCCACGAGAAATTTACCGTTATTCCCCGGGGGCCCCATGTCATTACTCCACCTGGGTGGTAAGGCTCAAGGGACATCAATGACACTAATTATCACGCAACATGACGTGGATCTTTGTGTTTCTATCGTCCACATGTACGGATGTAGGTATCCGATATGCCAACACGGACCACTGTTGGCGGATGAGTAAGGTAGAAACATTCCAGCGTTTACGTGGAGTGAGGGAGACGGAAACCATTTAGTGAGAACTAATGATGGTACACCTCAGAAGGGATCTGAACCCCCGACCTCCCCCGCTATAAATAGATGACTTACACGCACCCTTTCTGCCTAAGTGTCTATACATTAATTATGATAATGTGGTAGGGATGATTAAGAAAATGTTCCTGAGGGAGAACTAGCAACAGTTTACCCAGCAGTGATTCGATTATAACCTCCTCCGCCATAATTGGATGAGCGTGACACTTATACGGCGTGCCCACCGGGATTCGCAGGGCTAACACCGCTATGTCTGTTAGAACTGTCATCCAATCAAAGGCTTCCTTCCAATGGTTGAGGGCACCCCGCATTTGCGATAGGGAAAAATAAGGTGAAATCAAGTTGGCATGTACGGGTGTAGATATACACCATGGACCCTTGGTGGTGGCGTACAAAGATAATGTGGTAGGGAGGAATAAGGGAAATGTTCCAGCGTTTACGTTGAGGGAGAACTACCAACAGTACACCTCGGCAGGTATTAAAATCCCCAATCTCACCCACCACTATATGAGCTTGACATTTATATTGTGTACCCAACATAGATTCGAACCCCGATATCTTTTGCCGGGTGCTTCATGTCCTGTAGTTGCCAAACCTGAGAGAAGAATATGGTGTTTCAAATTGCACGCACCCGTGCTGTCCCTAGAATATGTTGTTGGAGTTTAAAAGACAGAAAGACGCTGGAAATATACACGTGACAACTTTGCCAGAATAAAATATTAAATAGCGCCGACGGGTAAATGTTAAGTTATATTGATTACACACGTGTAGTTAATATAGCTTTAGCCGCAGTTTTCTGAGCCCTGTCCTAGTAAGTCAAACGACCCGGATGTAATCGTCGTTTGCATATTTTATTTTCTATAGACCCTCGGAGAGAGAAGTATTGTGATCGTCAAAACCCGAGATTTTGATAAATGTTGATGTGTCATGAGCCTCTGAAACCGGAAAAATTCTTTTCGCAATGCCATCTGAATACCTGACAACTTTTACGATTTTCCCATATAATGTACGAAAATAGCTGTCTTTTGCGATTACACGGATGAATCTTATATATTTACGAATGTTTATATACTTTAGATTTGGTTTTGCGCGCCCTATCTAGATTATTGTAACGTACATCGTATTAATTTATCGATAGGGATTTCATGGCCAATGACAATCGCTGCATGTGCGTGTATATCGATATTTGTGTGTTGAGATGAATTTCACCAGTTAGCTTATATTCGTTTCTCTATGGTTTACAGTCAAGATGGCCGTGTTAAGCAGAATTAATATATAGTTGAAGTAAATTAAAAAAGTTTTGATATCGTGGTACACCATTTGCGCATTGTAATGTTTCGTAAATTTAACACGCGTATTATTTATTTTATTTGTCCAAGTGTTTTAAATTTTATCAGTTTATATTTTGTGCGGCACAAATCGTGAAGTGTTATTAGGTTAGCTTGTTCTCATGTGATAGTTTGACCATAAAGACTATAATCATTTAAAACGAGTACTAAAAAAAAGTTAATCAAACATTAAGGGATCAGTAAAGTGTTGATTTTCCTTTTATTAAGAAGTCTCAAAGGGAGATATATATTTGCTTATTGTGCGTTTTGCCGTTGCGATAGTAACATGGCGCATGGCGAGAGAACGGATATAACGGTTTATGTTAAAAGTGTGAAACACGTGATGAATGTTAAATGCCAGGAAGAACACCAGATTTTTTTTTATCAAATCTGGAAATGCCGAATTGGATGTAATAAGAGCAGAATGCCTATTCACTTCATTCTTGGCAGAGCGTAATATACCCTTAACTGCTCCAGATCAAACATATGAATTGCTAAGAAAAATGTTTCCTAGCCCTCCTAATTCTGAGGTTACCAAGAAATATGGGTGCGCAAGAACTTAAACGGCAGATATTTTAAACAAAATGGCTTCTGACACAACATCTGGTGTAATCCAATGTTTACAAAATTGACCACTTGCTGTTGCAGCTGATGGTAGTATTGACATGAATGTGAAGCTGTATCCGATTGTAGTAGCATTTTACGATGAAAAACAACAGAAAATGGTAAATTCTCTTCTTTTCACCCTGCATTGGAAGGTGATTCTACTGGATGGAATATAGGTAATTTAGTACTTTCACAGTTTGAACTCAAGAAAGTACCATTTGAGCATTGTATAGCATTATGTTCTGATAGTAGAGCTGTTATGATAGGCCACAGGAATGATGTTGCAGCTGTATAAAAGAAAAGCAAAATGAGTTAATTGTTATTGGTTCCATTTGTCATTTAATAAAGCCAGCTGCGGAAAAAGCTGTTGGTAGTTTGCCTATCAAAATAGATAAAATACTTGAAGACACATTTTATTACTTGATAAGAGTGCTAAGAGGAAAGAAAGGTTTGCATAGATTCCAAGAGCTTCAAAATAAGGAAGCAAAGGATATTCTGAAACATAGATGTCCAAGGTGGCTTTCTCTTCGGCGTGGCTTGTCAAGGTTAGTCGTACAATGGGAACCATTGGTTAGTTTTTTCAAGGAGAGTTGTAAGTCAGAAATCTTCATAATGTTGTAGCCTCAGTTCATACAGAATTTCTAAAGTAGGCCCCTTACAACAAAAACCGTCCTTTCCAAACATTGACGGAGTGGGCCTAAATGTAAAAAATGTGAATGAAAACAATAGGAATGCCGATTGCATCAATGTCATTGGTTCCAGCAATAAGAAAATTTGCTTTAACAAGTTCTCATGACAAACCCATTCAAAAGAATCGAACTCCTATTATGAATCGTGAAGAAAAGCTGTTCATGTTTCTGTCTTCTGAACTCAACAAGGCATTTTGTGCATTTCTTCTTAGTGCCATACCATAATTTTAAAAGGTAAATGTAATTCTGCAGTTCAGCCTTTCCCCACATCAATGTTCTAAGTCAATTGTTGATGGATTTTTTTAAGAGGCCTGTTATCAAACTTTGGGAACCTAAGAGTGATTAAAAGCAGTTCACTACTTGAACTCAATTATCACTCTATTCAGAATAAAAAAGAAGACACTGCAGGGCCGTACCGAGGGGAGGGGGATTTGGGGGTTCAACCCCCCTGGAAATAATTAGGGTAGCTTAAGAATTTATTTTCAGAATGTTATGTTTTTGTAATATTATACTTTGATTTTTAATGGTGTTGTTAGCTCTCTTAGTTCAAGGGTGGAGGAGTCAAAATGTATTTAAAGCTTGGCTGTGACTGAATTCTCAAATCTATACATTTTTTCCTTATTACGACCAACATTTCCAAGAAATGTTAACTCCTGTTATCTCCATTCCAACTCTGGTTACTTATCTATGGCATAAGGAACTCAAGTTCATTCACTCACAAAAGTACGCCACCTATCCCTATCCCAGGGCCAGCCATGGCATACTTTTTAGTGTTTCTTGATTAAATGTTTTTACGATGAGAGCTCATCACGCCCACGCTCAACCCCCAAGCTAGAGGACCACCCTTATCCGTTGTCCGCGACTGCTTATTCAATATATTCGCAGCTACCCTTCATATCTGAAGGCCGTATCCTCTATCCGTAACCTGAGGACGCGCTGTGCCGTGGATGATAGGAACAAACAATAGCAATACTCACTTAAGTAAAATAAATGTTCTTTTACTTTATTATAAAAGAAATTAGTATAGTAGTAAATATTTTGTCCTCGAGATTATGATGGATCTTGACGTTTTATGTGCACCCGAATTAAAAAACGAGTATCCTATTTCTGTGCATTCTTAACGGTTGAACCTTTTCAGCTCGCATACAAATTTATCTATTTACATAAAATACAAAACTTAGTCACCGATTGGATCACTCTTACATCACCCTATTTTCCCAACCTTTGGGTCTGAAAACTTTAAATTTTGGGGTAAGATTACTTTTAGGCTCTACGCAATAGATAAGATGGGATTTTCTAAAATTCTACCTTTAATAGGTGAGAAAGATGGGTTGAAAGTTTTTAAAATCCTGATGGATCTTTTGAACCAGCGGACACAGAGCTTTGAATTTTAAAATAAAGGTTTCTTTCTAAAAATTTGGTGAAAGATTTTTGGATTTTTTTCAAATTTCATTCCCTAAGGGGGTGGAGAGGGGCAGAACGGAGTGGGAAATCTCATGTCCTCCGAAATCAATAAAATTTGATACGTGAAGGTTGTTCGGGTCACAGAATACGAATATGACATTTTGTGTTACGCCACTTACCACAATGGGTCACCAGCTTTGCTGGAAAAAAAGAGGGTTGGGGTTAAAAACTTCCAAATAAAATAAATTACTATATCACTGGTAGAAAATTGAAACGTGTCGGGCAGCTAAAGGGACAACTCCAAAAAATTATAAAAGTCTGGACGTTTTTAATTTTAAGTTGGATCCCGGGAAATAGGGGAGGAAGGATATAAACAAAGAAAAAAAAGCTTTTAGGTTTGGTAGAAAATTTAAACCTGGCAGTCAGGCAGAAGGACAACTCTAGATAACCGATAGCAAAATATATCATAATATTTGAAATTTCTATATTGTAGCTAGAAAAACTAATAAAAACAAGTAAATCCCAGTGGAGTAGAAACCTGAAATTTGGAAGGAAAGTAAATAAAAAGAGCTTGCCCAATATCATAAGAGTCTGAAGAATTTAAATTTTAAAAGGGACCTCAGGAACTAGAGGAAAGGGGGGTATTATTATATATTTTTTTAAACTTTCAGTGTGATAGAATTTTTTAATTTGGCAAGCAGGTATAAGTAGCCCTCAAGATAGACATTTCAAACTTCAAGATTTAATTGGCTAACTGGAAATTTAAATGTCAAGGAGCGGTAGAGGGGAGGGCTAAACATTTCCAAAACTCATACACTCAACTACTTCTTTATAATGTGGTTAGAAAACTGAAATTCTTTAAGCAGCTATGGGGACTATTCCAAATAAACATACAAATTTGGTTAATTTAAATTTTGAAATTTACATCTGTGAAATGGAGATGTGGGGAGCAATAGCCATAATAAACTTTTGAGATGCGGTAGAAAAGGCTTACAGGTAGAGAGAAAACTCTAAATAACCAACTTAATCTTAGATTTAAAACTTCACAGAGTGAATAGGACAAAGGGGCTTGCAGGGGTTCTAAATTTACAACACTTTTAGAAACAACTACTTCTCATTGTGGTAGAAAACTGATATTTGGCAGGCCGGTAAAGATACCACTCCAAATAATTATAAAATTCTGTAAATTTTTAAATGGGATTTCAGGAAATATGGGGTGAAAGGGTTGTATACATACCTTAGGGGTGGTAGAAAATTTAAGTTTTGGAGGCAGGTAGAAGCAAGGTTCTTAGAATACAAGGTTGCCTCGGTCCCTATACCTGCCAACAGGTAGTTTTCTCTCCTTTCACCACTCTTTGTGTGACGTCACCTGGTGACCTTACCGCGGCTTAGCGACGGGCCTCAGTAGTAAATCACCGGCTTGCGGGTTCACAGTGTTTCATGTAGTTACGATTTTGTTAAAATAATTTCATTTTAAAAACAAGAGTGAATTCTGTGTACTAGTGTAGTCATTAATGTTAATAATATCGTTAATAGTTCCCTTCATTTAGAATGTATTTAATGGTTTTCCCTCAATCGAGTGAGATTCAAAAGAAGAATGTTTTCCATGTTTTGTTTATATAAGTATAATAATGTAAATAATAGTATAGATGGATGGATATTTTGTTTTTACACAGATTTTTATTAATATAAACGATATTTTAGGGTTATCAAAAATGCCGGGGAAAAGATATCCAGTTGCTTTGTGTAATAATAGCCACCAAAAACAAAAAATATCTCCAATGCGAAATCAATAATGTATCATTCTTTTACAAAAGTTCCACTAATTCGTAAAAAATGGATACACTTTATAAGGGTGGAAATAAACATAATTTAAAATGTCTTTTATTGTTCCTTACCTAGGAACGGAACCCCATTTCTCTCGCTCGGTTATTGGTCTGTCCATTCGTCAGCCAGAAGCTTATAGCTCCTAAAAATTTCAAACAATAAACGTGTAACTTTTGTGGAATGTGCACAAGCTACCATGTAAACAGGAAGGGGTAAAAAAAATAACTAAGAAAAGTCCTCAAACATTTAGCTATACCCTATAAAATCATGACTGGAACTAAAAGTCTTATAGTCCTACTGCGAATTAACCCCGTCCCTCCTTCCCCTCATAAACTACAGAACCAAAATAAAATATTATCATGACTACAACAACAAATATAAATTATCTCAATATTAATCAAAGTTACAGAAATATGAATTTTTTTTATTTTTACCGGTATAAATTTCCTTTTATTTGTTTTTGCTATACAATATTATTAAGTCGACCTCGCTGGTCTTGGAGTAAATTGCTTGCCCCTAGACTAAATATTTGTGAGTTCAAATCCCACTGGTTCCGTTAAAGTTTTACCAATTATAAAAATATGTACTACAATTTCCTTTCGATTGGAAGTAAAACAACCACTGCCTTTTTTTAACACCGCGTCTTACTACCCATCTGGGTTATATGCTTATGTACTACTTTCGCTGATGTTTTAAGTATTAGTAAGGTTGAATTTATAGTAAATGTACTCGCTTTTTACTGGAGGAAAAGTAGAAAACCATTTAGGAAAAACCTCCTTCAGAACACACGACCCAGATTTTAACCTATATCTCCCAGTCATTGGCATTCCAGTCTACTGTGATAACGCCTTAAACCAGGGCTTTTCAATTGGCGGCCCGCGGGCCACATCCGGCCCGCCAAGCTACGCAGATTGGCTCATGGATTGAAAGTCCAACTACTGTATCACTGAAGATGCGGCTATATGTAGAGGCACCTGATCTTTAGTCTCTTATTGGTGGTGGGAGAAGCTGCAAGCCCAGTGTTACTTGGTCCTTGGCGCCACCAACATCACGTGTTTACAAGGGAGTGCGAGCTTACCCTAGTGATGGGCACAATCGAGTAATCGAGTAAAAATACTCGAGTAATTTTTAGCGAATCATCTACTTGAATCGTCCGTGGCAATCGGTTCGACAACATTACTCGGGAGTCTTGCAATGGAATTCGATACTAATAACATGTCAATAATCTCTTCCTGTAGTAGGCAGTCGACACTGACAGTGACCTCTACCCCCTTATTTTCAGGTTTCACGTTGCATATACAGTCAATATGAAAGTATTCGTTTTAAGAAGTGTCTAACAAAAAAAAATTGTTTTGTGCTCTTTTTAAAAAAATAAACTTTTCTTTATACATTCATGTTAATGAAATTGATAATAATTGTACCTTTTTAAAGGTGAAAACAGTTTTAATTTTTTTTCTATTTTGGAACTTCTCTAATTAGTTTCAATTTATAAATAATCATATTTTACGAAGGAGAAATTATAATAAATAAGATAACTAAGAAAGACTATAATTAGTTTTGTCTGCGTGATTGTGGAAATGAGACTGCCGAGGTGCCGAGTAAAAATAATTGAGTAACTTTCATCGAGTACTTTTAAGAAGAATGCTTTTCGATTGTGTTCTTTACATCTGGGAGTATTTTATATTGAAAATGCACGTGCAATATTTAAACCATAAAGGTTCATTTTTGCGTAGCAGTATAAACTGTTGGTGAAAAATGAGCTCTAAGGGAATATGCCTTTCAATTGGAAATAGCATGGTAAACAGTCCAGCCAATAAGGTCAATTCTCACTTAGTTTGTAAGAAAAGAGAAAATAAAAGAATAACAAGGTCCGAGTAAAGTTACTCGAGTAATCCTTGAAGAATCGAGTACTCCCGATTACACAACACAATCGAGTTACTCGATTATTTTTACTCGATTGTGCCCATCACTAGCTAACCCTCCAGTGGCGTGCGTCCCCCATTCTAGACCCGGTATCTCTCCCTCCAAGCGCTACCACATAATGGCTGAGCTATATAATATATTCTTACTTTTGACCTTGAACAATGCAGGTGGCCGGGCGACAGGGTGGCTGAGAGTGACTCACATCACACCTCTTCTCCCCTCCACCCAACAGCAGCCGATTGCCAAACACTCCTATTATATATAATATCAAATTATGATCCCCCCCTCCCTTTAAACTATAAAAGTATAATCTAATAACGTTTCAGATTACTGCCAGATTGAATTAAATGTCTGACCCGCCAAATATTATGATTTTTTAGAGTGGCCCGCTTGCATAACTAATTGAATAGCCCTGCCTTAGACCATGCGACCAACAAAGTGGGCTATTTGTTATTAATTTATTATTTTTAGTGCTGACTAAAAAATAATTCATAAGTTTTTTCTTGGGATGAATTTGAACGGGGTTTTTGTGAATTACTTAAGTCCATATTTTTAAAAGAAAATGGAAGGTTAGCTGCATTTAAAACTGTCAGTATGTTTCCAATGTGTTCCGTACTAGGTTAATAATGTTAGCTAAAACTAAACTTGAAGGCAAGTGCCGTTTAGTGACCTGACACTTCACTCAAACCTTCATAGCTAACTTATACACACAGCTTATCAAACTATTTATTGATTTGATAGAATGCTAGGATAGAATTGGCTCTCGTGTGTCTTTCATTTATAACTAACCTATATAAAAGACAAGAAAAGGGTATTTAAAAAATTTAATACACACATTTTCATGGGAATTACTGGGAAATCTTACTCTACAGAAAACATAAAGACATCTGCTCAAAAATAAGACCTAATGAAATATTCTATGTTTAATAATAGACAGAAAATCAAAGTAAAAGATTTATTCCAAGAAATATCGTAAACATGTTACTGACTAATGTAATGCTAGTTGTATCGATGGTCATGGAGGCGAAACATTATGCCCATTGGTCCAGTTATTCAATGATGGGTGAACCGGTTCTAGAATCCTGGCTGAACATATTGAAGGAATTTTTTCCTAAATAGTTTCCCTACTTCCTTCGATATGGGGATAATTTTTTTTATTTATATCGCCTTTTTCTCCACCCCACAAGCATTATATAAGACGTGTAGCCCATAAGGGTACAAAGACGTGGTTGAAATAGTATCAATTGTATAAGAATATTTTCCAACACACAATATAACTTATATTATAAATATGATATATATATATTATATAATGTATATATATTATATATAATAAAATATTAATATTGTATATATCATATATATTATGTAAATTATATAATGTATAAGATATATAGTATATACTTAATATACATGTATAATATATTATATATGAATATATACTATTATAAAATATAATCTATTTAATATATAATATATAATTTATAATATCATATAAAATATAATTATAAAATAAATATTATATAATAATACACACCTATTATATATTAATCATCATCACCATCCTCCCATCACCTCTTTCCCTCCACCTTGGCCCAGTGGTCTCCCCTCTCTTCCACACTCCTTATTACTCCCTTCGACCATCTATCCCTTGCTCTTCCTCTCGGCCTCCTATCCCCCCACCTCCTTATCCAACATTATCCTGGGATTTCTTTCCTTCTCCATTCTTTTCACAGTGCCTTACTCGTACCTTCTCTATCCTGTCCTGGACTTGCTCTTCATTTATTATTCCTCTTACTCTCTCATATCTCATACTGTCATATTTTGCCACACCGATCCTGCTTCTCAGAAATTTCATTTCAATCGCCTACATTGTGCTCTTATCCTGTTCCTTCACTACCCACGTTATATTAATACATATTATAATTTATATAATATATATTAAAATATATAATTTATGTTATATAACATTTATTAATATAAATGTAACATATTAATATGCAGTACATAATATATTAGTATATAACATATTAAATATAATATAGAAACAAATGGTACGGCGCACCTCACAGACTTTCTCTCTCTTTCTATAAACTCGTAAGATTTCTGAACGGAATAATGTACATCACAACTCCACATAAGAACACGCATAAAATAATATACAATAATATAGAATCAATGAGAAAAGAGGCGCATCTTTGTCCACCTAAGAGCATTTCAACCAGTTTAATCTCTTCCACGAGGGTCAACACTTCGTATTAAAATTTCGATTTCTGGTTAAAGTTTTAACATTTTATAAGGTGTTGCAGATCTTCAAGTCATCGCATTGATATTTAATTATTCATTTATACATTTTGACCAATAAAAAATGTAAATATTGACTATTGAGTCTAAAATGGAGATAGATCATTGCTGTGCAAACATTTCTCCTAAGAGCTTTAAGGAAAAATAACATACTTTTTTTTAGATACTTATATTTAATTACTCTATGGCATTGGAGAATTATTGCGTTAAGACTTAAGTAGTATATGTTTACAACTAAAGCTCACAAAATTGTATTAATATATTTGCAAATATCTCAGAAACTGTTGCTTTTATAAAAATATATGTCAAATAAAAGTTTTTTATTTCTAATAGTCATACAATTTTGCAATGATAAGTTGTTTAGTTTCTCAAATAGTTGTGGAGATACGGAAATTAACGCTTCTGTAAAGTACCCTAAAAATCATTTTCATAGGAAAATGAAAATAGCCAGTTTATTTATAATCTTAATCAACGCCTAGATACGAATTTTAATCAAAATAGTTTGAGCTGATTTTGAGAAAACCAAATTTTTCTCTTTTCGCCTTTCAGTAAACTACCCTTAAATTTAAGTTTTTATAGACACACAGACAGACGGCATTGCAAAGAATATTTTTTAGGGTTGAGGGGGTCATGAGACGTCGACATCCATCAACATTTCAGGTTAGTTTTTTTTACGGTCACAATACTTAAACTTTAATGTCCATAAAGTTAAAAAAATTCATGTAATTGCGTATAGATTGAAATTTATTGATTTCATAAAAATATGTTTCGGATAAAATATTTGTATTATAAATATATATACATATTTGTAATGCTAAGTAATTTCATATCTCAAATAGTTTCGGAGCTATTATAAAAAATGTTAATTAACGCGTCAGACCGGAGCCCTTAAAGCCATTTTGCCGAAATATTGAGAGTAGCCATTTTGTTTGGAATATTTATTAATGTTCATAAACGAAATTTAATCAAAATCGTTAGAGCCGATTTTGAGAAAATCGACTTTTTCTCTTTTTGCCCTTCAGTAAACTACCCTTAATTTTAGGGGTAGATATCCAATTCCAAAAACCCCTCGGGGCAACCCTATGAAAACCCTAGATATCAAGTTTCAGCTCAATCGGTAAAATAGTTTAGGCTCTAGTTGGAGGTACAGACAGATAGACAGACGGACGGAAATTCAAAAACAACTTTTTCGGATTCAGGGAGTCATGAAACGTCAAGATTCATCTAAATCTCGAGTTCGATTTTTTTGACGATCACCATACTTTCTCTACCTGTAAGATATAGAGAAAGTAAAAATAATTGTTACCGGTAATATATAATATATTTTTAATTATATATATATTATATACATGTATATTATTAAATATTATATAAAATATATATAAAGGTATTAAACCAAACCATTTGAAAATCGAAAAAAATTGATTAAAATATATACCCCCCTCCACCGCCATCTCCTCTCCCAACCTATAGCTACGGCCTTGGTCGTGAGATATGCAATCTGCTTTGCAAACCTGTATGAAGTCCAGCATACCACCAGGGCTGAGCTAGCAAGTTGTTACCTTACAACCGCGAATGAGTGTACGTTTACCGATGCTCACTAATGAACCACCACTATAATACAACAATAAATGCATCTCTATCTTAGGGATTGATAGCACAAGTTAGCACCCATATATTTGCCATTAATTGGCATTTAGCATTATGATGTTAGCGTTTTAGCGTTATAAATGTGAGCAGAATTCCACATACTCATCATTGGGTACACTCACTATCGATTTGTTGAAAAATTTCCCCCTGGCTGGAACAATGGGATGTTAGCCATAAACCTATTCTTATGTCAAGTTTATTAACCTTCGTTCACTTTCGGATGTTGTATTAGTTATACATATAGCCACATCAGCGTTTCCTTTGGGCAAAAGTTTCTCCATCAACCAATATATTTGTATATCACTAGTCATTAATATTTTTCCGTTTCCAGCTGACCCAATAACTCAAGTTGTTTTTAATATAATTGCAAAAAAAATATTTAAAGTAACATTAGGTAAAAGGTGAAAGGATTCACCCCAGCTAAAATAGGTGTTTTGCTGTCTTTAACCGTCACGCAACGTGAGTAGCGTTTTCGTTCGCAATCTTTGACAAATTTATATTTATGAAAGTAATAAGTTTAATGAACACATAATATCTATAAAAACTTACATAATTTGCATTTAAAGATAGGCCCAATAATAAAAACCCAACTTAACAAGCTTTCTCACTCATACCCTATACATTCTAAAACCAAACGGACCACCATTTTAAACTTTCTGCATGAAACATGTTGACTTTTAAGTAATTTTAAAAGTTCATTTTTTAAAATAATAATAAATAAAATTAAATAGTAAAAACCTAATAAATTGTAAATGTGTTAAAATACACAAATATATTTAAAAAGTTAGACCCAAATTACATTTCAAGAGAAAAAGATTTTAATAAAAGCATCTATAAACTAAACATAATGGATTAAATAGATAATCTATTATAGTTGTTAAGTTGTGGTTAACTTTTAGAGCCGCTTCTAAATATCATATTCTTTTAATAAAATAAATAATGACACCTGGACACGGGAATCGGAGTCGGGACCTTTGGATTAGTACCACTGAGTTATCCGGGAGTCGTGAATATTACGAGTGAATAATGACCCTGAGCACGGTGCGGCTCCTGGATACCTCAGTGGTAAGAGCGTTGTCGTACTAAGCCAAAGATCCCGGGTTCGATTCCCGTGTTCAGGTGACATTTTAAAACAAACCAAACATATTTTAATAACAAATGAATTAACATAAAATAAAAGCGCACTGCTAAGCTATGTCATAATTAGAGGAAAAACCCCATATAACAACCGTGTTGGCTTCTGATTTGTCAATGGGCACGTGACTCAAATATTCTAATCCGATATTTAAATGATTTAGGGATACATCTTGTATTGTAAATTTTTAAACTCATCTTAATAACATTGATGCTTATAATGCTTTATTTATTCTTGAATGTGTTTTAAAATTTAATAACATTTGTTATGCTGACACCTATATAGTCCCATAAACTTAAGTACATATCTTTTTTGTGAAATTTTTATATTTTCTAGCTTATTCTTTGTCTAATTAAACATTTAAGTCCGTCCCTATAGATAATAGCTTTAATTGAACAGTTGTATTAAATATTAGCATTTAATAATTTATAATACAATAATTTTAATAATACGTACCCAAGGCACGAAATTTCCGGTCACCAGGTCACTATTGGTGACTAAAATGTTGTATTTATAAAATGTGTTACAAACACGCCCAAACTATATAGGCTCAGATGCTTGGGTCTCAAACCAGCGTGTGTAAGTGCCTTGGAAAGCGTACACTTTCAAACCAAGATTGCAATCTATATCAACAGATGTGAGCACATCTCTGTTTTCGACACCTTGGGTTGGCCTCCCAAATAAAAAAATTTTCAATTTGGGATAAGGGAATAAAGAAGCCTTTCATGAACTTAAACACAAGCCTATTCCGTGAGAAAGTGGATCTTCTGCTAGCAGAATAGGGAAAATACAAACTTTTGTTTCCTTCACCGACTGAATCAGACGTCGGAGAAGATTCACAATGAAAAATGTTCAGCAAGATTCCCCAATTTGCTACAGATTGTCACATTTTGTGCTGTTCTACCAGTGAGCAAAGCTTCAGGTGAGAGGGTCTTCAGCTGTCATAAAAGACTTCAAGACAGCTTACAGGAACTGTCTCAAGACTGAGACACTGGATGAATTGCCCAGAATTTATGTAAATGAACCCTCCCTGAACAAGAGTTTGACCCAAAAGTTGCAATTGACCAGTGGTACTTGAGTGCAGAAAGGCAGCGCTATACAAAAACATTAAGTGCTGAAGTACAGCACGTACTTTTTAAACATTGTTCCTATTTTTCATAATCATGAATATAAAATAGTGGTGACCAAAAATTTTAGTTTGGCTAATGTCTTCAGACTTGAAGTTTCATGGTTCCTACATCTTATTGTGCGCCAATTGTTTACTACATGTATTTAAACTCTTGCAATATATTTCATAGCACCTTTGATTTTTTCTCCAGACTGATTTTTAATGTTAGTAAATTCCCATGCCAAAGCCTTTATATGTTACTCGCCTCGGTGGCGTAGTTGTAACGCGCAAGTTTCGTGTTGAGCCAGACTGTCGAGGACGGGGAGATCGATATTCGAATTTTGCTCGGGTGAAATGGGGGGTGTTCTTAAATGGTTTTCCACTCTCCCTCCACGCAAATGCGGTTTAATTTCCTTTACATTCAACCTTCCCCATTCTTAATCCATTAGCGTACTTAGTACTTAAGCGTATAGCCCGAACGGGTAGTAGGACGCGATGCTAAGTATTATTATTTTAAATGTTTGAAGAATTTCAAAGGAAAGCTTAATTTGACATTTACTCGTTTCAGTGGCTGAATTGTCTAAGGACTTACTCTCGTGCTAGACTGGCCTGCTTAAGACAGGGAGAGCAGGGTTCGAATCCTGGTTGTGTCTACTTAGAGTGGTTTTACCTAGTTGATTTCCCACTCCCTTCACTATATATGTAGGTATATTCCCTCCAAAATTCATTCTTCCTCATCCCTACCCAATTATAATAATATCGTATATGCGTACAAGCCGAACCGGTAGTAAGACGTGGTGGTAATAAAAAATGCATTCATGATCATCTGATAATTCATCACGACGATCGTCTGGTACATTGATTGGTGTATGCATTTGAAATTCAATGTCTTAAATCTATGTTCAAATGTCATTTTACTAGTATGCAAACAAAAAAAATGATCAAAAGATGTCTAAGGATCATTTTTGAACCATTTTACCAAAGAGGAATACTTTTATAGATGTCACATTTAACATAAAGTTAATAGGTTAAATGATAGTTAAGGCCGAACATTTACCTCCACCGTGGCTTTCTGTAAAGTTAATCAATAGTTACATGGTATTTATTAAATTTGTCTTAAGTTTTTTCTTATAGAAACACGTTCGAGTTTTAGTTGTTGTCTTTTAACGATTTAATCAAACTATTTTAAGTACAAATGAGGGTTGGTTTTAAATAGACTAACGAGAACTAGCAGGGCCTAAGGAGGAGAAACTACACCCAACATCACCCTAAATGCATCCATTTGGGAATAAAATCCCCAACCTGAAGAGGCAAATTAATTCATCCTGGTTCATTCCTCGCTCAGCTTCAGAGATTGAATTAACTTCATAATGTTCTTAATAAAGATGTTGAATAACTGCAGCCTTAAAAATGAAATAATTGAATAAATGCCTAAGACTATATCACACTTTCAACGTTTTCTAAAACTCTATATAAAAATTACCACAGTTAATTAGTAACAACCTGCTTCGGTGGCCGTTTGGTTTACAAAGCGCTACTCTCGCAATAGCCTATACTGCCGATGACGGAGAGATCGTGGTTCGATCCCGGTCGGGTGTACCGAGGGTGGTTTTTCTTAAATGATTTCCCACTCTCTCTCTCTCTCCCACTCAAATGTGGGTACACTTCTTCTATATTCAACCCTCCTCAACCCTAACCCTTAAGCGTATTACTACATAGTACTTATGCCAGGCCTCCACCGTGGTTCGGATCCCACGTTAAACTGTAGGTCCTCCATTTCATCTCGCAATCACCCTACCATTGCACATTAGCGTAAGTGCGTATAACTCGAACGGGTAGTAAGACGCGGTGCTAATAATAATAATAATAATAATAATAATATTACATAGTACTTTTTTTCCCCTTTAATAGTAATGTATTCACTAGTTCTAGTTTGGTTTCCCCGGCTCATGACGTCCACACATAAACCAACTAAACTAAACTAAACTAAACTAAACTAAACTAAACTAAATGATAAACAGAAACATTCACAATGCTTAGTGAGGAGACTCTTCTTACAGTCGTCCTTGTTGCATGGCCATGCCTTGCGCAGTCATTCACTGCCTCAAGCCAGAAGAGAGGAGGAACTGAAGACACTCCTCGTTTGCTCACATAATCAGCCATGATGTGGCAACGTTTAGGCAACGTTTTCTCAGGGTTAGGGCGAGTTACAAAACGTAGGAGGGGGGGGATGGAAAAAACAGGCGTGGCAACCGCAAGAAAAGATTCCACAGCTTCAATAAACAGCCTCGTATACATGGTACTAGCAGAATAAACCGCTCTTCACATGGCGTAGCAGCTGTGACTTCTCATCTTAAAACGGGAAGAAATGAGACTAATTTTCACTTAACTACCTGGTTAATTAATACATTTCTCTGTTCAAGGGTGGTATTATTTCCTAGTAGCCTCTCGTTCAAATAATTTTTAGCATAGATATTCTATTTTATATGTTGCTGTAATTTGAAAATTTAATATCCACTACAAGCTTACAAACTTGCTTAGCTTTGGTTTATATATATATATATATATATATATAAACAAACATAAAGGACCGGATACACTGAGCCGCACCGCACCGGACCGGACCGGCGCAGACGACACGTCGAGAGAGCATTGCTCCGCACTTTTGCGGTGCGGTGCGGACCGTGTAGCCACCTACTACCGGAAACAAATGTTCGGGAGCTTCCGAACTTTGTTTTCATGCTAGCCCCTAAGTACTGTAGGGATGGGCGAAACAGTGATTTTACCATTTCGATGTTCACAGTGACCTTGAGTTTAAAGAGCAGTGATTTAGGCCTATACCAGTTATTATTCACAGTGATTGGGAGTCACTGTGTCAGCACTTGTAAAACTAGGCATTTCTTTCACACGTGTGACGCTGTAGTCATTGTTTCCAACATTACGTACAAGATAAACAATATTATATTTAACAACTTATTGAACAACAAACATTCTTCTTTTTAATTATTAGCTAACTTAACACTTTATTCTTCGTTATTAATAGCTAACTTAATTTTATGAAAATAGGTGAAAACCTATGCAAGTAAAAATAAAAATAAAAACTTATTTTGTAATAGAACTCAGTCTAAAAATAATATAAAAATTGCTTTCCATTTTTTAGTTACAATAATCTTATGCTTGGTTTAATTTAGTTAAAAATCCTACGCGATGTTATTGTAAATAAATTCACTTTAGGTGCGGTGCGGTGCGGCTCGCGTAGCCACTTGCTAGAAAATGCGGTGCGGTGCGAGTCGGCTCCGTGTAGCCATAGCTTAAAATGTTAACATTTGAGTCACTGTTCGAACTTATACAAATCTGGTATGGCTGGATCCAAGCTTATGTGGACTTTCGAACTCCCTCAATCATGTAGATGGTCAGTAGGAAAATCCAAAACAAAACCTTAATTTTTAACTCGATTTAATATTGAGTAGAATTGTGCTAAAAACCTTTAATTCGCATTAAAATTATTGGTTATATTAAAAAAGTATTAAAGATCGTATTTTAAATTGAAAATTCACTATTCATTTAAAAAAAAATCAATGTTGCTTAAAGAAACAACTTCTGATGTGTTTTAAATATGCATATCACATACACACGAAAAGAAAGGGCTTTTCAATAAGAAACAATAACAGATATATTGATTGTAATTTCTATCTTAAAAGATTAGTAAAAAGTTTCAATTTTATTATAAATTATAAAGCCTTTTATTTAAACTTTATCAGATGTTCCCAAATATCTCTAACAATGCATTTTAGTTAGGCGGAAAAACCTACCAGCCTTTTATCCAATTTAATACAAATAAAAATTTCTTATAATATTTCTAGATGATTTAATTTTTGATAAGACATTTGATTATTAATTGGACAACCAAGGTACCTATATCACTGTCGTCTGGAAAAAATAAAATTTAGTTTAACATTTGTGCACAACAAAGGTGGATAGCACTCAGACGTAGGTGTGTGTGTGTGTGTATAAGGTTAGTTAAATAAATCAATTTTAACACGGGGTTTCTTGATAGACTGTCCTTTAAAACACGTTAGTGTCATGTATATAAACTATTTAAAAATATAAAAACTATAAGAGGTTAACTTTATGCTAAGCCTACGCTATTGCTATGCACTTAACTCTATCTGGGCTCTTGTGATCACTTACTATTTCTGTGGTGTAAAATGAAAGATTTGTAGAGAGTTGTCAGCATAAAACTTGTACACACAAAATTAAATTAATATTTAGTTAGCTCTATGTGCCATTCACAAGAGGACATCAATATAGAGGAATTTAACCCCAGTCTTCTTTGCGCACCAATAGTAGTGTGTAAAAAAGGTATATTATTTTAAAACGTCACTAGTGGGGTCTGGGAATGCGGTGGCATAAATATTGTGTTCCCAAAATCTATCTAATGAATGAAATGTCAGAGCTTTGGCTCGCCATAAAGATCCTTGCTTGCCTTGTTTGAATTTAAATATATTGTTATTTTTTTTAAATATGTAACTCCTACAATATTTTTATATTCTCTAAAAGATTATTATGTACACGATAAAAGTATATTTTGCCAGTTTTTTAATACACGGACATTTTTTCTTACTTTGGAACATACAAGTTGATATTTACTATAGTTATTATAAAATATATAAAATACTATTTGCCATCAACCAATGTATGTGTAACACTTTCCATTCTGAGAGAGTCAGTTAAGGAGGTCACATCGGTATGAAATGCCTTGCAGACGCTCAGCTTTAATGCTATATTTAATCAGCGATGCGTTATTTAAAAATATAGTTTACGCCAAAATGAAGTCAAAAGATTCCAACAAGTCTGTTTTTCCTTATTAACCCTATATTTTGAATTTTATGATAGAAAAAAAGTAATATATGAAATTGACTCATTTTCAACGTATTTTTAGGCATTTTTGTGGAGCTAGGAGACTAGGCATAGTGACAAAGGGTCCTAGATTTAACCTTCTTCTAACTAATACATTATTTCTTTGATAAGCTCACAACACAATTTTTTAAGATATTCGAGAATTATTTTTGTAGTTTAAGAGAGTCATAGCTGTTATTTTTTTACCGGACAGTGTCGCCACCCAGCCATTCACCTGTTCAGAAGAGAGGCAAAGAAGAAAGAATGATAAGCATTTACCACTCTTTTCGTTCACGTTTGCCCTTTGCGTTGACACAGCCTGGAACAAAAATTGGAGACGTTACAAGAATAGTCCGCTTGCCTCGCTCTGCGCGCTGTATACCCAGCTTAATGGCTTATATTTTAATACGAATTTGACACTATATCGATACAATTTTGTGTTCCAGTCATCTTGACTTTAAGTATGTATTTATTTTTGTTTTTGTGTTTTTAGCACAGCTTCTTACTACCTGTTCAGGTAATACGCATATTATTAACTACGCTAATGAGTTACGGATGAAGAAAGTTGATTTTAGAGGAAGTGTACCCGCATTTGCGTGGGGGTGGAGAGGAAAACCATTAAAAACACCACAATAAATGATTATTGTATCCATTGGTTGTGTATTCAAACATTCATTTATTAGTAGTTTATCTTACTGATGACTGATTTTTGTAAGATTTTTTAATGGCTCTAATTATTTTGTTCAAAATTCGTATCAGGGGACTATTTTACATGATCACTAATAATACATATTTATTTTTCTAAAATAAATTTATCCAAGGGTAGACTACTCTCGATAAATTATAGAAAATTTGAAATTTTTTGAAACTGATCTTGAATATTGAGTACAAAATGGGTATCCGGAAATCGTTTTCTTAATAAATAAGAATACTTTTATTTTTACAAATAAAAAATAACTTTAGGGTTGTTTACAAATAACTTATTATAAAAAATTTAAAATGGGTTGAAAATATTTTAACAATTTGGTTTAAAATGTGTATGTAACGAATGTTTATAGTGATTAACTGTGCGTATAATCCGAACGGGTAGTAAGACGCGGTGCTAATAATAATAATATTTTGATTAACAACATTTCAAGTTTGTTTTTCTGAGAAAAACATACTTAAGGGTAGGTCACTAAACACCAATTTTTGAAAATTTTATTTCTAAACCCATACGGCCCGCAACATCAAAAAGGTTGCTGACCGCTGGCATAAACGATTACCTGTGCGTGTGTAGGCTAAGGTGTAGTGGTTTCAAGTTAGGAAGAACGGTATTTGACAGTTAAATAGTTAATAAAACTATTTCATTTATTCATAAGTGAGGTCAGGGGATCCGCATCTATCACTTTTGATTGGTGGTATCAAACCGATAAAATATTAACTATAATATAGTTTAATTTTTTTCAATTTTGCCCGCTTACCACGAACCAAGTATATGTAGGTGTGTTTCTTCGTTAATCTTCGTACTCACAAAACACTCTGCTCTTGAAGTTTCATTCTTTACTAGCATTTGCATTTGGTGAATGTGTTGATGTATTGTTTAATGCGAGCTTGTTCAGAATAAACACTAAAGCCTTAATCAAGGCCTTAAAGATTTCATTTTCGTTAAACGGAACAAACACAATTTTGCTGATATATATTTTTAGTCCTGCCGGGTATATAATCCAGGAAGCTTTGAAAAGTAGGCAGACTCGCTACCGGCTGAGATAAGCTGCCTGATTTGCATACTTGATCAATATAACTCAATAAAACCTTAGTCTAGCGGGTGTAAGCAATGGAGATGGCCTTTTATTTCGTAATAGGCTTATTTTATAACTAATACACAAGTTAAATACGATACTAACTATAAGATTGTTGGTAAGAGCCTATTGAAATTTACAAATTAATGCTATACAAATGAATTATGAAATAATATTAAGTTTAATAAAAATCACTTCTGACCATTATTATTAACTTGTGACATGCCACTTTAATGGGTTACATTTAGTTAAGTGTATTTCGAACAATTTTGATCAACCAAAACACATTATTATTCTAAGTAGACTATATTTCCTTCGACAGTATGGAAAAATCACTGAAAGCCACATATAGAAAACCACCACGAATGGACCAGGTTAAAGTTTGATTATTTATTAATAAGTATCTATGTGTTGGACGCAAAGCTCGAAAACGGCCAAAGGACGCATTTATTTTTTTGCTCAATCCTAGTATTGTACGTTTAAAAATGACCAAAGCCCGAAGTTCTATTCAATTTCGGGCTTTAGCCGTTACCAAAAAGCCAAACCTAGGACAAGAAGGTTGGGGTTTGAATCACGGCTGGGTTCATTTAGAATGATTTTCCCCGAATTCTGAGCTTACAAACCCTCTCCAAACAAATACGAGTGCATTTCCTAAAAAAAAAATCCCTTCCTCTTCCCCGGTGAATAATCAGTGGGAATTACGGATAGCCCGAATAGGAACCTAAAATAAAATACAATTATTTATTACCATCTTCCGTGGCCGTGTAGTCTAACGCGCTACTCTCGTGTTGGACTAGACTGTTGACGGGGAGATCGGGGTTCGATCTCGGTCGGGTGCACTGAGTTTTTTTCCCTAAATGGTTTTACAACTTCCACGCAAATGCCGGTGCACTTCCCTCAATTAAACCTTCCTTATCCCTAAACCACTAGTGAAATTAGTATATATGCGTATAACCCGAACTGGTAGTAAGACGTAGTGCTAAAAAGTATTTGTTAAAAGTATGTTACACATATTTGCCAAAAAATAATGGTTGATCGAAAGTATGTAAACAGTAAAATGTATGCAAGAAAAACATTATTTTTAGGGAATTCGATTCTATGACTATAAATACAAGACAATAAATTTATTAAATGAAATGTAGAAAACATAATTTAATTATTTTGAATTAGTAATAGTTTTTTGATTATTCTAACAAATAATTATTCAGATGTGTTGACTTAAAAGTTGATACAAACTTCCTTTTCTATTTGACTTCTGTCTACCGAGGAAAGAAATACAGCATAGTATGGATATTTCATATTTAATCTTTTTCATTTCAAATTTTTATTTTATATTTGATAACTATTATTTAACTAATTATTATTCATGTATTACTAAACTTCCTAGAATCCTGCGGACCACTTGATTGGCTGTAGCGGACCACCAGTGGTCCAAGGACAATACTTCGAGAAACAGCGCTCCATTATAATGTCAAGTTTATCGAAATGTTATACTTTCAATACGAGCAGGCTAGCTGTAAGACGGTAGGATTGTATTTGTGTGACTGTGTGGGCGATCACAGTTAGCAGCGGGAATTCCTCTTTACCTAGGTAGAAGACGTTTTATTTGCTCTCTTTCATTGTATACGGTGGGAGGGGGTGGGGGCGCGAAGGGGGGTACAGGATATAGACAGAAGACAAATCAGAGTAATAGTTACTGAATACGACACAGACCTTGGAATTTAAAGACCTGTGGCCTAACAGTGATTGATATATTCCCACGGACCAAGGCCAAGGTATTCCAAGCCCGTAAATAGGATAATACGGGTCTGGCTTTTTTTTTTACGCAAGATTATAGTTATTCCCTCCTCTACCCCTACACCAACCCTTCCCCCAATAAACTTTCCCTTCATACACCTCCCACCCACAAAAACTACCCCTCCCCAACCACCCTTACACTTCCACCCCTAACCCACACCCAACCCCTTCCCGTTCCCTGATCACGATCTTCTCTCCCACCACTTCATTACATGAACCTATAACGGTCAATTCCTCTCTTCTGTCTTGACAAATTTTGATCTATTAAGGTCGACCAAAATTTTATTGTATTATTTTAAGAAGTGTATTAATATAAGCTATAAATATTGATTCAACGATTTCAAATCATTACATTTCTCGAGCTATAAGTAGTCAAACTTACTATTTTATCCATTTTACGTACTAATTTTAAGGTAAAGTAGTTAATGTATTGGGATTAAATTTATTCTAGCTAGACATGCATATGAAGTGTATGCAATGAAGTACTTACAATATTTTAAATAAAATTAGTTTTTAATTTATAAGCAATTTAATAGTTGTAAAATTACATAATTTTTGATCTTATTCAAGTACTTTTCGTTTTATACCCCGATACTTTGATTTTATATCATTTTGTAATGCATAATATCATTATTTAAAATTTGTTTGGTTTATTAGGCTAACTCTACTCTTTAATTTTATTAATTGCACCGCGTTGATCAATGCCAACGTAAATTTGCAATGTCCATTTCCTGAAACTTCTTGCTTTGACTGTACATACCAATAACACAGACTAGCCGACCAAGGAAGGGTTGGGCTAACCCGGTCTCCGACTAATGACTCACCCTTAAGTGCTTTTTACTTTCTCTCTATCTTACAGGTAGAGAAAGTATGGTGATCGTCAAAAAAATCGAACTCGAGATTTTGATGAATCTTGACGTTTCATGACTCCCTGAATCCGAAAAAGTTGTTTTTGAATTTCCGTCTGTCTGTCTGTACCTCCAACTATAGCCTAAACTATTTTACCGATTGAGCTAAAACTTGAGATCTAGGGTTTTCATAGGGTTGCACCGAGGGGTTTTTGGAATTGGATATCTACCCCTAAAATTAAGGGTAGTTTACTGAAGGGAAAAAAGAGAAAAAGTCGATTTTCTCAAAATCGGCTCTAACGATTTTGATTAAATTTCATTTATGAACAGTAATAAATATTCCAAACAAAATGGCTACTCTCAATATTTCGGCAAAATGGCTTTAAGGGCTCCGGTCTGATGCGTAAATTAACATTTTTTATAATAGATCCGAAACTATTTGAGATATGAAATTACTTAGCATTACAAATATGTATATATATTTATAATACAAATATTTTATTTGAAACATATTTTTATAAAATCAATAATTTTCAATCTATACGCAATTATATATATATATTTTTTAACTTTTTGGACATTAAAGCTTAAGTATTGCGACCGTAAAAAAAACTAACCTGAAATGTTGATGGATGTCGACGTCTCATGACCCCCCGAACCCTAAAAAATAGTCTTTGCAATGCCGTCTGTCTGTGTGTCTATTAAAACTTAAAATTAAGGGTAGTTTACTGAAGGGAAATAAAAGAGAAAAAGTCGATTTTCTCAAAATCGGCTCTAACAATTTTAATTAAATTTCATTTATAAACATTAATAAATATTCCAAACAAAATGGCTACCCTCAATGTTTCGGCAAAATGGCTTTAAGGGCTCCGGTCTGATGCGTAAATTAACATTTTTTATAATAGCTCCGAAACCATTTGAGATATGAAATTACTTAGCATTACAAATATGGATATATATTTATAATACAAATATTTTATCCGAAACATATTTTTATAAAATCAATAACTTTCAATCTATACGCAATTATATGAATTTTTTTTAACTTTTTGGACATTAAAGTTTAAGTATTGCGACCGTAAAAAAAAACTAACCTGAAATGTTGATGGATGTCGACGTCTCATGACCCCCACAACCCTAAAAAATAGTCTTTGCAATGCCGTCTGTCTGTGTGTCTATAAAAACTTAAAATTAAGGGTAGTTTACTGAAGGGCGAAAAGAGAAAAAATTGGTTTTCTCAAAATCAGCTCAAACTATTTTGATTAAAATTCGTATCTAGGCGTTGATTAAGATTATAAATAAACTGGCTATTTTCATTTTCCTATGAAAATGATTTTTAGGGTACTTTACAGAAGCGTTAATTTCCGTATCTCCACAACTATTTGAGAAACTAAACAACTTATCATTGCAAAATTGTAAGACTATCTTATATATAATAATGGATGGCTAAATGTGTTGCTAACCGCAAAACTCGAGAACGGCTGGACCAATTCAGCTAATTTTTTTTCTGATATTCGTTGAAGTCCAAGGAAGGTTCTTATGAAGAGAAAAATTGGAAAAATTGCACTGAAAAACGTAAAAACAACATTTTTCTTTTTCCCATTCAAACTGTTTCTAGCTGTCAATTCTATGGATGGCGAACTGAGATAGATTAATCGAAGAATCGATTTTTTTAGGTCGTGAAGATCGATTTGAGCATTGAATCGATTAAGTGAATTGATCTCAGACACCCTAAAATCGACTTTCAATTCATTTACTTACTGTTTCGTTTTATTCAAATAAAACAAGAGTACCAAACCATAATATAAAGAAGAAACATTTGAAATTTAATTAGTAACTTTAAATGCATCCGTAGATTTGACACTTTCTCTTTCTACGTTATACAGTTTGACTTTGACAGTTTTTAAGTAGATTCTCAATTAGTGCCTGTTATTTTCTTGGTTGTTTCTAAATCGTGTTATTTTCTTGGTTGTTTTTAAATCTCCGCTTCTCAATCAACACATTTACTTATTGTTTCATTTTATTCAAATAAAACAAAAGCGTACCAAACCATAATATAAAGAAAAACTTTTGAAATTTAATTAGTAACTTTATAATTATGAACTTAACCTTAAAATTAATATAAACTACTTGAATGCAACCATAGATTTGACAATTTCTCTTTCTACGATATACAGTTTGACTTTGACAGTTTTTCAGTAGATTCTCAATTAGTGCGTGTTATTTTCTTGGTTGTTTTTAAATCTTCGCTTCTCAATCGACAAACAAGTTCCTCGATTTATCTTTGGTTGATTGGTTTATTTTGTGTGTGTTTCCATTTATACTCAATTCAAGACTCATGCCGCCTATAAGACGCGGGCGGAGCTATTTGGGTCGAAGAACTCTTCACAAGCTCATCAAATACGAACATTGTTTTCTATAATTATATCAAAATGTTTCCCATCAAAACCAATTGATTTATGGATCAAATACAAAGATGATATGTGTGACGATATCTTGCATCAAATGCGCATTAGAACAGGAAATCCAAATTTACAAGTCAGTGAAGAAATTTACAACGAGGCGTTAATATCAATTGAGGGCATGTGCTTGATGATGACAAACAAAGTATTATCTCAATTAGGCATGGCCGCGCCCAATCGCCCGATGCACGACGCTTTTAATCAAGAGTTGAAACGAGAAAAACTGTACGATCTCGATGCTTTAAGAAAATCAGTTCGAATAAATCTTCCGCTGTTGAACCAACAACAAAAATATGTATTTGATACTCTTATGGAAGTTGTACATGATGGAAGTGGAGGTATTTACTTCTTAGACGCTCCTGGTGGTACAAGAAAAACTTTTTTGATTTCTTTGATTTTAGCAACAATTCGCTCACACAATGAAATTGCACTCGCACTTGCTTCATCAGGCATTGCAGCTACATTGTTGGAAGGCGGTCGAACAGCCCATTCAGCGCTAAAATTGCCGTTGAATATGCAAAGCAACGAAACTCCGATCTGCAACATTTCGAAGAACTCTGCAATGGCAAAGGTTTTGCAGCAATGTAAATTGATAGTGTGGGATGAATGCACGATAGCACATAAAAAGTCTTTGGAGGCATTAGACCGAACCATGCAAGATCTGCGGAACAATCAAAACCGATTTGGTGGTGCGATGATTTTGTTAGCAGGAAATTTTCGTCAAACATTGCCAGTGATTCCACGGTCAACGCCAGCCGATGAACTTAATGCATGTTTAAAGTCCTCCGTTTTGTGGAAACACTTAAAAAAACTAAATTTAAGCAAGAATATGCGTGTCGAGTTGCAAAATCATCGATCTAGAGAAATATTTTCAAAACAACTCATTGACAGAGGTAATGGCAATTTCGCTTTAGACTTTTTCACTGGCTGCGTTACCTTTCCTGACAAATTTTGTCAGTTTACTGATACAAAAACCGAACTCATTCAAAAGGTGTTCCTAAACGTTGCTAAAAACTACAGATATCATATTTGGTTGAGCGAACGAGCTATATTGGCTCCCAAAAACATGGATGTAAATGAATTAAATTTCAAAATTCAAAATGAAATTGCCGGTGAATTGAGGACATACAAATCAGTTGATTCCTCTACTAACCAAGATGATGTCGTCAACTATCCACCCGAATTTTTGAACTCGCTGGATTTGCCAGGATTGCCGCCTCACAATCTTCAATTAAAGGTCGGATCGTTGATCATAATGTTACGAAATATCAACCAACCGCGTCTTTGTAACGGCACACGGCTAGCGGTGAAAAAATTACTAAACAACGTGATCGAAGCAACCATTCTAAAGGGAAAGTATAAAGGAGAAGACGTTTTGATACCACGCATCCCAATGATTCCGACTGACATACCATTTGAATTTAAACGACTGCAGTTTGCAGTGCGGCTTGCTTTTGCTATGACCATAAATAAATCCCAGGGGCAGTCATTGAGTGTTTGCGGCATTAATCTTGAAAACCCATGTTTCTCGCATGGCCAATTGTATGTTGCCTGTTCCCGTGTTGGAAAACCATCAGCTTTGTTTGTTTACGCGCCAGGTAATCAAACAAAAAATATCGTGTACCATAAAGCATTACAATGAAAATATCATTTAACACAATATTACTAAAGTATTGAAGTGTACGAAATAGAAAACAGAATTTTGTAAGTAGTTGTTGTTTATGATTATGACATTAAAAATACATAGAAAAGTATATTAACATTATGCAAATTTATTGTTTATTCCACGGTAATTATTTGATAGTAAATAAATAAAATGATCACTCTGAAATACGTTTATATTCAATTTTTTGTTTAAATTACACATTTGTGACTGTATAGTATCACAAACTTATCTGTCCTGGTGACCATTACTGAAAACTAAAGATGTCATCATGACATGTGCACTTTATAAACGACGCCATCACCAGAACTTGACCAGAAAAGATAAGTTTGTGGGACTGCCACAGTCCAATAGCGTTTGACAGAACGACGTCTGTCGGGTTAGCTAGTTAGAAATAAAAATCTTTTATTTGACATATATTTTTATAAAAGCAACAGTTTCTGAGATATTTGCAAATATATTAATACAATTTTGTGAGCTTTAGTTGTAAAGATATACTACTTAAGTCTTAACGCAATAATTCTCCAATGCCATAGAGTAATTAAATATAAGTATCTAAAAAAAAAGTATGTTATTTATCCTTAAAGCTCTTAAGAGAAATGTTTGCACAGCAATGATCTATCTCCATTTTAGACTCAATAGTCAATATTTACATTTTTTATTGGTCAAAATGTATAAATGAATAATTAAATATCAATGCGATGACTTGAAGATCTGCAGCACCTTATAAAATGTTAAAATTTTAACCAGAAATCGAAATTTTAATACAAAGTGTTGACCCTTGTGGAAGACATTAAACTGTTTGAAATGCTCTTAAGTGGACAAAGATGCGCCTCTTTTCTCATTGATTCTATATCATTGTATATTATTTTATGCGTGTTCTTATGTGGAGTGGTGATGATACACTGTACATTATTCCGTTCAGAAATCTTACGAGTTCATAGAAAGAGAGAGAAAGTCTGTGCGGTGCGCCGTACCATTTATTTACTTTCTCTCTATCTTACAGGTAGTATGGTGATCGTCAAAAAAATCGAACTGGAGATTTTGATGAGTCTTGACGTTTCATGACTCCCTGAATCCGAAAAAGTGGTTTTTGAATTTCCGTCTGTCTGTCTGTCTGTCTTTACCTCCAACTAGAGCCTAAACTATTTTACCGATTGAGCTAAAACTTGATATCTAAGGTTTTCATAGGATTGCCCCGAGGGGTTTTTGGAATTGGATATCTACCCCTAAAATTAAGGGTAGTTTACTGAAGGGAAAAAAGAGAAAAAGTCGATTTTCTCAAAATCGGCTCTAACGATTTTGATTAAATTTCATTTATAAACATTAATAAAAATTCCAAACAAAATGGCTACCCTCAATATTTCGGCAAAATGGCTTTAAGGGCTCCGGTCTGTTGCGTAAATTAACATTTTTTATAATAGCTCCGAAACTATTTGATATATGAAATTACTTAGCATTATAAATATGGATATATATATTTATAATACAAATATTTTATTCGAAACATATTTTTATAAAATTAATAACTTTCAATCTATACGCAATTATATATATTTTTTTAACTTTTTGGACCATAAAGTTTAAGTATTGCGACCGTAAAAAAAACTAACCTGAAATGTTGATAGATGTCGACGTCTCATGACCCCCCTAACCCTAAAAAATAGTATTTGCAATGCCGTCTGTCTGTGTGTCTATTAAAACTTAAAATTAAGAGTAGTTTTATAAAGGGCGAAAAGAGAAAAAATAGGTTTTCTCACAATCTGCTCAAACGATTTTGATTAAAATTCGTATCTAGGCGTTGATTAAGATTATAAATAAACTGGCTATTTTCATTTTCCTGTGAAAATGATTTTTAGGGTACTTTACAGACGCGTTAATTTCCGTATCTCCACAACTATTTGAAAAACTAAACAACTTATCATTGCAAAATTGTAGGATTATTAGAAATAAAAAAACTTTTATTTGACATAGTCTATATTTTTATAAAAGCAACAGTTTATGAGATATTTGCAAATATATTAATACTATTTTGTGGGCTTTAGTTGTAAACATATACTACTTAAGTCTTAACGCAATAATTCTCCAATGCCATAGAGTAAATAAATATAAGTATCTAAAAAAAGTATGTTATTTTTCCTTAAAACTCTTAGGAGAAATGTTTGCACAGCAATGATCTATCTCCATTTTAGACTCAATAGTCAATATTTACATTTTTTATTGGTCAAAATGTATAAATGAATAATTAAATATCAATGCGATGACTTGAAGATGTGCAACACCTTATAAAATGTTAAAATTTTAACCAGAAATCGAAATTTTAATACAAAGTGTTGACCCTTGTGGAAGACATTAAACTGTTTGAAATGCTCTTAGGTGGACAAAGATGCGCCTCTTTTCTCATTGATTCTATATCATTGTATATTATTTTATGCGTGTTCTTATGTGGAGTGGTGATACAATGTACATTATTCCGTTCAGAAATCTTACGAGTTTATAGAAAGAGAGAGAAAGTCTGTGCGGTGCACCGTACTTTTTTTTATTTTTTTTTGCACCGCGTCTTACTACCTGAGTGACGAGCTGTGACATTTATTTTATCTCTTTTTCCTTCCTCTAGTAATTTGGCACTTAGATAGTATTTTACTGTTTTAGTTTTATTCTTCAACTCAAAAGTGTCAAAGGAACTCACCTCTTGGTACATCAAAACACGTAATGATTTTAAACCTATTGTTTATCTGAATATTACAATTAACTTCATGAATGTATAAAAATATACGAGTTTCACTTTTAATTCTGGTTGTAAATTGAACATAAAAAAATATATGAAATCTTTGAAACTATATCTAATGTCACATGAGTACTGCATTCCTTTAGGCATTTTCTAAAATAAAAAAAAATCACTATTTTGCGTGTTTATTAAACATGGCTAAGTTCAACCCTAAAAAGCAAAGTGCATCAAGACCAAGAAAACAAAACAAAAAGGCGAAATCGAACAAGAATTGGTATAATCTTAAAACAATGAATGATTTGATCTACGATGTTTTCAGATTAGTACAAGACCGTAGACCGGGGGAGAGGGGGGGAGTATTAGAGGGTTCAAACCCTCCCTGAAAATTTATGAACAAAATATATATGGCTTTATGGCTAAAACAATATCAAACTTAAGATACAAGTACAAATTAGGGAACTGTGTAACCATAAAAAACACTTCAGATAGCTTCTAGAGTTGTTTAATATTTAGAATTTGTCCTCTGGCAGTTAGGGGGTTATGTTGCAAAAAAAAAAAACTTCAGATAGCTTCTAGAACTGTTTATAATTTTTTTTTAAATTTTAGCTTCCGGCAATTGGGGGATGTGTCCACCAACCCCCTCCCCCACCCCCCCAAATTATTGGCTGGCTACGGCCTTGGGTACGTAATAAACTCATAAAAAAGTATGAGATATATATGTGGCGTATATATCATTTGCTAAAGACATTGTAGCTCCCTAATTGTTGGAGTTGGTAAGAAACTATATCATACATTTAAATTCACCACAAATAGTTTTGGTTTGAAATACGGCTTCCTTAAATAATTACTCATGAATATAAACACACAAGCTGCAAAATCATTTTAACTACGGGAATGTCCGTATGGAGGAGAATACATTATAATTAATTTAAATCAGTTGAAAAATGACACCTTGACATTAGAATAAAATTGAACCCAGGATCTTATTGCGTCAATGTTCTAGCACTGAGCTATCCAAGATTCGTCTCTCGCTCATGATATTATCCACGTGCACTGACGATATAAAAGTGTAGTCAGTTTAGTCAGTTCAGACTATAACTTATGTAGCCTAAATATTATAGTATAGGCCTTTATCAAAGATACAGTTGTAGATCACATGATTTGACGTATGAATAATTAGTGAACACATTTCTAGTAACTTTTCTAGTTGTCAAATAATGATCTTCCTATTAAAATAAGTCTAAATCAGACATTCAACTTATCCACTAAGAATCTTAGTTTGAATTACAGCTTCAACTTGGAACCCACTGTTGTTTGTTGTTCCGGGGCCTGGTTACCAGTGGTTGATAATACTCCATTATTTGATGTCCCAGTGCCTTGTTACCACCGGTTCATAATATTATTATTATTATTAGCACCGCGTCTTACTACCCGTTCGGGTTATACGCACTTACGCTAATGTGCAATGGTAGGGTGATTGTGAGATGAAATGGAGGACCTACAGTTTAACGTGGGATCCGAACCACGGTGGAGGCCTGGCATTCCTCACATTCACAAGTTGTGATTAATACACATCTTGTCAGAGGTGAAGGAAGGGTTTGGCAATCAGATAAATCTGTGCCGGGACCGAGGATTGAACCCCGGACCCTCAGTACAGAAGTCTGACACCTTACCCCTAGACCACCAGGCCACCCTTCATAATATTCTATTGCTTTATGTCCAGGGCCTTGTTACCACTGGTTCATAATCTACTATTGTTTGATGTCCCGGTGCCTGGTTACACGAGTAGGACATGACTTGTACTAACTGGTTGAACTCATGCATATGCAGACAAAATGATCGACAGCCAATTGGTTAACCCAAAAGACCAACTTAGAAAATTGATGCCTTACTAATGATGATTTTAATACACAAAATTAGCGTATAGCTGAACAGGTAGTAAGATGCGGTGCTAAAAAAATCCACTACATTTTTTCCCCTTAGCTCTCATTCCCCGATTGAGCTATAAGCAGAATAAGGAATGCGAATGACGCATTGGACTATGTGACCACAAATGTTGTTATTTATTAGAGTTATAAATTTTATTAATAAATAATATTTCATAGACTTTACTTGTTATTTTCCGTTTACGATTTTGTTGTCGAACACGTTGTTAGTAATGTATTAACTTGTCGGTCAATTGGTCAATCCATCTCGACTTTTGTATACCAGTAGGTCCTCTCAAGTCAAACAGTTGTAAATCTTATCACATGGTCCTATACGTGTTGATCACTTGACACACTCAAGCTTTGAAATACTTTTATTTATTTGGTCAGCCAGTTGGCTGTCGATCAATTTGCCTTCTTATGCATAAGCTTGTCGACCAGTTGGTCCTAGTCTTGTAGGCCACTTGACCTACGTGGCATTCAAACATTTTTACAGCTTTTCGGCCGGTTTGTAATATGCCAATCATGATGTCTGTTAACTATTATAATAATAACAACGAAAATTAATACTTTTTGTTACTACAAATAAAGAACTCTAACACCTGCCCCAATGCTAGCATGATCTCTAAGGCGTCACTCTCGTCGTAGACTAGATCGTTAAAGACAGGGAGCTCGGGGTTCGATCTCGGCCAGGTGTATAGAGGGTAGTTTTATTATAAATTGTTTCCTACTCTCTCTACGCAAGTGCGAGTGCACTTCCTCTAAATTCAGCTTTCCTAATCCCTAACTAATTAGCGTAATTAGTACATGTGAGTTTACCGCGAACTGATAGTAAGAACTCGGTGTTAAAAGAATAATAAAAGAACCCTTAAACTTTCACCACTCATATTAGTTCATTAAATTGCCTAGTAATACTTTTTTTTCTAAGAACACATTTTGTAAATATAGGCCTAATAGTATTCGATACAATAAATACTTTAGGACACGCGTATTAAGTTCATTATTTTAAACTATTAATAGTCTATGAATTTTAGTAGCCAGGATTCAAACTCAAGACCACAGCTCCCGGGTGAGCCATGCAGTGACCATTCATGTTCTAAATTACTAAATAACAGTGAGGTTCCTTAGCGGAAAAAAGAGGTAGTGATATGACAACACTGTTGTAAACAAAGAGCTGGCAATCCCACTCCACCTGCCCATCCCCACCTTTACAACACAACACCCCCCCTTCAACCATGTTAAAAATTCCCTGTAAAAATGTTATAGCCTATTAATTCTAGGAGAAGCTTGCTGGTCGAATGACCTTAAGGGTGCTACATGGGGAGAGCAGTGAGACGCGTTCCAGACGTTTAGAAATCCCGCTTTATTTAAAAAGTTGTTGAATATTTTTAAATATGGTTTTCAACAAAATGTTGGCTAAAGTTATCAACAGGTCTTTAGCCAGTTTTAAAAATTAAATTTTCATTTTAAAATGGTTTTAAAAATTTCTATGACACTTTATAAAAAAAAGTTGTAATTCTGATATTAAAGTAATAGGCTAGACACCTAGATCATGCGTTCCTCTATCAAATAACGTCATATTTTGATAGGGTCACAACAGTAAATTCTAAGAAAATGTGGGATTGTTTTATTGGGTTCTATTACTAAGCTATCAACATCGTTATTTTTCACCTTGAAGTAAGTAGCCACCTAGACTCTCCCCTTGTAAGGAAGGGAGGAAAAGGGAATAGATAATCTTTACCACCCTCTTTTACTAACATACACTCTTTTAGTTTATTGTTGTTTTCCCAAAGGTAAGCTGAGGCTGAAAATAAACAGTAGCTGCTGAACGTGCATTTATTTGTAGCATTGTAAAAACATAAAAGTGTTTAAAATACTTACATACATCCAAATAATGTATTGTCGTGTGTGTACGTGTGTTAATTATTAGTTGGTGACCTGGTGGTCTAGGGGTAAGGTGTCGGACTTCTGTGCTGAGGGTCCGGGGTTCAATCCTCGGTCCCGGCACGGATTTAACTGATTGCCAAACCCTTCCTTCACCTCTGACAAGACGTGTATTAATCACAACTTGTGAATGTGAGGAATGCCAGGCCTCCACCGTGGTTCGGATTCCACGTTAAACTGTAGGTCCTCCATTTCATCTCACAATCACCCTACCATTTCACATTAGCGTAAGTGTGTATAACCCGAACGGGTAGTAAGACGCGGTGCTAATAATAATAATAATAATTATTATTATTATTAGTTTTTATTATTATAACTATGAGTAAAATTACAATATTTCTATTCAACTAGTCTATTGGTTTTATCAATCTATAATCAAATGTTTTGAATATTGTAATTTTGTGCGTGAAAATGGATTTACCTTTAAGTAAAGAAGATAAGCGAAGAGTTAAAAAAGTGAAATTGCGGCAAGTGCTCGCCGCCAAATTAAAAAATTTATACGAAGCTCCGCACGGACTTTCTTGCTCTATTTAAAAAAAATGGTACGGCGCACCGCACAGACTTTCTCTCTTTCTAAAACTCGTAAGATTTCTGAACGGAATAATGTACAGTGTATCATCACCACTCCACATAAGAACACGCATAAAATAATATACAATGATATATAATCAATGAGAAAAGAGGCGCATCTTTGTCCACCTAAGAACATTTCAAACAGTTTAATGTCTTCCACAAGGGTCAACACTTCGTATTATAATTTCGATTCTAGTTAAAGTTTTAACATTTTATAAGGTGTTGCAGAACTTCAAGTCATCGCATTGATATTTACTTATTCATTTATACATTTTGACCAATAAAAAATGTAAATATTGACTATTGAGTCTAAAATGGAGATAGATCATTGCTATGCAAACATTTCTCCTAAGAGATTAAAGGAAAAATAACATACTTTTTAAGATACTTATATTTAATTACTCTATGGCATTGGAGAATTATTGCGTTAAGACTTAAGTAGTATATGTTTACAACTAAAGCTCACAAAATTGTATTAATATATTTGCAAATATATCAGAAACTGCTGCTTTTATAAAAATATATGTCAAATAAATGTTTTTTATTTCTAATAGTCCTACAATTTTGCAATGATAAGTTGTTTAGTTTCTCCAATAGTTGTGGAGATACGGAAATTAACGCTTCTGTAATGTACCCTAAAAATCATTTTCATAGGAAAATGAAAATAGCCAGTTTATTTATAATCTTAATCAACGCCTAGATACGAATTTGAATCAAAATCGTTTGAGCAGATTTTGAGAAAACCAAATTTATCTCTTTTCGCCCTTCAGTAAACTACCCTTAATTTTAAGTTTTTATAGACACACAGACAGACGGCATTGCAAAGACTATTTTTTAGGGTTCGGGGGGTCATGAGACGTCGACATCCATCAACATTTTAAGTTAGTTTTTTTTTTACGGTCGCAATACTTAAACTTTAATGTCCAAAAAGTAAAAAAAAAATCATATAATTGCGTATAGATTGAAAGTTATTGATTTTATAAAAATATGTTTTGGATAAAGTATCTGTATTATAAATATATATACATATTTGTAATGCTAAGTAATTTCATATCTCAAATAGTTTCGGAGCTATTTAAAAAAATGTTAATTGACGCATCAGACCGGAGCCCTTAAAGCCATTTTGCCGAAATATTGAGGGTAGCCATTTTGTTTGGAATATTTATTAATGTTTATAAATGAAATTTAATCAAAATCGTTTGAGCCGATTTTGAGAAAATCGACTTTTTCTCATTTTGCCCTTCAGTAAACTACCCTTAATTTTAAGTTTTAATAGACACACAGACAGACGGCATTGCAAAGACTATTTTTTAGGGTTCGGGGGTCATGAGACGTCGAAATCCATCAACATTTCAGGTTAGTTTTTTTACGATCGCAATACTTCAGCTTTAATGTCAAAAAAGCTAAATATATATATATAATTGCGTATATATTGAAAGTTATTGATTTTATAAAAATATGTTTTGGATAAAGTATCTGTATTATAAATATATATACATATTTGTAATGCTAAGTAATTTCATATCTCAAATAGTTTCGGAGCTATTATAAAAAATGTTAATTTACGCATCAGACCGGAGCCCTTAAAGCGATTTTGCCGAAATATTGAGAGTAGCCATTTTGTTTGGAATATTTATTAATGTTCATAAATGAAATTTAATCAAAATCGTTAGAGCCGATTTTGAGAAAATCGACTTTTTCTCTTTTTTCCCTTCAGTAAACTACCCTTAATTTTAGGGGTAGATATCCAATTCCAAAAACCCCTCGGGGCAACCCTATGAAAACCCTAGATATCAAGTTTCAGCTCAATCGGTAAAATAGTTTAGGCTCTAGTTGGAGGTACAGACAGACAGACAGACAGACAGACAGACAGACAGACGGAAATTCAAAAACCACTTTTTCGGATTCAGGAAGTCATGAAACGTAAAAATTCATCAAAATCTCGAGTTCGATTTTTTTGACGATCACCATACTTTCTCTACCTTTAAGATAGAGAGAAAGTAAAAAATTGAGATATATACTCAAAATTCGTAATATATATGAAACGAACTCATATACACTAACAACCCCGAGCACAAATTGCGTTATACTTAAGTTAAACATTTTTTTGACACCCGGATTTATATTTAATGATTTTATTTTTAAAGAATTAAAGCCCTCACTAGTATATTTAGACCAAAAATAATATATCTATATTGGGTCCACAAAGGTCAACACTTCGTATTAAAATTTCGACCTCCGGTTAAAATTTTCAAAATTTTATTAGTGGTTTTTATTAAATTCCTCATTTGTAATTTAGACCAATAAAAAAGAAAAATATTGACTATTGAGTCTAAAATGATAAAGATAGATCATTGTTGTACAAATATTTCCCCTAAGAGGTTTAAGAAAAAAGAACATACACTTTTTGAGAGACCTACTTATCTACATACTCTATGGAATTAGAGAATTATTGCGTTATAACATTATGTAGTGTCTCTTTACAAATAAAGCTCACAAAATTGTATTAATATATTTGCCAATATCTTCGAAACTGTTGGTTTTATAAAGATATACTCGCTTTGCTCGTTGGGGGCTTCGCCCCCAAACCTTCATTGGGTTTTCTTTGCAAGTGGATGTAAACTAATGTAATTCCAGCGTTGTTTTGAAATTAAAAAAGTGTGTAAAATGTGCAAAATTTACCTATTAAAATCAAAAAATCTAGCTCTATTTAAGGTATAACCGATGGAGATATGACCAAAAGTATAGTACCAAACTTGCGAATCTCCCCAAATCCATAGCTGCTGGTGTAATCAGTTTTTTGATAGGTCTTACCGTTTAGCCACAAGAGACCTCCATAGAAAGGTCCGCACCGACTTTAAAGTTGCTCCGCCATTTTAAATTTTTTTCGGTGTTTAAATACTAATTTTTTTAACTTTTTGGAATTTTCCTATCGGTTACGGGCTAGAAGCTATAAGTTTATCAAATTTCAAGTTTCTAGCTCACCTGGAAGTGGGTAAACATTAATGTCAGTGAGTGAGGGAGGGAGAGAGGGAGTGAGGGAGGGAGAAAGGGATGGAGGGAGGGAGTGATGGAGGGGGAAGGGAATGAGGGAGGGAGGGAGTGAGTTAGTGAGGGAGGAAGGGAGTCATGAAACGTCGACATCCATCAATATCTCAGGTTAGATTTTTTGATGGTCGCAATAAACTTTATTTAGTGTTTGAAAAGTTAAAAAAATATATATATTTGCCTTTAGCTTGAAAATTATTATTGGTTTTATAATAATATGTTTCTTATAAAAGATTTGTATTATAAATAGATCTACATATTTACAATGATACATAATTTCATATCTCAAAGAGTTACTGAGATATGATAAAAAAAAAAGAGAATCTACGCATCAGACCCGAACCCTTAAAGTCATTTTGGTGAAAAAATGAGAGTAGCCATTTTTTTTATAATATTGATCAATGCTTATAAATTAAATTTAATTAAAATGGTTTAAGCCGTTTTTGAGAAAATCGATTTTTTCTCTTTTTGCCCTTCAGTAAACTACCCTTAATTTTAGGGTTTGATATCCAATTCCAAAATCCCTCGGGGTAACCCTATGAAAAACCTATATACCAAGTTTTAGCCTGATCGGTAAAATACTTCGAGGTACAGACATGACAGACAGACAGACGGAAATTCAAAAACCACTTTATCAGATTCGGGGGGATATTAATCAAAATCTCGAGTTCCATTTTTTTGACGATCGCAATACTTTCTCTACCTGTAAGATAGCGAGAAAGTTAAAAGGAAGCTTCTAATATGGCATTATGGAGGACTCAATTTGAACAAGTAAATGGACCTTTCGTAAGACAAAACCCCTAATAATGTAATTATTACAAACGTGTATGAATATAATTCCCCTTTAAAAAGTGAAACGTATACTGACCATAATTTCCCTTACATTACGTAATAGACGTTAAATGAACATGAGAGCTCTTTATATAGTGATATACGCAGTGGCAGATCTACATAAAATAGCGCCTGTGGCAAGCACTGAAATATCGTCCCTGTGCAAACACCTGCTATCCATCTTTTAAACAATTTTACCACATACCAGCTCAAAAATTAGACAAGATCATTAATCATTTATTTAACACCTTATGGCAATACAAGAAAATTACCAATGCACCTTTCTTGTTTTTACCGACGCAATTGATCATGATGTGCTTAAATCTGTTGTTTCTGTTTCGTCTCTTTACACACTCAACAGAGCAAGATCACACAATCTGCTCTGACCTATGAAGGCTCTCAAATACGAAAGTATTAGTTTCAGCTCTCGCAGCTGCGATGGTTAGCAGTATCTAAATAGCACTGCGAAGATTGGGGAAAACACTCTCATCTCTATACAGAACAATACATTCTAGAACCTCTTCAAGTCTTGATATTTTAATGTTGGCCAGCTTGATAAAAACATTCGACAATCTAAAATTTCTTCATATAGTTGCTGTCCATCATATCACAGCTGGTTTCATTTTCATCGTTTGTCATGGCCTGGATAACTTGAAGTATCTTCTCAAGTACTTTTTTTTAACAGACTTCACTGCTTCTGTCCTTACCCTCCATCTGGTTTTGGACTCCGACTTCACAACCACAGGCGCAGCGTTTTTCAGTTTTTCCCAGCGCTGTGTTGAATGAGAGACTGACACATTAAGAGGTTCGATGTTTCCAAAAACCGTGACCATCATTGTATCCTGCTTGACGTAGGTACACCCACCAAGTTGAGCGAGTGATTGTCGCAATTCACAAACATTGCCAGGCTGCTTTTCTCACTTACTCTTTGTTGAACACTACTTCTATGTTCAACTCAGCAGGGTTGTCATAACACTCTGACTGACAACTCTTGTAGCTCCATTTCGTCCTTCTTTTCTTCTTTTTCTGTTAAACTTTTCTTTAATTTTTAATAAAAATCAAAGTGACCTCGAACGTTATAAAACAATAAATAGGATTATGTTGTTAATAATTAAAAAAAAATATTCTCAATTTTAGATAATATTATTTCTTTAATGATAATAATTATAAACTGAGTAGTAAGACGTGGTGCTAAAAATAAAATACAAACTTGTTTAGTTTAAATATTATTTAACACTTAAAAACAAACAAAAACATGTTGAAATACGACCTTAGGACCTTTGCGCCCTAGGTTTGCTCTGTCTCAACGGCCAAGTTCTGGCATGAGGTCTAGTATGAGATCTTATATAGGCTATTTACATTATGAATCTCATGGATTTAGCTACAGTTTGTACAAAAACAAATATTTAACGTTCGATTTAGTAGTTAATCATATAACAACTAAAAATTATTTAACATTAAAAAAGTATTTGGAATAAAAAAGTAAAAGAAATTATAACTGAGTAAATAGAAACTGTTCAGTGACCCCCCCCCCCCCCCCCCCCCCTTAAGTGGCGCCCAGGGCACTCATACTCTAGCTAGATCATGGGCTTCCAAGCTGGGCGTCGCGCCTATAAGGAATCACTAAAACTTATAATGTCTAGTGGAATGCAACATGCACATTTTAAATACATGTACTCGTACATATTTTAAATACGTTAATAAATCATACAAGAAGACATATGTTTCGTCATTATGAACAAATTGTACACATGAGATTATGTACAGCAAAAATATGTCTACTCTAATATCTTCTTATTCAGTTCTGTAATTTTGTATTGTTACTCTTAAAATAATGCAATTTAGTAATGAAATTACAATTTTCTTTTTAACAATGCCACCAAATTGAATTTGGGCATATATATATTTTTTAAATATTGGTTACAAGGGCGTCGCACGAAATTCTGACATTTGAAGGGTGGTGGTCTCAAAAGCTTGGGAACCCTGCCCTAGATCCACCACTGGATATACGTGAAGTGAACATGATTTTTCTTATTTAGATATACGCGTGTACTGAACATGATTTGAATTTGTTTAGTGATATGAGTGTAATGAACATGATTTTAATTTGTGTTTAATTTTAATATTGTGGAAATGTATTGAACATCATTTTTCTAAACTTTGATGGTATGTGTTTATTGAACATAACTTTTCTTTTTGTTGTGATATAATGTATAATATACATTTATTTTAGCATGTGATACACCTTTTTTGAACATTATTTTCCTAAGCGTTGTGTTATGTGTGTAATGAACATGATTTTCCTGTGTGTTTGGATGTATGTATAGTATACATAATTTTCCTAAACTATGTGATATACGTGTAATGAACACGATTTTCCTTTGTGTTGTGATATAGGACCTACATGTTACGGCCATGGTTTACCTTTATTTTGTGAAATAACCTACGTATAGAGATCATATTCTCATAAACTTTGTGTATACGTGTAGTGAACATGATTTTCCTTTATTTTGTGATCTAGGCCTACGTATAGTGAACAGAATTTTCCTAAGCTTTGTGGTATACGTGTAATGTTTCATACCCGACTGTGATTTGAGAACCAATGTTCCCGTCATCAGCAGGCCACGACGATGATAACACGAGAATGAAGCTTTAGACCAGTGTTTCCCACATTGGGTGATACCGTCCTCCAGGGGTATTTTTGGTTTTGTGAGATGGTAAATAATTACAAGGGAGCTGTACGGCAACGTATGGGTTTTTATTGATATTGCGGGAATAATTTTATGCTAATAAATACAGGCAATAGAATATTAACCATGAAGAACATGGTGTGATAAAGATTTACCTCTAAACGAACGTATTGTTGGGTTGATAAGGATTGTTTACTTGATATTTATAACACTGGCTGCGAAATAAAACTTTTTTTCTGCTGTCTCAATGTGAAAGGTGATTTTAACTAATTCCAACATGTTACATTTTTTCCGAAGTTCATTTACCACTGCCACGTACGGTTTTTATACAAACCACAAAAATAATGCTAAAAAAGTGGATTTTTAGTGTTATAAAGAGCGTTTTAAAATAAAAATAAAATAAACTATTTATTTCTACTATATTAAACTAAGTGCCTATATACCTTTAAAAATGACCAGCGTCTGAAGATTAAAAAAATGTATTTGCGTGGAAGGAGGGCTGCGTTGATTTAAGTTTATGTCCTTGTTGCGTATCTTCTCTTTTCAAGCACCAAACATAGTCCTCTAGCATTGTTACGTTCCACCGTCCCTGTTATCTTCTCTCCATCTCCTTTATTCCCTGATGAAATCTTTCACCCTGCTCTTCACTCATAGTTCCCAAATATCAGGAAAGTAGTCAAGGTGAGAGTACAAACAGTGGAGTTTTAAACTCATATTGCACCCGAGAGCTTGCAGTCTTCTTAACATATGTCTCACAATTTCTTTATATTGTAGGGCTTTTACATTTCCAAGGAACTTATTGACTACATCTTTGAAAGAACACCATTCCTGACGTTTTATTTCGTTCATAGTGTCCAAAAATTCAGTGTCTTTCATAAGCTATCTAATCTTAGGTCCATCGAATACTCCCTCTTTTATCTTAGCTTCAGATAAAACTGGAAAATTTGCCCTTAAATAATTTAAGCATAGACCATTCTTGTCCAGCGCATTTACGAATTGATTCATGATCCCAAGTTGTATATGCAAAGGAGGCAATAGTATTCTTTTAAGATCAACTAGACTGGCACTTTCTTTTCCCCGGCATTAAACTTCTCTTAGGCCATTCTTTTGTTGTCCAATGTTTACACCTACTTCTACTGTCTTTCACATAAAAACAAGGATATTTTATATACCCTTCTTATTGGCCTAGTAAGATACTGGGAATCTTTAAGTCTCCACACATTGGCCATTGATGTTCCTGATAGCTATTTTTTTCTAAAATTGATTCAAGTTTTTCATATGTTTCTTTCAGAGAAACAGAATGCACAACTGGAATCGAAGGAAATGCTCTTCTATTACGAAATAAAACTACTTCGAGACTTCTTTTCGAAGCATTAATAAATAATAGCCGTTCATTATTATTGTAAGCTAGCTCTCCCAGTTGAAGAATTAAACCAGGTGCGTCACAACAATAAACTAGCTGGTCTTCCATCTTAAGGAACTTACTAAATTCTTCCTCTCGACTCTTAAACCAGTAAAATGTGATTTATGGCACCAGCAGATTTTTTTTCTTTTAATCTCGATCCCAGTATTTCACGCTTGCCTTGGAAAGACCTAAGTCTCGTACTAAATCATTCAACTCGGTTTGAGTAAAAAGTTGAGGCCTATCTTCGTTAGTGGGGGGTGAAAAATCCTCATCAACGTTAAGCTATGTAGACTCTGAGGAACATGACTGCTCATTGTCCTCTAGTTGAGTCGGTGTGATAGGAATTGGAACATCTGGTCCATGCGGCACAGTCTTATAGCTGATACTAGGCCTTCTGGGTATTTGATTTTCGACTTTTTCATTTTGTTTTACTCTGATACACTACTCAAACAGAAGTGACAATGATCGTAGTGATTTTTTGGTTCGCGCCATATCATGGAAATTCCAAACGGCATAGATTTTCGTCTTCCTTAATACCAGTGCCTTAAATCTTCAACACAAGTTTAACCTGCAGTATGTGGAGCCCAATTCTTGTCCTGATTTCCAAGTTTAACTTTAAAATACGAAAAATACATTTTCTTAATAAACTATGTAATATTATCTTTCTGTCTTCGTAACAAGTATGAACCGCATAATAAACATAAATTATCCGGATTCTTCACACATTGCCTCCTTGTAAGTCCGGAAGTCATGTTATGGTTAACTATATAACACTTTATAGACAACACAAAGCAAAACTAAAAAATATCACCGAACTGTTAACAGTTAAGTATACTATATTGCCAACGACCGCGAGTATTGAATAACAACTGAGGTATTTGAGGTGTTATTTTAAGTAAGATGCACTTTCCTCCAAGGAGCTGGGTTTAACTTACTAAAGATAAATACATGACCTGGAAATTTTCTCCTGAGTCACCGTTGACAGATTTATTTCCGCCTTTCATGGTCACGCATAGATAAATTCACGGTCACCGAAACTTTTAAACACTTGGAAAGATAAAGATGAGAAATTCTGGGGTAAGAAAGCAGACAAAAGGGTGGGGGGGTTGTTTTGTGGAAATATATCCATGAATATCATTAGTGTGTGCTAAAGTTGTTCACTTTTAGCTATAATTCTATAGTTATTACCGCAATTATGACGATGTATGTATAGTATCCAGTATAATTAATATATTATCGAATTACATAAAATCTTGACATATTATGACAAAAATCAGCACATCGCTTAACATATAAATCACTTATTTTCACCAAGACAGCGGAATCGTCGCAGGCCAGTGTAATCGGCTTGTACATTCGACTATTAAGATGAGACCTATTGATGTTAAGAATGATAGTCTTCTACGTACAGTTTTTCTTCATTCCAAAAGGGACGACTCTGCACCGACCAAGTTTAAACTTGGTGATATCGTCCACTTCAGAAGTGATGGCTGACTTATATTATATTAGGGACGATAGTTCTATAAGCTTGGCGATGTTATTTAAAAAATGTCACGTTACTTGCTGTCACCTTATTAAGTGACGTGTAGGCTAAGGCCATCTTTTCCCCCATAGCCAATGATAATTCCTTCCAAATATCACTAACTCCAACGCAAGCCATCGTACTAATTCTACAACTAAGGAAATGAGGTCACGGGAATTACAATTATTTTGGCCTCCTAATTTTAATACCTTATACCTCCATAGAGAAGATGAATCATTCATCACACAATTTAATCCCTTCTTCATTTGACGCAATGAGATGAAGAGAGCCAGCCTAAGCTTGCATTGGCCGCTGACTTCACTTTCAATTCACATTGTAAATTATCTCGGAAACTCAAGTGACATCAATCACAATGCTCAAGTTGATTCATTAATCGAGCTTGGAAAAAAATATTCTATACAGTCAATAAACAAAATAAATTGTACGAACTTAAAATTGAATTCAGATATAAAGCTACTTGATTTTCTAAAATATGACATTTAAAATGTAAACCTATCTACAAAATGGCCAGGCATATTCTCTGACGATAGACAATGTTTTAATATTGCTCGTTCGTATTTTAGGATGTGCGAGAGACCGAGAGCGAGAGGTGGCCAGCCAGTAGTGCACCTCGCCGCGCCTTACCTTCACCGCTTGGGTTGAGCCTCACATCAAGGGAGGTGAGTTCGTTCATCTTGGAAATACAAATACGTATTGTTAGATAACCTTTGGTATTTATTTACAAATACTACACTTATATAACAATTATAAGAATCATAAGTTTCTTGATAATGTGACAGAACCCTATTGATGATCAAATATTTTATTCATATTTACGTATATATTGAAAACTTCTTTATTATTTTAATTTCGCTATCTTTAATAATACCTAAACTTCAATAAAGTCCATAATTGAGTCAAAACACCCCTTTAACACTTAACAATATATAAAGACAAAGATTCTAAATTAAATTTTTATATAATAAAATAAAACATTTTGTTACCTTTCAGAAGTGGGCCTATGATTTTCAGATGTATTATGGCTGAGAATAGGGGGGGAGGGGGGTTTGGTACTACTATGTATTTTACAAATGTTATGTTTATGTGAAATATTAAAAGATATGCAAGTATTTGAAGATTTGAAGCTTGTGTCAGAACGAAGAATTGCAAGGAATAACCAATGGTCTGACTGACCTCTAGGTGATCCTACACGGTTTATGAACCCTGGTACCCTGGGCTCAAGTAGTAGCACTCCAATACAAGTATTGAAGATCCTGCGTCTTAACCCGCGCATCCCCAAAACGGGTAGCGTAACCCCCTAGACTCGATGGTGATTAGTCAGCCTAGTTAGCTGAGATACACTATTTAACCTGGCTCCTGGCCTGGTTTACCGTAGTAAATGCTGAAACTCTGTTTATGTTGTCAGCGCAAGGTTCTCTTGTTTACAAGCTAATACAACACCTTGCAATACTTGTTTCTTCATTCACAATTCAGAGCACAACAATATTAAACAAGCGCGCCTCTCAATTTAGGCCGTTTGATTACACTACCGGGGTTTTCTTTAAGATATTCGAACAAATTCTGAATATCTTAACTCCCTCCAACTATTTGGAAAAAAAACTATTTTTTTTTATCCTCCTCGTTTACATTCTGCATTCATAAACTTCATGAATCATCATGCTACCTGGTAGCTCTTGTGTAGCTTACGACCAAGCAACAATGGTGCAAATAAATGAGCGCAGACCAAAATAAGCATACACTTATTTATTAAAAAACAAAGCAATAATCTCAGTAGTTGTTTAGATTACGTAATGAGGTTACTACAATATTCAAGAGGGCATACCGACCTACAACATACACTTGAGGGTTTCAGCCCAAGATCAAAAACAATGAGATATATAATATTTAAGACAAAGATCACTGAAATACTAACAGTCAGAAATGCTAATATGTGCTGCGGACCTAGAATATAAGATCCTGATTACATAGATAACATAGAGAATGTTTGCCCAAACAAGACGGTCAGAATGGGCCCTCTCCGGGCCTGACCTCTTCTATCTCTTATTAACCTCCTGGTTGATCGCTCTCTTCCTCGGTTTACCTCGTTGTCGAACTTCTTATCTGTGGACAGAACTTGACTCGGGATCCCTAGAGGCCTGGAAACAAAAGGCTTCAGCCTCCCTACATTAACTAATAATGAGCGCTAAGTAAGTTGGTTTAGTACAATACCTTACTCAGGACTTCTAAAATCTGGTAAGGACCTGCGAATTTTGTCAGGAATTTCCTAACCTGGTTCTTCCTCAAAGTAGTATTCGTAAAATCGACCCACACTCCGACATGGTATGTATTGGGTTGGGCCCTCTTATCGTGTTTGAGGTTTGTCTTTGTAGTTTAGTCCGTTCTGATTCTTCAGTCTCATTGAAATGTGAACCCTCCTTAATAGTTCAGTTGGTGTTGCAACTCTTGCATTTCTACCTCGTATGTCTATAGTAAGCTACCTACGTCCGAGCTTGACCTTCTCCAGTTTAATCGTGTATTCGATGACAGTCGTCATTACTTTTTCTGTTCTTTTTTTAACTTCGTCTTTGTAAAATGGCTTGTCCTTTTCCTGAAATAGCCCCAATTATCTTTTGTTGTGGCTGTATGATGTTCCTATTTTTCACAAAAAATAATATCCTCCCTAGCAGTTTTATCGACACACATACTGATGTTTTTTTCTACTCTCGTAGTTTACGTGGCAAGTCTTCGCTTTGCTCTCCATTTGTTCCCTTCCAAGGTCGACTCCTGTCGGCTTCTCTGATGTCGCTTTGCTTAATCAAATGCAACTCGGTTATTTTGTGGTGCCTGGATATCCAACCCTTTCACCCCCTAGATTACTCAACCTACGGGTATCTCTGGGTTACCTTGTGTCAACGAGCTCCCACAGATGCTGCGTTACACATACACTTGCTGGTCCTTTAAAAAGATCGTCCGTGAACAATGGCTCGACTAAATAAATTCAGCTTTTACCCTAAGCTTCAACGGCACTTTCACCTACGACCCTTATCGACTTTACTCGCGCCTGGGCATAGTCTTTCACCAACAGTTAAGACTATCCGGACTTGAACTACCTTCATAGCACATTTAGGGTTAATTACTCCTTTATAGCTATGTTTTCCTTATTGTCTCCTTATCAGATGTTTCATTCAGGCTTATGTGTAACATCCTCTAATCGTAACGTCTGCTTAGATTATATTATTATTGCTGAGTTTTTATTCGTGAGGGCCTAATACGCTATCATAAGTCGCATCGGCCCGACATCTCACCACCTGAAATACGACCCTATAGGATTTCTTACCTCTATCTAAATCCACCACAACTTCTCCCAAGTTTTGCATTTTGCGACCTGAGAAGCCCAAATCTTGAAACTCGGCTTTGACATCTTCATGGACTCTACACTCTTTTGCCACATTATGGAAATTTGTGCCCCGCTATCCACTAGAAATCGATATTATTTCCCTTGAAAATTTCACGCTTACATCAATTCACTTGTGCATTCATCTTCTTTTACTGACAACGTGGGGATAATTCTCGTTGAGGACCGTAGTTCGCGGCTTCTACGACCCCTTTCTCGTTTGGGCGATGGCTCACTTCCCCAAAACACTGTTTCGCCAGATGCCCATTTTACCGCATCTAAAGCATTGCCTTCTATCCTTTATGGATGACTGCTGTCTCCCCTTACTGGATCTCAATCCCTCATTACATGACCTTGCTTTTTACACTTGAAACAAGGCTTCCCTTTATCTATGGGGAACATTTTCTACTACTGCGTTCCTCCCTTTCTTGAGGTTGATGATCGGCTTCCACAACGTATTTCGCCCTTTCTACTGCCTCTCTGAATGACTTAGGTTTTGCCAACCTAGTAAATTTACCTATTTCTCTTAAAAGTCAATTTAAAAAAGAATCTAGGGCTCTTTCTTCAGCCTCGAACTTAATTACCTCGTTCCGGACTGGATGATTCCCTAATTCGTACGTATTGACGTTAATTCTTTTAATCCTGTCCTCAAAATATTCTACACTTTCCCCCCTAAAGTACCTAATTTTGGTCAGCTGTTTCCTAAAAAATCGGCTTGTCTGTTTCTTTATGAACCTATCCACTGGGCTTTCTTCACTCCCTCAAAACTATTGGTTTCTCAACAGCTTGGATCTGAAATTGCAAACTCTAATGCCTCTCCTCCCAACTGTATTTTAGTTACAGCCTTTAGTTCTACATCTGACGATCCAGATAATATTGATTCTTGACCTATCTTCTCGAAAAACACTCAGATGTTGTCTTCTGCTCTCCCATGGAACACTGGAATAGTCGGCAATAATGTGAAATTTCTAACAGTCGGTATAGGTTCGTTATCACTCTTATCTCTTTTGAGTCGCTTCTAGTCTAACATTCTCTGCCCTAACCTTTCCAGCTCCCCCGCTAGTTGGTTAATAGCAGTTTGTGGGTCAACCTACACCCCCATTAACTTCAACTAAAGCCATGGTAATTGTGTCTAAGAATTCCTACCTTTTATTACTCTCCACAGGTCCTCTCTGGAACTAGTGATGCTCCACTGATGGCTTGGACCTCCTCTCCTCTGAGTCCTGGTACAGTGTCCTCGTTCCTCCACACGTACCAATGTTTTTCACATTTTCACTCCCAAATTGTTTCTCGCAATAGTAGTATATTTTTGATGTTACCATAAAAAAAAATTAAAACGCCACTAAAATTTCACTTCTAGATCAGACTTCAGACACCAAATGTCAGAAGTATATAATGTCACTTCGGACACCAAATATCACCACCCCCCACCTTTCATATGATTGTCAGGATGTGTTGAGTCCGAGGATGGAAAAGGGGGGGGGGTGGATATATGATTGTGAGGCTTATAATTGACTTTTGGCTTGGGTTTTTGTGGTTTTTATTGGTACTACTATGTCTAATACATATGTGATGTTGATGTGAAATATTAAAATATATGAAATAATTTGAAAGACTCTTTGGAAGCTTGTGTCAGAACGAAGAATTGCAAGGAATAACCACTGGCCTGACTGACCTCTAGGTGATCCTACGCGGTATATGAACCCCGGTACCCTGGGCTCGAGTAGTAGCACTCCAATACAAGTACTGATGATCCAGCGTCCTAGCTCGCGCAAACCCTAAACGGGCAACGTAACCCCCTAGACTATATGGTGATTAGTCAGCCCAGTTAGCTGGGATATACTACTATTTAACCTGGCTTCTGGCCTGGTTTACCGTAGTAAATGCTGAAACTCTGTTTATATTGCCAGTGCATTGGTTCTATTTGTTTACAAGCTAATAACAACACCTTGCAATACTCGTTTCGTCATTCACAATCCAGAGCACAACAAGATTAAACAAGTGCGCCTCTCAATTTAGGCCGTGTGATTACACTTTTAACATTTAGCCAACAATTTGTCCTTTGTTTAGACACGTAAACATCTCATAATAGTATATAATTGTTTTAATCATTACCGTGTAGGTCTACATATTACTGTTTTATTTAAATTTTGTAACATCCAACTACCCGTGTATTACTTAACATACTTAACATACTTACTTAACATACTTAACTTCCAAGTTTGCATAGGTTTGAAATTATTTAGTTTAAACTTCTTTGTTGCCACCTTAAAATATATGAATAAGATATACTTGTATCACTTGCTTATTATAACATTTGATGAATTATTTGTGAATATCACTTTATATAAGGCCTACTTCAAAATTTATTAAAACCTTTTAATTTCCCAAAATGACTCTCTTACGTAGAATCATAGGCACTTATGCCCACCAGGGCTGGGTTATGAAATCACATCTGATATTTTATCTCTGCACCTATCAAGTCAGTGTCACCACCGGCTCCTTGGTTATCATAGTTGAAAGTAGCTGTGATGGCTTGTCAGAGAGTAAAGGATATACACAGACTGTATTTTAATTAGTGTCAAATATTCTAGGGGCGTATTCCCATCCAAGCATTAAGAAAAGTTCATATAAACATGGGTCTAAAAACTCCTAATTTCTGAGGCTGGAGAAATTTTATTGTTCGACTAATAATTATTAGTCAGCATGATATCAGATGATTGGAAACTAATATGTGTTTTTGGCTCACTTTTTGATGCTGATTCCAAAACTGTTCTTAATTTTCTTCTATCACGTACAGTTCTTTCACAATGGACCAAAGTTGACTTCCAACATTTATCGCTGAGAACATTATATGTGCCAGTAGGTAATGCGTATTGTTTGACAGAAATTTTGCAACATAGACCTGTAAGCCTTTAGGTTGCCACAACTGGTGCTGCTAGGTGTCCTTGTCTGACCTTGGAAGTGTTGTGACTCTCAGACGCTTGCATTTCCAGATATGTTCTCATTGTATTTCGTTTTGTGTTTGCATTTCCAACGATGTTCTCTGTTTATTTCCCTATTGTGATTGCAGTTATAGTTGTAGTCTTACGATGTCTACACGGAAGTGTGTGACCAATTCAATTTTTTTTAATATTTGTGCTTAAACAAAGAATGGACATAACAGACTTTGTGAAGAAAGCTTACTATGCTTATTTTAAGTGAAGCTTGGTGACCATGATAAGGCATAGGCGACAGACAGTTTGCCACTATTGTGTTGAGAGGTTAAGGTTATGGGCAAAAGTTAAGAAGACGTGCATGTCGTTTGCAATTTATATGGTGTGGAGGGAGCCTAAATACCACCTTAATGACTGTTACTTTTGTTTGGTTAATGTTCAGGGGTGCAATTCAAAAAATATAAAGCAAATTGTGTATCCAAGCATTCCTTCAGCCATTAGGCCAATTCCACATGGAGAAGACCTTCCTGCCTCTCTTTCTCCAGCTGTTTTAAAGAACATGGCAGAAGATGATGTTGAAAGTGAACTTGATGTAATCTCTGAAGCCAATAATGATGATGTCTACAAGCCTGAATACGACTTTACTCCACAAAGTTTCTTGCAGAGCGAACTTAATGATCTAGTACGTGATCTGAATTTTCCTAAGGAATCTGCAGAACTACTTGGCTCCCGGCTTAAAAGTAAAAATCGTCTGGCACCAGGAACACATTTTTCATGGTACAGACACAGAGGACAAGAACTAGTTCCTTTATTTTCAAAGAACGATTCCTTGGTTTACTGCAATAACACAAACGAGTTTATGAACTTCTATGGCATTGAACATAATCCTAATTAGTGTAGACATTTTACTGGCTCATCCATGAGGAGCCTCAAAGGCGTGTTACTACACAATGGGAACGTGTATGGGTCTATTCCTATGGCCCATTCAGTTGAAATGAAAGAGACATTCGAGAACATCAAGGTACTGTTAACAAGTACCAAGTATGCGAAACACAAATGGCTAATCTGTGGTAACTTAAAAGTTATAGGAATTCTATTAGGACAACAAGCTGGGTACATGAAACTATCTTGCTTTCTATGTGATTGGGACAGTCGGGAAAATCAAAGGCATTGGAGTGTGAGAGTTTGGCCAGAACGGAGGAATTATGTGCCTGGAACTAAAAACATATTGCATGAACCGCTTGTAGACCCCCAAAACTCTTGCTTCCACCACTACACATCAAACTGGACTTGATGAAGCAGTTTGTAAGGGTTCTACCACAAGATGGACCTTGTTTCAAGTACCTTTTTATGAAATTTCCCTTCATCACCCAAGAAAAATTGAAAGCTGGAGTTTTTGTTGGTCCACAAATCCGCAAACTGATGAAGGACGAAGATTTTGAGAAAACGATGAATGAGAGAGAAATAGACGCATGGACCGCCTTCCAATCTGATATCGAAAACTTTCTAGGGAATAACAAAGATCCAAATTACAGAAACATTGTTAAAACAATGTTGGAAAACTTCAAGAAGTTGGGTTGAAATGGAGGATCTGCAAGGAAGTCAAAAAATAGAAAGTTTGAAAATTAATGGAACACTGGTTACTATTTTTTGTTACAGAATAGCCACGAAAGTATTAGGATAGTTCTTTATAGTATTAGGACAGGTCCCTACAATATTTAAAAAATGTGTTTGTAAAAAAAAGTCTTGTGTTTGAATATATTTGTGCTTAAAATAGCTAAAAATCTTGAAAACATAACCTCTGAATTTGTGTAAAAACCTGACGTGATAGAAAAAAATGAAAGTCATTTCTAGAATCAGCATGAAAAATAGATTCAAGAACACCAACTTTTGAGAAATCATCTGAGAAAAAATTAAAAAATGCAGACTAGTGATAATCAATCCAGCAGAAGAAGTAGCACAATTATACAACACCAAGTTTAACAGAAACAATCAAAAACACAAGAATACAGAACATTTTGTTACAATAATTGTTCAAAATGGGGTCCTGCTTCGATGCTCCCTCTAACTCTGCGTTCCATGCCTTGTTGTACTTTGATGAATATACCTGGATATTTAGGTATTTGCTCACATCTGTTTAGGATACGTTAACTTAAAACCTTAACATAAGAAACAGGAGTTGAGTAAACAATGGACTTTAAATGTCCCCGGAGGTAAAAATCCATTGGGTTCAAATCTGATGATCAAGCAGGCCATTAATTAGATAGCTCACAACCTTTTCATCTTTGCGGAAAACCTTTAATAATTCTAAAACTAAGCGTTTTTAGATTCATGTTTGTATGCATTTTTCTTAATGTTTGGTCGATAGAATTACGCCCTTATAATATTTGACACCAATTAAAATACAACCTGTATAGACCACCAAGTAAAGTTAAATACAATAATTGGCGTTGAGACTAGTCGATGCGTGGCAGCTCTCCGTACTGAATGATTTGCTCACATCGAGTACGTTACGTTACGATGCATCCATCCAGTCAGCCATCAAGTAGGTAGTCTTTGACAAATATTCCACAACATTGGTGTTTATTCAATGAAAGCAAGGGAAGCAACGCTTCCTTGAAATCAAAAAGGAAATAAAGAAAATAAGAGGAAAATAAAGTTAGAACAAATTATTATGTTTAAAAAATATCCAACAAGTAGTGTCTATAGGCCTACTGTTAATAATAGTTGAGATGGCAGCTCTTCTTTATATAAACAACCAGCCATTTGATATCGCTCTTTATTCCATCAATCGTTTGTTTCCGGGTCTGTCCGGCCTTCATCGGGAAAAGGGAAGCAGCGTTTCCCTAGGCGAGTAGTAGCTCAGCTTACTTTTTACGTAATATACTGTTAAAATCTTATTTTTTTAGGTTGTTTGTAGCATATTTATTTTTTCTAAATATAATTGTGGACACTATATTTCAAATAAATATATTTATCACCAATTTACACTAAGTTTAGTTTTATTTTACAAGAATATTGACGCTTGTTTGATCTGCCAAGAGAAGCAGTTTGTTTCTTTGCGTACAGTAATAGAATGATGAGTGCGTCAACAAGTGCAGCAGTGGAAGAGAAGAGCTGCTGTGTCAAAACTCATTAGTATTATTTTGAAACAGTTTTTCGCCCTTGTCTTTGGACGATAAAAATTTTTCTAAACAGGTAGACCTATTCCATCTTTAGGCAACCTATAAAAAACTTTGCCATTTCAAAACTAAATTTTATGTTTAGTGTTTAGTAATGTCGGGGTGTTGATTTGGTGAAAAATTATATAGTTGACCTTACTATTTACTTTTAATAATTGTGTGTAGAATAAATACTGATTTAATGAGATTAATAATATTTGCAAAACTATTAAAAGGCATGCCAACGGTCAAACTCATTTGCAGATCACAAACCCAAGAGAAAACTTCGGCACTCGTAAATTGACCATTATTACTATTATTATTATTATTATTATTATTATTATTATTATTATTATTATTATTATTATTCGTAAATTAGTTAAAACTACTTTGATTATAGACAGAGACAATTGGATGAACTTAATAGACAATAGTAGTAAATGAAAACCCAAGGAATTTTGGAAATTTGTTAAAAATAATCGTGTGAATAAAGTTTTCCCATCTAGCCTAGAAATTAATGGCAAGATTATAGTGGATTATTTATTAATTGCTAATGAGTTTGGGACCTACTTTCGTTCCGTTTATAATTCAGCCTTTCCTGTCTTACCCTGCCCTATTATTGAAACTAGCGCGCCCTTGTATCCATGCCACATTACACCCTTGGATGTTGCTAATGAGTTCTCCTAGATGTGCCGGGACAGATGGAATTCCAAGTTTTATGCAAAGGCTGTGCCAGCATTTTCAGCCCTTTGTTAGCCCATATCTTTAACATTAGCCTGTCAAATGAAACTTTTCCTCTTACATGGAAACAATCTGCTGTCATATCTATTTTTAAAAAAGGGTAAAAAACAAATGCTTGTAATTATATACCAATTTATCTATTAAACACTTTCTCCAAAGTATTCGAGAAAATCATACATGAGCATACTTTCCATCACCTTAAAAATAAACTTTCAGATAATCAACATGGCTTTATAAAAAATAAATCTACTGTCATTAATTTAGTAGAATTTCTTGGGCATGTTGCCCCCTCAAGTCTTTGTTCAAGGTCAGGTTGATGCTATTTATTTTGACCAAAGTAAGACATTTGACTTGTCAGCATAGTATTATTCTCTCTAAACTTGTAATTTTGGACTTTCTCACTCATATGCACATTGGTTCAGCAGTTATTTGCATGAAAATTTATTCACTATAAAATTGATTCACACACCTCAAATACATTTTTAGCCCCCTGTGGCATACCACAGGGTTCTAATTTAGGTCCTCTTCTCTTCAATGTGTTTATTGATGACATTGGTAAATATTTGAACTCCTATAGTTATTTAATCTTTGCTGATGATGTAAGGTTATTAAAAATTATCAAATCAATTGCAGATTGTATAGATTTACAAAATGATATAAATGGTATTCTGCAATGGTCTTTTGAAAATGGAATGTCTATTAATAAATCTAAGACCAAATCTTTATCATTTACTAGGAAAACTAATCCTTTCTTTTTTACTTATAAATTGGGCAATGAAAACATAGTTCGCAACCTTTATATTAATGATCTTGGTGTTTTCCTGGATAACAAACTTTATTTCCACTATCATGTTGACCATGCAATTTCCCAATCATTGAAATTACTTGGACTTAATACATTTATTACTTCATAATTTAATAAAGTTGACTGTTTTTTATGTCTGTACTACTTATTGGTTAGATCTAAGTTAGAATATGCTACTGTTGCTTGGAATTCCATTACCTTAACTGACTCTTTTAGTTTGGAAAACGTTCAAAGAAAATTTGTCGCTGCGTGCTATGATAAATTCTTTAGTAACCGGATTTATTATGATTATGACAGAATTAGAAATCTCTTAGCTTCAAACTCTCTTCTCGCGTGGACTTTATTGTGATGTCCTTTTTGTTTTTAATATTTTCAATAGCAAAATTTCTTGCAAATTTGCCCTTGATTATGTAGGCATTCATATTTCTTCTCGGGCTTCTCGTAATTCAAAACTATTTTGTCTCAATAGCTCTTATAAGGTAAGCTCTATAGTTCGTTGTATCCATAGCGCCAATTCTAGATTTGTAGAATTCGACTTCTATTATAAAAGTAAAGCTAAAATTAGAGAATTATTTAAGGAAATCCCACATCAATAATTTATCATGTAGAGGTTCAGCCTATAATATTTAAATTTACAATATTCTGATTTATTACTTTCTCGCTATCTTCCAGGTAGAGAAAGTATTGTGATCGTCAAAAAAATCGAACTCGAGATTTTGATGAATTTTGACGTTTCATGACCCCCCGAATCCGAAAAAGTAGTTTTTGAATTTTCATCTGTCTGTCTGTCTGTCTGTCTATATCTCAAACTAGAGCCTAAACTATTTTACCGATTGGGCTGAAACTTGGTATCAAGGGTTTTCATAGGGCTGCCCCGAGGGATTTTTGGAATTGGATATCTAACCCTAATATTAAGGGTAGTTTACTGTAGGGCAAAAAGAGAAAAAGTCCATTTTCTCAAAATCGGTTCTAACGATTTTGATTAAATTTCATTTCAAAACATTTATAAATATTCCAAACAAAATGGCTACTCTCAATATTTCGGCGAAATGACTTTAAGGGCTCCGGTCTGTTGCGTAAATTATCATTTTTTATCATATCTCCGAAACTATTTGAGATATGAAATTACTTATCATTACAAATATGTAGATCTATATATAATACAAATATTTAACTTGAACTATATTTTTATAAAACCAATAACTTTCAAGCTATACGCAAATATTTATATTTTTTAACTTTTCGAACACAAAAGGTAAAGTATTGCGACCGTATAAAAAATCTAACCAGAAATGTTGATGGACGTCAAAGTCTCATGACCCCCGAACCCTAAAAAGTGGTCTTCGCAATGCCGTCTGTCTGTGTGTCTGTTTAAACTTAAAAAAATTAAGAGTAGTTTAATAAAGGGCGAAAAGAGAAAAAAATCGATTATCTCAAAACCGGCTCTAACGATTTTTATTAAAATTCGTATATAGGTGTTGATTAAGATTATAAATAAACTGGCTATTTTCATTTTCCCATGAAAATGACTTTTAGGGTACTTTAGAGAAGCTGAAATTTCCGTATCTCCGAAACTATTTGAGATACTAGATAACTTATCATTGCAAAATTGTAGTACTATTAAAAATAAAAAACTTTTATATGTAATATATTTTTATAAAACCAACAGTTTCTGAGCTATTGGCAAATATATTAATACAATTTTGTGAGCTTTAGTTGTAGAGCTACTACTTAGCCTAAGTTTTAACGCAATAATTCTCCAATACCATAGATTATTAAATATAAGTAAGTCTTTCAAAAAGTTTGTTATTTTTCCTTAAACCTCTTAGGAAAAATGTTTGTACAACAATGATCTATCTCCATTTTAGACTCAATATTCAATATTTACATTTTTTATTGGTCAACATTTATAAATGAGGAATTTAATAGCAATGCAATGACATGGAGACGTGCAACACCTAATAAAATGTCGAAAGTTTTAACCGGAAGTCGAAATTTTAATACGAAGTGTTGACCCTTGTGGACCCAATATTGATATTTTATCGGTCCAAACATACAAATGAGAACATTAATTCTTTAAAAATAAAATTATAAAATTTAAAACCGGGACTCAAAAAAGTTTTACATAAATATAGTGCAATTTATGCTTGGGTTTGCTAGTGTATATTATCTCGTTTCACCTATGTTACGAGCTTTGAGTAAATATCTCCATTTTTAAACAATAGCGCGAGAAAGTTAGTGTGAAGTTCCGTACCATTTAATTTTTGCATATTATTACTGCTTTTAACCACTCTTTAGTTATTTGTTATTATTGGTATTTTTTATTCTTATCATTATTAATTACTATTTTTTTCGTAACTATTCAACAGTATATAAAATTATTTAGCTATTAACGTTTATCTTATTTTCTCGTGTAAATATATATATTTGTAAGGTACTTGTGTACTTTTCAGTGCTGGCCTATTATAGGTCTTACGACTGTTTGCCAGTAATATAATCAAGGAAATTTAAATTATTATTATTGTTATTGTTGTTATTGTTATTATTTTATTATTAATTTATTATTAGTTTATTATTATTTTATTATTATTTAAATATATATACATTTTAATTATTGAGTAATATATCTAAGATAACCAATTATTTGGTTTTATTACACGCATATTTTTTGTCACCCCCATTCATTTCTTACCCATAATACTTTTAACTATACGATAAAACCAAGGAAGGACCAGTGTGAGTTTCTAATTAAACTAGGGTCCATCAGACCACCTTTATTGTAGCCTCATTGCTTCCCTTTGTCCAGAATTGACCACACGCCACTGTTTCACAATGTATTCCTAGTGTTGTGTTCAATGCTTTTAGTTTCCCTTGACATTGATACAAAATAAATAATGTATTTGATTGGGTTTTTTCTCCAGAATTTGTAGGCCCAGAAAACCTAAGTTAGATCCATCATGTCACAAACACTAGAATAGTGCTATCAAGAACGGACACCTTCGATACTTAATTTAAATATATATTTAAATAAATAAAAATATTTTCATCTTCAAATAACAATATAAACAGTTAAAATAATGCACTAAATTGTGCTCTCTTGTAATTTTTTAAAGTTCAATTTAACTTTAAAATGAATTTAATATTTACTACTAATTAGTAGTACAATTATTTTTAGTATCGGCGAAAATCTGAGTGTCGTTCAAATTGACAGTTACAAGACCATCAATGCCTACACTACAAGATTAGGGATGAGGAATAACTTTCAAAGAAATGTACTCACATTTGCGTGGAGATTAGGAATCCATCTAGAGAAAATCATTTATTACACTAAGGTGGAATTCAAATCTTGACCTCCTTACCGCCTATATTAATTGTTATATAAACTAATTTAGTTTCATTTAAATTTTCTTACCAAGTCTTATAAGCTTCAAAAGCAAAATAGTAAAATGCTTAATACAATAATGACGGTATTGTGATTGGTCTCTTACAATAATAATGTGGTCTGAACTATAAACTATTTATCATAGGGCAAAATAGTAGTAGAAAATAGTGATAAATGCTTAAATAATTTAAAAATAAAACAACCACATGTTATTATTCGAAAATTGTATTCTAACCCTGTCATTGGCGGAGAACAGACCCCTGCAGGCCTGCTCATGCAGGGATATCATATTTATCCATAACTACTTTTAGATTAAATGGGGACATAGAAATGCTGAACAATACATTTTTTTAATGACTTACATACACGCTCTATAAGTAACTATTTTATAACATCATTGGCAACGTATAAATCGTTCCCTTTGATAGTTTGTATGTGTAGGTTGGACAGTCGGTGTTCGTACAATCGTAGGCGGCAAGTCTTCTCACAAGCCACAGCGTAATCCAATACTAATATTATAAGCCTATGTAATCATGTTCCCTACCCATCTCTTCAGTTCAGTGGCGTGCCGTCAATGGACTAGTAAGACTAGGCTAGTCCCCAGACAATTTTAGTTTATCTATTTCGAGTTAAATTTTCACGGGAAATAAGGGCTTAAAATAAAATCTGAGTCTCAATTTCCTTCACAATACTCAACGATATTCTCGTTATTTGTGCGTTCACCCCCCCACAATGACAACACACTAACATCAGAAGCGCTGTCACAATACTCAATAATTTTCGCGAAGCCCCCTTCCTTTCTACCAACTAGCATCGGAAGCGCTCGAGTCTTATCGGCTCTTCACGGGGATAGGACCAGTTGAAGCCACCCTAGTCCGAGTGTATGATAAGATAAATGTTAACGCTTGCCATTCTGTCACAAGTAAATGTAATTTTTGTTTGCTTCTTATAAATGGTAGTGTTGTGGTTTTTAAGCTTATGGAATTGTTCCCATTAATGAACGAGATCTTGTAAAGTGTTAAAATGTTCAATTGTCAATTTAGTTTGACAGTGTTTGAAAGTGTGAAATATGGAAGGAGACTCGGATTTGTAAACGGTTTGCTCACAACAAAGCTTGGGGAAGGGACCTGAGACAAGTAGCAGGGTTAGTGAAGGTAGTTCAGTGGGATGTTGCAGTGCCGATCACCTTTCTTAATGCTGTGCTCTCGACCGATTATTCGTAGTTTCGTTTGGAGCCCTCACTTTTGGAGAAAAGCAGCAAGTAATAACGAAAGGTAGAACAACTCAAGACATTTCTAATAAAAAAAAATGAAAGCCTATACACGTCATTTCAAAACATAATAACATACTTCTTCAAAATGGTTAACTGTATACAAATCAAGAAACAGGCTGTATTGTTGGCCTTGTGTTTTGTTCAAAACAAATCAGGGAGTATGGAATAATAACGGCTTTTGTGATATCAGCAATTTTCACAAAGCCAAAATGCGCCATGAAAAGACTCACGCACACCTATCCGCAATAACTAAATTAAAAACTTTCGGGAAAACCAGAACAGAATTTCAAATGAGTGAGCAAAAAAAGATTAGACGTTTTAAAACATAATGCAGAGGTTGATTCAAACCAGAAACTAATGAAACGAATATTTGATGTGTGCTGTTTTTTGGTTAAACAAGAGCTGCCATTCAGAGGTCACGACGAACGGGAAGATTCCCTTAACCGGGCAAACTACATTGAATTAATGCATTTACTTTCTAAATACGATAGTAAATTGGATTTTGATCTCCAAATTAGGGGGCGTTTAAAGAAACCTCCAACAAAATTCAAAACGACATCATTGAATGTACTGGTGATGTAATTTTGGATAAGATTAAGTCGGAAATAAATGATGCATTTTTTCTAGCAATAATTTAGGATGAAACTACGGACATTGCAAAGCTCTCTCAGTTTTCGATAATCCTTCGATATGTGAAAGATTGCGACATTTATGAAATATTTATTTGTTTTTCAGATGTCAGCTGTGATAGCACTGCAATTGTTTTTAGTGAGCATGTTTTTCAAATCCTCTCTCGTTTCAATTGTGAGCAAAATCTTGTAGCACAAGCATATGATGGAGCCACTACATTTTCTGGGCATTTAAATGGTGTGAAAACGCTTGGTCTAGGTGCACTCTTCATCCACTGTTATGCTCACAAACTCAATCTTGTTCTCTCTCAGTCTGTGAATCATATAACAGAAGTCATATATTTTTTAAGACATTGAGTGGCATTCCAAATTTATTTTAACATTTCATCGAAACGCATAACGCTCTTAATCAATCTTAGGTAAAGAAGCGGTTTCCAACAACTACCAGTGCAAGGTGGAATTACAATTCCAGAATTGTGAACATGCTGAATGAAAATAAAACAGAACTCATACAGTTTTTTTAGAACATTGCTGAAGATTCAGATAGTTGGGATACTGATGCTTTCGTGACTGCTAAAGGGTATACGTCATCGTTGAGAGATTTCGATTTCGCTTTTATACTGAAAGTTTTCAGTCATATTTTTTCTCTCACTGACACATTATTCAAAATTCTTCAAACCAAAACTTTCGATGTTAAATACTGCATCGATAAAGTAAAAGATACGATTTCTCACCTCAAAGATGCTAGAAACGACTTTGAAGAGACGTATAGAAAATTAGAAGATGATTACAATGTGGAAGCTCCTAAGAAGAGACGTAGAGAAGATGACTCATTGAATCCCAGAAATAAATATGTGCGTCTTTATAATTAAATTATTGACACCATGGTTGGGAAAATGGAGCTGAGGTTTCAAGATCTTAATGAGCTGCCATTTACTGAGCAGCTAGATTAAAAAATATTCAGAGCTTCAAATTTCGACTTCCTGAAAGTTTATTTTTGTCACTTAAGCTAAGCTACGGTAGTCTTTTAAATTTTGACAATTTTTGGAGCGAACTAGTGTCAGTTTACAGACTATCAGACTTTTCAGACAAGACTGTGACTGAAATTATTAAGTTCCTGGAAGAAACAGACTTTGCAGAAGAAGCGTTCAAGAAACTGTAACGGGCTAACCAATTTAGCCCCGTACTGTCCAAAATTGTTGCGCTAAATCACTGGACAAGGACACATATATTATACCCTAATATAAATGCAAGTGTGTTCATGTATAAATCTCCATGTGTTACTAACCACGTCTCGGATACTGCATGGAATAAGACCGGTGCCATCAGAAGACTACCCCTGCCCCGCCGTTCTTGAAGCACTGCACTTGACCGGTCCGAGCCTCAACAACAACAACAACAACTGAGAGCAACACATGGCCTGCTAGTCCGTTGAAGCCTCGTTTTCTTGGACCTACGTGACCATTACCAAGTAATGGGATTGCTCCCCCCTTCATTCCTTCCCATGATGCTTTGCGTTCAACCACTATAAAACTCCTGGGCTCGCTAGGCAAAAATACGATTACAATTATTCATCACCTTCCAGGATAGTCGACCCTCTCCGAAGTTCTCACTTCAACTCAAACGCTACGAGTGCTCACGATGATGATGGCGAGGGACCGACCGGACCGGTGAAAGTAATATCGAGTTTGATTAACCATTCAAGTTCGTGGGGAGTAGGCTGGCCATATTTAGTCTGCGAGGCGGTTAGTTGGCTTAGGTTACTTGGCGTGAAGTCATTTAGTATTTCACATGTCTTCTGCTTGGTCCTTAAGATCAGCAGTTTAAATGGGGACTTTCCCACACCTTAGCCCGTATGACCATTTTGTAGTTTGCGAGTCGGGAAAGGGGCTGTTCAGATTGTTCCGGGCCTATTGGTAATACCTAGTTAGGTATATTTAACTTATGTTGTTCACCAGTTTCGGTGTTCAACTTGTGGGTCACTTCCGCCCATCAGGCATGACTCGTGTTTAATTTAATTTAATTTAGCACCGCGTCTTACTACCCGTTCGGGTTATACGCTTAAGTACTAATTACGCTAATGGATTAGGAATTGGGAAGGTTAAATATAGAGGAAGTGAACCCGCATTTGCGTGGAGGGAGAGTGGAAAACCATTTAGGAAAAACCACCCCCAGTTCACCCGACCGAGATTCGAACCTCGATCTCCCCGTCCTAACTCGTGTTATTTACTATATTTAACTTATGTTGTTCACCTGTTTCGGTGCTCAACTTGTGGGTCACTTCTGCACATCTGGTATGGCTCTTGTTATTTACTATATTTAACTTATGTTGTCCACCAGTTTCGGTGCTCAACTTGTGGGTCAATTCTGCCCATCAGGCATGGTTCGTGTTATTTACTATATTTAACTTAAGTTGTTCACCAGTTTCGGTGTTCAACTTGTGGGTCACTTCCTGCTATCAGGCATGGCTCGTGTTATTTAATATATTTAACTTATGTTGTTCACCAGTTTCAGTGCTCAACTTGTGGGTCAATTCTGCCCATCTGGCTTAGACCAATTGGTCATGCGCCAGCTCATGACAAAGTAAGGCAAGAACACTGAATTGAAACTTCCCTCGTACTATTAACATTGTTGTGTATTTTCGGCCGATCCATCTATGTCTGGAGCCGACAGCCAACAGATTGGAACTTACATAACTTAACATGTCTGTCAAATCAGTGGGCGCTTCATACCATACTCACGCCTAGAGAGCATTTGTTATTTTGTAATCTGTTTGGCTAATTAACTTGGAACCGTCAAAGGACTGTTTTAGTGTATATTGGTTGGTGTTCTGAAGATGTTCTTTGTACCTATCTCTGCCTTTTATTACATTAAATTGATTTGTTAAAGTGCATTCATATCTTTTCCTTTCTAGTGTGTTTCCTGTCATGTTTATTTACCTTGTTAGCAATTGCTGTCTCTAGTGTTAACTAGATCGGCGGTTCAATAGCTTATAGAGGTGTATATATATATATATAGTTTGGAAATGTTCTTGCTTCCGGCTATTGGTCGCGACCCTACTCACCATGGACTCGTTCTGTCAAGATAGCTTGCGGGAGGGGTAATATTGCAGGCAAGGTAGTTGTGTGGGTTCCAAATAACATGTGAATTTTGATTTAATAGTAAATACTAAAAGATGATACAAAAATGAGATGTTGGTTATAAGATAAAGAATAAGAAGAATGGACACCTGTGATCGTGGAAGAACTGGCTTAACTTGTGAATACTCAGACCGTCCAAGTTCATTGTTACTATTTAGTACCTCTACATAACTCGATCCCGGGACCCTGGGCTCCAATAATGCCCTCCAAGTACCAGTACTATCGATGACCAGAAGATGTCATCTGTATCGATAAATCGCCGAGCATCGTGACCACCCGCAAGATATATGGCCTTGTCACCCCCGTTGTTGCCAAATAATAAAGGTATTTTATACCACGATATGGTGGGCCCCTTTCGGACTCGCTAGTTTAAACATTGTTATGAATTATCAGCGCTCTACTGCAACCTCTCAAGTATGTCACTTCATACATGATAAGCCCCCCAAACCCTCAAGCGCCAGATTCAGTGGTTGGGTAAATCATAAATCTCCGCCCCTGAACCCTCCCCTTAAATATCGGCAGTCGTTTCCCATGCTTCAACGCGTCCACAGATCAAGTTAACACGAAATATATGTAAAGTCTAGATTTAAATGCTTTTAAGGTGTTTTCCGCATAGGTGCTACTTATCTAGACAAATTATAAATTACTTTTGTTATTTAAGATAGTGGTTTCGATGGCTCAGTAGACATTTTATTGTTGTGGCATTATTATTATTTTAATTTTTTATTTATTGTGTTAAGTAATATAATGTACTTTACTTTTTTGTGAGTCTAACTCCAACAATTTTCATTAAATAATATTTTTTAAACCAAATGCTATGATATATATCTATATCACAATGTAAATAATTTTTTTCTCTAAAATGTTAGGCTACCACTGTTATTTTGCTACCCACATTTAGTTGAAAATTTAGTTTTTATAAAATCTGTTCGTGCAATTAATATTTTTCTTCATACACTAAAATTAATACGGCAAATTTAAGTGGATACTTTAAGGAAATACAAATCTAAATTTAACAAAGTTTAGAATAATCATTATTTTAGATTTTAAAACGAAACTTACACATTTTTTCACAAACTACACACTGATATTTTGCAAATACAAACTAATTTACACTCAGCGCTAGGTACTTAACATCTCAAGTACAATAATTGTTTCATAAATACTCTTGATCAATTTGGTATGGACAGAATATTAAAATGCGAAAAACCCTTTATGTTCAGTTTATCAAGTACCTAGCCTAATAAAATAACTGTGAACATTTGTTTGATTAAAGATAGAATAGTAGTATGGTTTCCGACCTAGTGGTTATGACATATTTTGAGGGAGGCTTTTTGCAATATTTGGCAAGGTAAATTCTTTGTATTTTTAAAAAAAAGAGATGATCCTATAGTGGTTTTTTGAAATTTAAATAGAAAATTTATAAGTGGTTAAAATTATAAAGCCTAAATTAAATTGCTTGGCTTCCTTTTTGTGTATCAAACTCTTATTGGTAGTTGCTTGCTGACGTATTCTCGTATTTGGGTGAAGGGCATAACTTTCAAAATACCAATACTTTTGCGACATCTTAATTACACTCATAAAATCCTTATATAAGCAATGTAAAGCAATCATTAGGCGTAAGCCCTATCTCCAGAACGTCCGATTAGCTTTTCCACAAGATATACGTCCGGTTGCTATGTTTTCCTCAGCTCCTGAATGTATAGTCCTCCAAGGATAGGTTTAACCTTCATATCTTCTAGGATTTGTATCGACGATGTTACATATCTTGAAGAGTTCCACCGACCAGTTTGCTGTAAACCCCTTAGCGAAAACTTAAGCTTGCTGATACGGACGATATCGCAAAATTTAACTTGGTGGGTGCCGTTTTGGAATGAAGATAAACTGTACATAAAAGCATATTATCCTGTCATTAGGTCACATCTCAATGTGGTCGCCTTGGTTAGCAAGAAAGTATCGATCACTGTCAGGCCACTCGGCGTAAAATACAATGATTTTGATCGTTTTCTGGAACAACTTCTCTCTTATGTCTAAGCTTATACTCCCTTTAACCCTTTACCTATAACCGCCCTTTTTCACGTCAATAGAAAGAGGGAGGAAAAAACTACTAAACTTATCTCAAGTAAAGAGGAAAGCTTGCTGCTAGTTCTCAAATATCTTAAAATTTTCTATTGTAAGCCTATCAAAAAATGACTGTATATGACCCAATGTCATATTTTCGAACATTTGTTTTCTATTAATAAAATTCAAAATATAGAATTGTTGAAGGAAAATAGCCCTGTCGAAATCTTTCGACTTTATTTTGGTGTAAGCAATATTTTGAGTTAACGCATCGTAGAATTAAATATTGCGTTAGAGCTGAACGTCTGCGCGGCAATTTCTCGCTTACTGAGGCGGCCACCTTAATAATCATTTTAGTTGGACTCCACTAAAAATAATTCTTTATATTGGTTTTTCCCATTTCAAAATGTGTGGCTTTCTTTAATTATACTTTATATATAATTTATTTATTTTTTGTCAATGGTTAATTAATTGGTTTTATCCTTACAATCTCCACCATATGGGGTGTCTTATTGTCCTAGCAGTTATGCATTACACCCATTCATTTTCATATGCTCTTTGTGTCAGTGTGACTCACACTTGTATAAATACAAACACAAGGAGAGAAGAACACAACTGTCAGCCGCTAATGTGACCATCCCGTATTGGTCGACCTTGGTGGTCTCGGATTAAAGTATTCGCCTCAGGGCCCGATGTTCATGGGTTCAAACCCAGCCGGGGTCGACGAATCTTTCTTGAGCGATACAAATCTCTTGTACAACTTCCTTCAGAGGGGAAGTAAAGCCGTCAGTCCCATGCCGATTGTGGCATGTTAAATAACCCTGGAAGCAGTGGCGGCGCGTGATATTTATTTTTGGTGGGGTCAGGTCAAACTTTACCGGTAGTGATTTTTTATCACCACGTGTTTACATATTAAATTAAATTCATTTAAGTACTCTTATTTTTTAAATCACTATAATTACAAAATCACTAAACAAATCTACAAATAGAAAGAATAAAATTATACAGGCTTTGAATTAAACTTGCCAGACGTGATTACATTTCTTGTACAAACCAAATAATAATCAATTAAAATAAAGCTTTGTTTTTTCACTCATAGTTAACCACAATTATTGTTTACCAAACCACGCATTAGAAAAAGGTTTGTTTTTCTTGCCATCCACCTGCATAAATGTAAAGTCACTTGGCTGATGTGCTCCTAACCGTTTAATTTCAATTTTTTCTTGCACGTTTAATAAAATTTTTTTAAAAATAAACAATCTACTTTATTCATTTTAATTAATCACTTTCACTCGTCAGCATTCTTATTGGGTCTTTTAACACACGCTCACACGCTAAAACAAAATATAGACCATCTTTATCGAATCGCGGACTCGCTGAGACTGGTCCCATCAGCTACTGTTTTGCTCGCAGTGGAATGACCTTGAGAGATATCTCTCACGGTACTACAGGGCTTATCTGAGAGGGGCTTGGTGACCTGCTGGTCTAGGGGTAAGGTGTCGGACTTCTGTGCTGGGGGTCCGGGTTCAATCCTCGGTCCCGGCAAAGATTTATCTGATTGCCAAACCCTTCCTTCACCTCTGACAAGATTTGTATTAATCACAACTTGTGAATGTGAGGAATGCCAGGCCTCCACCGTGGTTCGGATTCCACGTTAAACTGTAGGTCCTCCATTTCATCTCACAATCACCCTACCATTACACATTAGCGTAAGTGCGTATAACCCGAACGGGTAGTAAGACGCGGTGCTAATAATAATAATGAGAGGGGCTGGCCCCTGTCAGCTTTTCCATTGTTAGTCATTGTAGTTTTGATTTCTAGTACAGTCGCATGACGATTGGAGCGAGTAATGAATTCTCTTGGGACTGGAATAAAGTATAACGAATCGAATAGAATACCCTTCATATTAATGATTTTTACAAAATATGTTATAAAATAAAAATAGAGAAAAAATATGTTTTATCTTCAAAAAGTGTTGGTGAGTCCAGGCCCCTGTGGCCCTTATGGGCTCCCATTCCTGGAAGATATGTGAATACTTTTCCCGGCAAAACTGTAAGGCCCTTTAGCTCTCGCTTATAGAAACTCTTGTGTCTTGATATAATCGGTCGGTTCAGAAAGTTCATGTTAAATACCTTAAATAATAAAAAAATAAATAAAATAAAATCCGAATGGCTTGTAGTTTACCTTACTTATAGGTTACATAGAGGTTTGGGATGCGAAAAATAGTTATTTTAATAACAATAACAATAATTGGATGTATTTAACAAGAACGATTGCAAAAATATAATATTTTTAATCACTTGTAAATTCACATTTTTATAAAAAAAAAAGCCCCTTTCCCTACAGACCTCTAAACAATGAATTTGTTTTTTTCCTCGCCAATATAAATATCTTGTTTTGCATCCAAATATAAATTTGTGCACATAATAGGCTTTTCCTGTATAACCAAAATTGATAATGCCAAGATATATGTAAACTTCCAAGGTAGTTTTATTTTAAATTTATTGTTGTCTTTTTTTTGAACGTTTTTAACTAAAATGTTACATTAGAAATAAAATTTACTATAGAAAAGAGTGGAGGAGTCAAATGATTTTAAATGCCAAATTAATAATTTTCTTATTTCCCCCCAATAAATTGTTAAGAAAAAAAGTAAATCGGTAAAAGCCGAATTAAATATGTCATCACATCAATTTTGCACTGTTTTCCATCAAAATATAGCAGTTCTTCCCCCTAACCACAAATACAATACGACTTTTTTTAGGCCGAGTTAAGTGTAACTCACCCTTCCCCCTCATTCCTCATCAATTTATAATTTTGGATTTCTTAGGCCAATATAAATGTTTTAGTTTCCCCCCCAAATATGTCATTTAGCACCTTACTAGTTCTAACATAAAAATATGTAAAACTAGAAAAGGTGTCAAGGCCAAGTTAGGCATATCTCCCCCACCTCTCTTTTCATGATAAGATTTTTTTAATGAATGTCAATTCCAGCAGAAGTTAATAAAGGGAGGGGGTGAAAAGTTAGTAATGGATGTTATAAACTGCTATTTTACATATGGAACCATGAGGTATTACCACAAAACTGGAAGGAAAGTATAATAAAACCCATTTTCAAAACGGAAGATAAAACCTAGTGTAATAACTATAGAGGTATCTCACTGCTACCAACATGTTACAAAATTGTATCTAATATAATTTTAATTAGATTGACGCCATATTATGCAGAGGAAATAATTGGGGATCATCATTGTGGATTTAGACAAAATAGATCAACATAAGATAGATTTTTACCATTCGGCAGATATAAAGAAAAGAAGGTAGGAACACAACATGATGGTTCATTATTATACAGAGATTATAAAAAGGCGATGATTCAGTTAAAATAAAAAATTATATGATATTTTAGTTAAGTTTTGGATACCCAAAAAACTTGCCAAGCTAATTGAGGTATGTTTGACTGATACGCGTAGCAGAGTACGGGCTGGAAGTCACTTATCAGATACTTTTGAAATTCATAATGGGTTGAAATAAGGGGAGATGCTCTCTCCCCATTACTTTTTAATATAGACTTAGAGTATGCTATTAGGGTAATGCACGAGAGTAGGGAGGGTTGACATTAAACTTCACAATGCCACTATTAGGATATGAATATTATTTAGCTTTGTTGGACAATAGTAAGAAGCTGTTGCAAGTAATGCAGACATTTTACTAGAGGCTAGTAATTAATAGTTTTAAAAGTGAACGTGGAGAATAAAATAAGTAAATCATCATACAGAGAACACAGATTGGGGGTGATAATTTAGAGATTACTGCGTGCAACATATAATTTGACAGGGTTAATGAGTTTAAATATTTGGGAATAATTTTAACTATCAATAACGCTATTAGATTGGAAATTAAGAAAAGAATACAGTCGGAAAATCCATGTTACTTGTAACGTATAAAAGAGCTAGCCTGGTATATTATTTGTTTGTTCGCCACAATTAGTGTGATATTTTATATAATTATTGAATTAATTTCAAGTTTGTTATTCTGTATTATAATAATTAAAAAGGGATAATGTCTTATTTTAGAAAACAAAAGTTTTGGTGTTTTATAGTTTTTATTTTTATTAGATAAACAGTTTTTTTGATAGATATCTCACACGTTGTAGATTTTAATAAAACCCCGACTATTGCATTATATGTATGATAATTCCCGACACATGAAATTTAGAATATAGATTAATATGTCATAGACTCAACCTACACGGCTCCTCGTCAGGAAGGCAAGTGAAGAGATGCGTACATTGAAGAGGTATATCTAGCGACATTTCCTTCTCGAAACTTCCCAAAAGAAAAAAGGTGTGGTCATCCAGGTGCGTTTCTGTTTACAAAACTGAGTTGGCTTTTCAAAAGAGACCTAGAAAGATGTAACCATACCTTGCAACTTAACAACTTAACATAAATATATCTTACTACTCGCTCTCATTTATAATATCGTAATTTTGAATACAAATGTGAATAATAAATTACTGGGATATATAATTCCATATCATTACATACTATTCCGTCAGTAAGCGGTTGAAATCTCGCCTGCTATCAAGGAATGTAAAACTCAGATTATACAAAACAATTATTTTACCGGTTGCTCTCTATGGGTGTGAAGCGTAGTCTTTTAACTTTCCAATCCTGCTCCAGAGGTTCACCAGGACGACTGTTGGGTCGAGGAGGTATTGTGCAGTGCATTAGACCAGCTCGAGAAAGAGGAATACAATCGTGTCAAGTGCTTAAACGAACTTGAGAAAAACAAAAGTTATAACGCTGTGCTATCGGAAGAGGCCAGCAATGAACCGAACATTATTGTGCTTGAGGGTGTGGGAAGAGTAAGAATGCCAGGTAAAAACTTTGGAGACATTGTCAATAGGCGTTCTTGCGCCTCTCAGTATGTCCTGAATTATTTTGGAGGTGACTCCTACTCATTTTCTAGATGGTAGAAGATATGATATTATCTCTTGGTGTTTTTTATTAGGTAAAAGAGTGATTATATATTTTTCTTGCTATAACAATTATATAATTCATGTTGCACTCTAAACTCTCACTTTAACTACCCGTAGTGGTCAGAAGAGCTAAATAATAAACATATTGCTGCCTGTCAACATCTCTATGTTGTTGTTGTGGCTGCACGCTATGTATGTTTTAAATTAATTAATTGCTGATTGTCAATGTACTGTCTAATGTACTGCACAATACCTCCTCAGTCGTCCTGGTGAACCTCTGGAGCAGGATTTTGAGGAGTTTGATGACATTGATGTTTGTGTCGAATAAGGTTGGAGAGCTTTGCGTAGGGTCCCTCACAAATGCTACATTTAAATGACATAATGGCAACTGGAGATGCAGCGAAAGAAATGTTGTAAATAAATATCCCTGGAGAAAAAAAACACTCTCGCTCAAGCAGCAACGCCCTCTACTCACAAACTGAGCTATCTTAAGAATATTGTAAAATATTTATACATATCTTGCTCTCACAGAGTAAACGTTTTTCAAAATGTTGAAAATATTTCACCAATATGTCGCCGCTAGCTCCGATGACGTCAGCAGAGTTTGTAAGAATAGTAACGTAGTGAAATAAGGCTACGGGAACATATTAAATTCAGGGAGCACGCCTAGTTTTTTAATTCACTTTTAAACATCACACTTTGTCCTCCGAGATATGTCATACATCGTGGTTTAGATTTAAATCGCCTATAATCCAAATAATAGGCGTACTTTGGAAGGAAGACGTTACTGAAACAGCCCAAACCGATTATGTAGTCATAATTTTAACATTTGAGTAAGTTTTGTACATTGTTAAATCTTCGAGATTTATGGATTCTTCGGACTTTACCTCCTCCTCCGTTGATGGTGGACGCGCGGGTGACTCTGTGAGTATTCTGCTGATTTCGATACCTGGCAGACAGGCGACTCTGGCGGTGGGGGTGGTGGCTATGGCGTCGTGAATAGTGGTGGCGGGTGGTGTGGAGCTCGGAAGGGTGGTGAAGGCTTGGGCAACACGGCCACAACGTCCCCTTTGTGGAAATTGTACACAGCACATGTCATATCACACAGGTAAGACTCCTCGATTCTCTCGTAGGGTAGTACTTCAGTCGCTCTTATCGTGTGACAGGTAGAGTCGCAGAACTCGATGTAGCCTCGCTACTCTCTGTTGTGGTCCACTACTTTGTAAATTACATGTCTTTCTCTCACAGCAACACTGTGAATATTTTCTGCTGTCACATAGGCACGCTCTGCAATCTTATGCCCCCCAAACATTAAATTAATATAGCTGGTTCTAAGCATCATGAGCGTACCTGACAGCTAAATGTGCTGGATGGCTGGTAGGGTCCTTAACTTGTCCACTGTCTTTATACCGGTGCAATACAGTATTACACGTCTTTAACTTGTGCACTAGTATTAACTGCCTAGCTGCTCGATGTTGTTGTTAACTGCTTGACTCCTCTGCCCGTCTCTTAAATGCGTTCAAAGTTCCCAACGGTAGGTGACCCGAGTTTTACTCCGGTACAGGTATATACCAGTTTTTCGTTATCAAGCTCTCACACGTCTTCATCTGTTAGAGTACCAAAACGACAGGGTAAAAATACACAAAACTCGCCATCTAGATGGGCTATTAGGCGTCTCCCGAACTTTGTATTGACCGCTTTTAATTTATCCACCGAGTACTTTTGATCGATGATTAGATCACACAATCTTACGGTCTGCACGGCGTCAACAATATTTACCAGCTGCTATAACTTGTCCATCTTGATCCGGTCTATAAACGCTTATAAATAGTCGACCGAGCGACCCTCTATATATTCACATCGACGTCACGTGACTACTTAGCGGGACCCATGAGATCACTTTTGACCTTGAGAGAGTGTGTATTGTGACGATTCTATCAAAACAATTTTGACGTGTTTTTCCTGTGATTACACAATGTTGTTTTCTTATCCTCCGATATTGCCTTAGGCTATACACCGTTTGGACACTATACACCGTTTATGCTAAGAAGGGAGAAACTGTGAGGTATAGTCCGAATGTCCAAATTGTCAATGTAAAAAGTACCTAGATGGTAAAAAATGTTATTCTCTCCTGATGTTTTTTATTAGGTAAAAGAGTGATTATATGTTTGTTTTTTATAATTCATGTTGCACTCTAATCTTAATTGGTCACAAGACCTAAAAATTTACTCTATGTTGTGGCTGCAAGTTATGAATGTTTTAAATTAATTAATTGTTGATTGTCAATAAAAAACTAGCAATAAAATGTTGTTATTATTTTTAAATCCCTAGAATATGTTGTGACAATATACACGTGTCAACAATGCCAGAGTGGTAAATGTGAGTAGTTTATAATTTTAACTAATGTAAGGTGTCGCGGGTGCGCGAGCACACACACACACACACACACACACACACACACACACACACACACACACACACACACACACACACACACACACACACACACACACACACACACACACACACACACATATTCATTTATAGATTATAATTTCTGTGACGTTATATTGCTACCCCGCCAAATAGGTATAAGTTCCTTCATACCAAGAACGGTCTATATTATCGAAAACAGATATTGCCTCAGGCAGCCCATTAAGCTTAGGCTATGAAGAACCATACGTTGTTTTCGCTAAGAAGGGAGACTGTGAAACTATATACATCGTTTTCGCTAAGAATGGAGAACTAAACTTCTCAGGGAACCCCATTGGGTCAAAACACGGGGAGCAAAGACACAGCTCTTGGGTGTAAGCGCAAAATACCACTTACCAAATGGCATTTGGATTTAATGTCAGGCTCATCTATTCTGATTGGTCTGTTAGCAGTTAGGTTGAAGTTCTAAGTCCAGCCGGTGCACAGAGATATTTATTAAATGGTTTTCTACTCTCCTTTCACTCAAATTAGATTACATTTACTCTTAATTCTAGATTACGCATTTCTAAAACCTTATTGTGCGTAAGTGCGTAAACTATCATTAATGTAACTATATTTTTAATAATCTAAAATATCGGGTTAGGATTACACTGTTGATCACCAAAACTTGGCTACTTATTTTTAGACGTAATTCTTGATTTAACTATATTAACCATTGAGCCCAAACTGAAAAATTGTCAACTCTAGTATTAGTAAATTAATGTTTACTCTAATTTTTTATAAAAAGGTTACCAACCTTTATAAACTGATGAAATCTGAAATTAGTTAAAAATAATAATCATAAGCTGAGTCTTATATTGAAAATTTTGGTTTTATAATAGGAATAGAAGAGTTGTCTGGAAAGATTGATAATAAATTTCAATTTTATAATTTCTACTTTAGCAAGAAATCTTAGAATAGAAAATAAATATAAAATCTGCACTTAATAAATACAATAAAATTACAATATTATTTTAATTGTTTGGATAAAAATATCTTAAGTGGCACGCCATATTTTTTATAGGATGTGGTAGGCTATAAAATATTATCTTGATTGGTTGATATGGTTTTGACTCTAGGTGGAAATTTGTGGGTAAGACATAATTATTGTTATTTATATGTAGAAAATTTAAATTAGTTATTTAATTACGACATACTGCGAACGTAGAGGAGCTCATTATTGTGGCTCTTTACAGATCGTAAAATGAACCAGAACTGACGACGGTGGCAGAAAGTTAGCATTTAAAAATAATCCAATAGTTTCACAGTAATAGCAGATAATATCCCAAATTTCAATCTTAGTGTTACAAAATGATAACATAAAATATTACAGCTAATACAACCCAATAATTTTAAAATGACGACTTAAAAAAAACATTATTTTCTGATAATTTAAAAATGTCAACATAATATAGGCTATAAAAATAATCCGATAGTTTCAAAATGATTAAAAATAATATCACAATTTCTACCATTTGATAGGATTAATAACAAATACAATATGATGGTTTCAAATGAAAGACAATCTATTCCATATTATAGTCCGATAGCTTCAAAATGATAGAAGAATAGAATATCACTACACTTATAATAGACAGTCTTAACGTAATGACAGAACATCTTATACATCTTTGGTAATTTGAAGTCTGACGCATTAGTTAATTTGCTATGGTGTCTTCTTACTCAATCAAGGGTCCAGGATTTGATTCTTGGAATGGCAAAACAATGTATTATTGGTGAATTGTAGGTTTTCCTTTCACAATGTTAAATTAATGGCCAGGGGCTGAATTTAAGCTAGTTTATAAGTCATGTATTGATAGAATATGACGGTTGATAAAGTGCATGTTAAATACCTTAAATAATAATATAATTCGTTACTTTCAAAATGCCAGTAGAAAATTTAACAACTCAAATAGCCTATTATTTCAAAATTACGATGGAAAAAATCACAGGTATAGAGTGATAGTATAAAATATAACACCAAGTATAATTCAATAATTTCAAGATTTCAACTTACACTATCACAACAAATATAATTTGATAATTTAAAAATGAAGAATGAATATACAACTCTCCTTCAGTATCAAATGATAATCGAAGATATCAAAATTCTTATGACAAAAATATTTGATGGCATTATGACAGAAAATATCACACGACTTTGACTTTCGGTAATTACAAAATCACAATAGAGAATATCAAAACAAATATAATCCGAAAGTTTCAAAATTAACACATAAACTAAATAATAGTTTCAAAATGACGATATAAAATATGAAAATAATTACAATTTGCAAATCTCATTGTATGCTTATCGTTTCAAAATTATGATATAAAATTTTAACTATTAATAATCCAATTGTTTAAAATTAATGACAAAAGTTCTCTTAATTTATATAGTTGAGATGTTTAAAATTAACGATAACAATCCCAAGTTATATAATCTAAGGGTTTAAAATGGCTAAGAGACAACATTAATATGTATCTGAACAAATATTTTATCAGTGACAAAACAAACTATTACAATTTAAACAATACATCATCAATGATTTTAAAATAGGGACACAAAATTTCCCAATCTATTTTATTTTATTGTTTCAAAATGATGATTATATTACAACAGGTTAATATCAGAATTTATAGATATCAATATATTTTCAAAGCAATTTCAAAAACCCTCAATATCTAAATAATACAATAGTTTATTAAAGTTTGTATAACAATATAGTTTATAAAATGACAAAAAAAAATCACGCCGTAAATAAATAAATAGTTTTTAAATGATGACCGATAATACCTCATATTAAATATTTATATTGCTTCAAAGTTAGTAAAGAAATAAAATCACACTTCAGCTAATTAATAAGATAGTTTAAAATTAACGGGAAAAAGTATCACTTATTTAAAAATGGAGACAGAAAAAAAAAGCTTTGGAAAATAAATAGTTCAAAATTAAGACAGATTTAATTTAAAAACCTCTTTCTCAAACGAAACAAATATACATTTGGCACGCGCCAGTTCCCCATATAAATTTTTCTCAACCAAAAATCAAACATCTCCCCACTAGAAACATAAAGTTTAATATTTTTAACATGGTGATATCAACAGTTGTTGAATATCTGTGAAGAGCTTAAGGGCATTAGATTACAAACTTTTTAAATGAAGAAAAAAATAAGTCAATAAATTCCAGGACACCATTGACAGACATTTAAGAATTCATTTTGAGTTCACCATGTGAGGAATATCAAATTTTAGGTTTCTACTGAAGAAATATTTGATTTCTGGTTACCTAAGACATGTTTTGATATTTTTAAAAAATGTAAAAATACTGTTCTTAACTATTGGTCTCGACACGCTAACCTTAATCTTCTATTGAACATGTACTTACATTAACTTTACATTCTTAATTTAATAAACTTGTAGTTTTGAAAAGAGTAAACATCGCTCCCTGTATATTTTTTATTGTCATTACAGTCTTATTATTTCTCTTTCAATTTCAAGTTGAAATATCTATATTAATAAAAGCCTAAAGTTACATGTATGTATATATTATAAGTAGGGGACATGGCGTCTCGTCACAATTTGACCTACTTATCTGTGATTGGCTGTCACAATTTGACCCCGACGCTGATTGGCTGCTATAAATAGCCCTCCCCCACCCCTCCCCCTCCCCTCCCCTCCCTCCGCTCTGATTACAAAATCTCCACCAGTTGATTACGAAATTTCCTCCCCTACACCCCTCCCCTACACCCCCCTCCCCCATCCCCTACAACCCCACCACGCCTTGAACATGTTGGTACTTGTGCGGGCTTTTTTTTCTTGATTATTGTTGCGTGCTAATTAATTATTCATGTCTGCTAATTGATTATTGATGTGTGCTAATTAATTATTCATGTATGGGTAGGGGGAAGGACATTGGAGTATATTTTATTTGGATGGTGAGCATACGTCTCTGCACGAACCTCTCGCTACGACTGTCCTGCGTAGACTGGAGGGGGTCGGCCGCTTACCGAGTAGTGACCACGTATGGGGAGGAACACGGAGCACGAAGCTCTCCTGACGGCAGCGTGCTGAAGAGTGCGAGTCAACCATAAGGCCCCTTTCACCAACCCTACTCGCGAGGACAGCATGACCGTGCCCTCTGGCAGCACTCAGTTGAATGCGAGCAAACCCCCTCATCGCGTCATACCTCCGCTCCTTTCACTTTTTCCCCCTCCCCCATCCCTACGTCACTGACGTTGAGTGGCAATGTTTAGGGGGTAGGAGGGGGTCAGTTGCCTCCCAGTGGAAAATTTTATGTTGCAATAAGCAAACGTTTAAAGTTTCTTGAACTCGTCTTTCCCGCCAACCCACCCCCCAAGTCCCACCCCCTTGTCACAGAGGTCGTGGAAAATTTTATGTTGCAATAAGCAAACGTTTAAAGTTTCTTGAACTCGTCTTTCCCGCCAACCCACCCCCCAAGTCCCACCCCTTGTCACAGAGGTCGTGGACTCAAAGCTAATTTTGGCTACTCTGTTTCTAGAAGCTACAGCCATCTTTTGGTAGAAACTCGAACTAGAAGGTCTCATGGGGTGACTAGAATTAAAATATATACAAACAACTAATTCTAATCGACTAGAAATAACCAGGAGGATAAAAAGTATAACGGGTGCATTAAAAATATGAGTGTTTTCATGTAGAAAAAAAATAGCTCAAAATCTTTGAAAAAAAATTGTCTGTCTAAAAAGATTATTCAACCAAGGGATTCGAACCACGATAGTTTCAAATTGTCTAGAATTAATCAAGCAGGTGTGCGTCCGAAATTAAACTTGCGCCCTAAGACCGCTACAAATACAGTCCAGGGCAGTCTGTCTTGCGTAGAATGGAGGGCATCTCCTCTGCTCGTTCGCTTACCGAGTAGTGATCACTGCGCATCACGGGTGCGCACTTTCCCCTCACCCTCTCCTCTCACCTCAATCACCCTGTGACGTCATCGAGACCCGTCGCTGGATCGACAAAACGTGTTGAGACAAGAATTGAGGTCATTGACCCTGGCAATGGGTTTTCCTGGTGTTGCAACACGACATTGAATTAGGTCCCCCACCCCCTATTTGGTAATGGGTTTTCCCTGATGACTGGCGCCGGTTTGGCGGGTTGACAAGACAAGTCGAGACAAGAATAGATCACGAGAGGGCCATCTCGTAGGGGGTTGGGTATATAGGGGGAGACCCGTTCGGTCATCTATTTATAAGCGTCTGTAGAGCGGTTCAAGATGGACAAGTTACAACAGTTGGTGAATATTGTTGACGCCGTGCAGACCGTAAAATTGAGTGATCTAACAGTGGATCAAAAGTACTCGCTGGATAAATTAAAGGCTGTCAATACAAAGTTCGGGAGACGCCTAATAGCCTATCTAGATGGCGAGTTTTGTGTATTTTTACCTTGTCGTTTCGGTACTCTAACAGATGAAGACGTGTGCGAGCTTAATAACGAAAAATTGGTATTTACCTGCGCCGGAGTAAAACCCGGTTCACCTACCATTGTGAACTTTGAACGTGTTTAAGAGTCAAGCAGTTAACAACAACAACATCGGGCAGACGGGTAGTTAATACTTGTGCACGGTGGACCCTACAAACCATACAGCACGTTTTATAGCTCACGGGTACGCTCACCATGTTTAATTTAACGTTTGTGGGTCATACGGTTACGGGTTGTGCCTATATGACAGGAGAAAATATTCACAGTGTGGTTGTGAGCGATAGACAGGTAATTTACAAAATAGTGAACCAAGACAGAGAGGAGCGAGGCTACATCGAGTTTTGCGACTCTACCTGTCACACGATAAGAGCGACTAAAGTACTACCCTACGAGAGAATCGAGGAGACTTACCTGTGTGATATGACATGTGCTGTGTACAATTTCCGCCAAGGGGACGTCGTGGCCGTGTTGCCAAGGCCTCCACCACCCTTCAGAGCTCCATACCACCCGCCACCACCACCCTTCACGGCACCGCAGTCAACGCCACCGCCCCCAGAGTCACCGGCGTACCCGCCCCCAGAGTCACCGGCGTACCCACCCCAGAGTCACCGGCGTGCCCACCGCCAGAGTCGTCTGCCTACCAGTACTCACAGCCAGAGTCACCCGCGTGCTCACAGTCAGAGTCGTCTGCCAACCAGTACTCACAGCCAGAGTCACCCGAGTGCCCAGCACTAGAGGAGGAGGAGGAGGAGGTAAAATCCGAAGAACCCGCAAATCTCGAGTGTTTAACAATGTACAAAACTTATCCAAACGTTAAAATTATTGGTGAAACGCCCGATGACTACACAATCGGTCTGGCCAGATTCGGTAACGTCTTACTTCCAAAGTCTGCCTATTATTTGGATTGTAAGCGGTTTAAATCTAAAGCACGTTGTATGATATATCTCGGAGGACAAAGTGTGATGTTTAAAAGTGAATTGATAAACTAGGCGCACTCATGTTGTCGTAGAACTCTGCTGACGTCATTGGAGCTAGTGGCAGACATTTTGAGAGGGGGAACGCAGTTTGTGAGTAGAGAACGTTGCCGCTTGAGCGAGAGGTTTTTTTTCACAGGGATATTTCTTTCGTTGCATTTCCGATTACCATTATGCCATATAAATGCTGCATTTGTAAGGGGGCCTACGCAAAGCTCTCCAGCCTTATTCGCCACAAACATCAATGTCATCAAACATCTCAAAATACTGCTCACCAGGATGCCTGTTGGGACGAAGAGGTATTGTGCAATGCGTTAGACAGGATCGAGAAAGAAGAATACAACCGTGTAAAGTGCTTAAACGAACTTGAGAAAAACAAAAGTTATAACGTTATGAGATCCCCAATGAACCGAACGTTATCGTGCTCGAGAATGTTGGAAGAGTAAGATTTCCATGTAAAAATATTGGAGACATTGTCAATAGACATTCTAGTGCCTCGCAGCGTGTCCTGTACTATTTTGGATGTGACTCGTACTCATTTTCTAGATGGTAAAAAATTATATTCTCTCCTGATGTTTTTAGTGACTATATGGTTTTTTCCTTGCTATCACATGTTGCACTCTAATCTTAATTACTTGTATTGGTCACAAGGCCTAAAAAATCAATCTATGTTGTTGTTGTTTTTGTAGCTTCTCGTTATGAATGTTTTAAATACATTAATTGTTGATTGTCAATAAAAAAAACTAGCAATAAAATGTTGTTTTTTTTAAACCCTGTAATATGTTGTGACTAGAAGGAGATGCCAATATACATGGGGCAACAATACCAGAATAAAATATAAAATGTGAGCACACACACACACACGTTCACTTATAAATTATAATTGTGGTGGCGTTATATTGCTACCACTGCCAAAGAGAAAGCAAAGTAAAAGGAATTAATTAATGTTTGAGACCAAACTTCCAGGCTAAATAAACTTGTATGATTTAATTATTTTATTCATAATGTTTGAGACAGAGGTTCTAGGCTAAATAAACTTGTATTTATAGGATCATTCTGCACTATCTAGTAACTAAACATTTTTTTCAATATCTTGGGATAGCACGTATATATTTAATTACTACTTGGACAATAATTTAAACATCCAAACGGGGTAGGAATAGTGAAAGTATTTATGAGAGGTAAGTGTACTCGCATTTGCATGGAAGGAGAGCTGGAAATACCATCAGTGTTCGAATTTCTCAACCAACCAATCATACAGGCAGAGCCTCGCTTAGTTACTTGTACAATTCACAAGACCTAAATAATATTGATTTATGTGTTATTATAATTTTTTAAATTCTTGGTAGAATATGTTTGGCTGGAGAATCAAAGACAATAAGGAGATGCGGTGTCTACACCAAAATCAGCGGTCGGAGTACTGTTCTAGGGGGAGAGAGAGAGAGAGAGTTCGGTTGTAGACGTTAAAACAGTTTATAATATTTATTCACACAACACTTAAACAACAAAGAAATGTTATTTTCGCGATATATTTTGATATATATAAAACTTTGGCAATAAATTCATAAGTAATACAATTATACATTTAAATTCACTAATATATAACCTTCACATAAATTAATATGTTGTTGTTGTTGTTGTTGATAAGTTTTAAATATGAAACTATAGCTGATGACATGATATATAACATTTACACTAAGCAAATTAGCAACTCAAACAACAAAGAAATTCAGTTAAATGATGTTCGCAAAAAATATTTTGATATAATGATATATTAAACTTTTACAAAAAAATCCTAAGTAATACAATTATATAGATCTTGAAATTATTTTAACTATAAGGCGGTGTTATTAATTTACAACGGGAACAAACCAGTACACATGCTAAGATACATACGTAATAAATATATGTATTAAAATGTTGCAAACTCTGTAGGAGAAAATGCTACTAATAAAGATACGTAAACATTGTTTTAAATACTTATAAAATATTCATTTTTTAGCGGGCCTGCTTGAGAAGCCCCGTTTAAATAACAATAAAGTAATGTATAAGTCTAATTGTAGTATTTTTAATGAGGCAAGCTAATTGTAACGACGCTGATGAAGGAATCGCACCAATGATACATTTTTAGGCCATTCCGGGAATCGAAGCCGGGACCCTTGGCTCGCTGGTCAGGCATGCAGGTTTCGGCTGAATATATTTATTTTTACGAAATACTTTTCTCTAGCACTTTACTACCAGAAATAAACGGGTAAGCCCCAAGACTGCTGCATTTCTCTTTTGAACCATCTAAGACTCCAATTTGACAGTAGACATGGCACCTGACAATGGCCACAAGCGTGAGATAAAAGCTGATGTCGACCAGGTGAAATGTGTAACAGCATTTGCCATGCGTTTGTTGCCCTCTAAGGGACGTCACAGGGCGAGGTGTGTACCCGCATTTGCGTGTCATTGACATTCGAACCCTCCAACACCGCCCGAATGAGAGAGATAAAATAATAAAATTATTGATGTACCGTCATTTTTTCAGGGCTGAAATGTGAAAACAGTCAAAGTTATTATTTATGCTTTCTCCTGCTAGATATCACCGATGGCATTCGAACCCGGGACTTGTGGCGTTTGTCGCCCATGCAGGGAATTTAACTCTGGACCTTTTGCAGAGTGCGTGTAATAAAATAAACTTGAACCCTAGGACAGCTACAAATACAGTCCAGGGCAGTTAATGTATCACTATGAAGGGTTAAACATACATTTTCAAGCTATACAGGGAATCTAACTCTGGACCTTTGCAGAGTGTGTGTAATAAAATAAACTTGAACCCTAGGGCAGCTACAAATACAGTCCACGGCAGTTAACGTATCACTATGAACGGTTAAACCTACATTTTCAAGCATACAGGGAATCGAAATCAGGACCCCTCGCAAAGTGTGTGTAATAAAATAAACTTGAACCCTAGGGCAGCTACAAATACAGTCCACGGCAGTTAACGTATCACTATGAACGGTTAAACCTACATTTTCAAGCATACAGGGAATCGAAATCAGGACCCCTCGCAAAGTGTGTGTAATAAAATAAACTTGAACCCTAGGACAGCTACAAATACAGTCTAGGGCAGTTAATGTATCACTATGAAGGGATAAACATACATTTTCAAGCTATACAGGGAATCTAACTCTGGACCTTTGCAGAGTGTGTGTAATAAAATAAACTTGAACCCTAGGGCAGCTACAAATACAGTCTAGGGCAGTTAATGTATCACTATGAAGGGATAAACATACATTTTCAAGCTATACAGGGAATCTAACTCTGGACCTTTGCAGAGTGTGTGTAATAAAATAAACTTGAACCCTAGGACAGCTACAAATACAGTCTAGCGCAGTTAATGTATCACTATGAACGGTTAAACCTACATTTTCAAGCATACAGGGAATCGAAATCAGGAACCCTCGCAAAGTGTGTGTAATAAAATAAACTTGAACCCTAGGACATCTACAAATACAGTCTAGGGCAGTTAATGTATCACTATGAAGGGTTAAACATACATTTTCAAGCTATACAGGGAATCTAACTCTGGACCTTTGCAGAGTGTGTGTAATAAAATAAACTTGAACCCTAGGACATCTACAAATACAGTCCAGGGCAGTTAACGTATCACTATGAACGGTTAAACCTACATTTTCAAGCATACATGGAATCGAGATCAGGACCCCCTCGCAAAGTGTGTGTAAAAAATAAACTTGAACCCTAAGACAGCTACAAATACAGTCTAGGGCAGTTAATGTATCACTATGAAAGGTTAAACCCTCATTTTCACCCCATATCTGGAATCGAACTAGGGTCCTTGGCTAGGCAAACAAACAAATTAACATGCGCGAAGAAACCGGCCTCGGTACACACGCACGACAGACAAGCGTGAGGTGTAATAAAATAAACTTGAACCCTAGGACAGCTACAAATACAGTCCAGGGCAGTTAATGTATCACTATGTAAGGTTAAACCCTCATTTTCAAGCATACAGGGAATCGAAATCAGGACCCTTCGCAAAGTGTGTGTAATAAAATAAACTTGAACCCTAGGACAGCTACAAATACAGTCTAGGGCAGTTAATGTATCACTATGAACGGTTAAACCTACATTTTCAAGCATACAGGGAATCGAAATCAGGACCCCCTCGCAAAGTGTGTGTAATAAAATAAACTTGAACCCTAGGACAGCTACAAATACAGTCTAGGGCAGTTAACGTATCACTATGAACGGTTAAACCTACATTTTCAAGCTATACAGGGAATCGAAATCAGGCCCCTTCGCAAAGTGTGTGTAATAAAATAAACTTGAACCCTAGGACAGCTACAAATACAGTCTAGGGCAGTTAATGTATCACTATGAACGGTTAAACCCTCATTTTCACCCCATATCTGGAACCGAACTAGGGTCCTTGGCTAGGCAAACAAACAAATTATCATGCGCGAAGAAACAGGCCTCGGTACACACGCACGACAGACAAGCGTGAGAAAAGAGCTGATCTTGACTAGGTGAAATGTGTAACATGTTATGTCCAAAAGGTGAAAAATCAATTATTATTCTATAATAATATTTCTGTATGTCACCAATTAATAAGTACTATGATGTATTCATAAAAAATAAACACATAGTTTTGTTGATCACAATAACCAATCTGTAATTATAAACTTTAAACCAAATTGTTCTAATATGTTTAGCAAAATTTAAATTTTCAAAAATAAATTATTTGTTAATTACCCGAAATTATTTGGTATATGTGAAAAAAAAGTATGTTATTCTTATAGATCATGAAAAAACTAATCCCTGATTTTATTTTGAATTCAATTTTCCCGGTTAGATTCTATAATATTGAGTACTATGGCGTGGATTTGTTTAGCTTACACTGAATATTTATTAAAACTTATACACAACCTCCCATCGTTCTACATGTCTAATACTTGTCACAAGAAATAAGTAAGGCTGAATAAATTAGATTTACTAAGGGAATACATCTCAATTTTCCAGAGTTGGAAACGGAAAACGGTTTATGAAAATTTACCCCAAAAATAGCTTGCTGTGGGATCAAACCCCCGACTTCCCTATAACCTGTTTCTAAAATGGAAACTCAAGCGTAATTACCTAGTGATCTGACACACATACTATTTCTAGACCACACGAGCTCGATGATATAATAACTAATATTAACGCAAAACAAATTAGCCACTTAAGCCTCAAGCCAATATTAGAGGAAGTGTGCCCACATTTGCATAGATGGAGAGTGAAAAAACAGCCCCCGGGTCTAGGACAGCACTATCGCACAATACTAAGTTGCACGGAGTTCGAATCCTGGTCCACTGGCTCACACCTTCTTTTGTCAGTTAGGGGTCTCCGGCTCAAATGAATATATTTGACATAGGTTTGGTAACAACATAATTACTTTTATTTTGAAAATTACTCTAGTTGTACACAAAAAAACCAATCCTCCCTAATTTATCACTATGAAAGGTTAAACCACCATTTTCATCCATACTGGAAATTGAACCCTGGACACTTGGCTCAGTGAACAGACATGCTAACGCCTCACATCAAGTGACCTTTCACAAGTGTCTTCTTAGACGTCTTGAGCAATGAAGTGAGACACTCGACAGAGATTAAATCAAAACTCTATTAACAGACAAATACCAGTCTTAAACGTCTCTTCAGAGAGAGAGAGAGAGATAGAGAGAACCATCCTTTAAGATCTAATCTCTACCACTTGTACAGAGTAAGAATGTTTCTCAACTACTTTAAGCGCACAGTCAAACTTAAGGTGAACGTACTAAACAGGAATCTCGCAGTTGCAGAAGATATTGTTATACTTTCCCAATCTTCACTCCGGCGCAAATGGGCATGCCGTCTAAATGTCAGGCTCGTCTATTTCTTAGGGAGGGGTTCATTGTCAGCCGAGATATATCGTCTAAATGCTAAATTTGCCGTTCTTTAACCGATGGAGCCTCTGAGGGAGTGTTTATTTTTTCCAGCCGCGCAAATGCGGTTACACATCACGCCCTGTGACGTAAGGAGGTAGGAGGGTTCAATCCCTACAAGTTTGACAAGTCCTATATTGTTCAAATACGGGCACACTTCTTCTAAATTCAAACTTACCAATTATCAATCCGTTAGCGTTATTAATACTTAAGGAGTTCGAGGTTCAAATCTCGGTCGGGTAAACAAGGGGTGTTTTTAACTCTCCCTCTATGCAAAGGCGGGCTCAAACCTCCCAATTATCAATCCATTAGCGTGTGCCAGCCCGTGGACCAGGATTCGAACTCCGTGCAACTTAGTATTTTGCGATAGTGCTGTCCTAGACCCGGGGGCTGTTTTTTCACTCTCCATCTATGCAAATGTGGGCACACTTCCTCTAATATTGGCTTGAGGCTTAAGTGGCTAATTTGTTTTGCGTTAATATTAGTTATTATATCATCGAGCTCGTGTGGTCTAGAAATAGTATGTGTGTCAGATCACTAGGTAATTACGCTTGAGTTTCCATTTTAGAAACAGGTTATAGGGAAGTCGGGGGTTTGATCCCACAGCAAGCTATTTTTGGGGTAAATTTTCATAAACCGTTTTCCGTTTCCAACTCTGGAAAATTGAGATGTATTCCCTTAGTAAATCTAATTTATTCAGCCTTACTTATTTCTTGTGACAAGTATTAGACATGTAGAACGATGGGAGGTTGTGTATAAGTTTTAATAAATATTCAGTGTAAGCTAAACAAATCCACGCCATAGTACTCAATATTATAGAATCTAACCGGGAAAATTGAATTCAAAATAAAAATCAGGGATTAGTTTTTTCATGATCTATAAGAATAACATACTTTTTTTCACATATACCAAATAATTTCGGGTAATTAACAAATAATTTATTTTTGAAAATTTAAATTTTGCTAAACATATTAGAACAATTTGGTTTAAAGTTTATAATTACAGATTGGTTATTGTGATCAACAAAACTATGTGTTTATTTTTTATGAATACATCATAGTACTTATTAATTGGTGACATACAGAAATATTATTATAGAATAATAATTGATTTTTCACCTTTTGGACATAACATGTTACACATTTCACCTAGTCAAGATCAGCTCTTTTCTCACGCTTGTCTGTCGTGCGTGTGTACCGAGGCCTGTTTCTTCGCGCATGATAATTTGTTTGTTTGCCTAGCCAAGGACCCTAGTTCGGTTCCAGATATGGGGTGAAAATGAGGGTTTAACCGTTCATAGTGATACATTAACTGCCCTAGACTGTATTTGTAGCTGTCCTAGGGTTCAAGTTTATTTTATTACACACACTTTGCGAAGGGGCCTGATTTCGATTCCCTGTATAGCTTGAAAATGTAGGTTTAACCGTTCATAGTGATACGTTAACTGCCCTAGACTGTATTTGTAGCTGTCCTAGGGTTCAAGTTTATTTTATTACACACACTTTGCGAGGGGGTCCTGATTTCGATTCCCTGTATGCTTGAAAATGTAGGTTTAACCGTTCATAGTGATACATTAACTGCCCTAGACTGTATTTGTAGCTGTCCTAGGGTTCAAGTTTATTTTATTACACACACTTTGCGAAGGGTCCTGATTTCGATTCCCTGTATGCTTGAAAATGAGGGTTTAACCTTACATAGTGATACATTAACTGCCCTGGACTGTATTTGTAGCTGTCCTAGGGTTCAAGTTTATTTTATTACACCTCACGCTTGTCTGTCGTGCGTGTGTACCGAGGCCGGTTTCTTCGCGCATGTTAATTTGTTTGTTTGCCTAGCCAAGGACCCTAGTTCGATTCCAGATATGGGGTGAAAATGAGGGTTTAACCTTTCATAGTGATACATTAACTGCCCTAGACTGTATTTGTAGCTGTCTTAGGGTTCAAGTTTATTTTTTACACACACTTTGCGAGGGGGTCCTGATCTCGATTCCATGTATGCTTGAAAATGTAGGTTTAACCGTTCATAGTGATACGTTAACTGCCCTGGACTGTATTTGTAGATGTCCTAGGGTTCAAGTTTATTTTATTACACACACTCTGCAAAGGTCCAGAGTTAGATTCCCTGTATAGCTTGAAAATGTATGTTTAACCCTTCATAGTGATACATTAACTGCCCTAGACTGTATTTGTAGATGTCCTAGGGTTCAAGTTTATTTTATTACACACACTTTGCGAGGGTTCCTGATTTCGATTCCCTGTATGCTTGAAAATGTAGGTTTAACCGTTCATAGTGATACATTAACTGCGCTAGACTGTATTTGTAGCTGTCCTAGGGTTCAAGTTTATTTTATTACACACACTCTGCAAAGGTCCAGAGTTAGATTCCCTGTATAGCTTGAAAATGTATGTTTATCCCTTCATAGTGATACATTAACTGCCCTAGACTGTATTTGTAGCTGCCCTAGGGTTCAAGTTTATTTTATTACACACACTCTGCAAAGGTCCAGAGTTAGATTCCCTGTATAGCTTGAAAATGTATGTTTATCCCTTCATAGTGATACATTAACTGCCCTAGACTGTATTTGTAGCTGTCCTAGGGTTCAAGTTTATTTTATTACACACACTTTGCGAGGGGTCCTGATTTCGATTCCCTGTATGCTTGAAAATGTAGGTTTAACCGTTCATAGTGATACGTTAACTGCCGTGGACTGTATTTGTAGCTGCCCTAGGGTTCAAGTTTATTTTATTACACACACTTTGCGAGGGGTCCTGATTTCGATTCCCTGTATGCTTGAAAATGTAGGTTTAACCGTTCATAGTGATACGTTAACTGCCGTGGACTGTATTTGTAGCTGCCCTAGGGTTCAAGTTTATTTTATTACACACACTCTGCAAAGGTCCAGAGTTAGATTCCCTGTATAGCTTGAAAATGTATGTTTAACCCTTCATAGTGATACATTAACTGCCCTGGACTGTATTTGTAGCTGTCCTAGGGTTCAAGTTTATTTTATTACACGCACTCTGCAAAAGGTCCAGAGTTAAATTCCCTGCATGGGCGACAAACGCCACAAGTCCCGGGTTCGAATGCCATCGGTGATATCTAGCAGGAGAAAGCATAAATAATAACTTTGACTGTTTTCACATTTCAGCCCTGAAAAAATGACGGTACATCAATAATTTTATTATTTTATCTCTCTCATTCGGGCGGTGTTGGAGGGTTCGAATGTCAATGACACGCAAATGCGGGTACACACCTCGCCCTGTGACGTCCCTTAGAGGGCAACAAACGCATGGCAAATGCTGTTACACATTTCACCTGGTCGACATCAGCTTTTATCTCACGCTTGTGGCCATTGTCAGGTGCCATGTCTACTGTCAAATTGGAGTCTTAGATGGTTCAAAAGAGAAATGCAGCAGTCTTGGGGCTTACCCGTTTATTTCTGGTAGTAAAGTGCTAGAGAAAAGTATTTCGTAAAAATAAATATATTCAGCCGAAACCTGCATGCCTGACCAGCGAGCCAAGGGTCCCGGCTTCGATTCCCGGAATGGCCTAAAAATGTATCATTGGTGCGATTCCTTCATCAGCGTCGTTACAATTAGCTTGCCTCATTAAAAATACTACAATTAGACTTATACATTACTTTATTGTTATTTAAACGGGGCTTCTCAAGCAGGCCCGCTAAAAAATGAATATTTTATAAGTATTTAAAACAATGTTTACGTATCTTTATTAGTAGCATTTTCTCCTACAGAGTTTGCAACATTTTAATACATATATTTATTACGTATGTATCTTAGCATGTGTACTGGTTTGTTCCCGTTGTAAATTAATAACACCGCCTTATAGTTAAAATAATTTCAAGATCTATATAATTGTATTACTTAGGATTTTTTTGTAAAAGTTTAATATATCATTATATCAAAATATTTTTTGCGAACATCATTTAACTGAATTTCTTTGTTGTTTGAGTTGCTAATTTGCTTAGTGTAAATGTTATATATCATGTCATCAGCTATAGTTTCATATTTAAAACTTATCAACAACAACAACAACAACATATTAATTTATGTGAAGGTTATATATTAGTGAATTTAAATGTATAATTGTATTACTTATGAATTTATTGCCAAAGTTTTATATATATCAAAATATATCGCGAAAATAACATTTCTTTGTTGTTTAAGTGTTGTGTGAATAAATATTATAAACTGTTTTAACGTCTACAACCGAACTCTCTCTCTCTCTCTCCCCCTAGAACAGTACTCCGACCGCTGATTTTGGTGTAGACACCGCATCTCCTTATTGTCTTTGATTCTCCAGCCAAACATATTCTACCAAGAATTTAAAAAATTATAATAACACATAAATCAATATTATTTAGGTCTTGTGAATTGTACAAGTAACTAAGCGAGGCTCTGCCTGTATGATTGGTTGGTTGAGAAATTCGAACACTGATGGTATTTCCAGCTCTCCTTCCATGCAAATGCGAGTACACTTACCTCTCATAAATACTTTCACTATTCCTACCCCGTTTGGATGTTTAAATTATTGTCCAAGTAGTAATTAAATATATACGTGCTATCCCAAGATATTGAAAAAAATGTTTAGTTACTAGATAGTGCAGAATGATCCTATAAATACAAGTTTATTTAGCCTAGAACCTCTGTCTCAAACATTATGAATAAAATAATTAAATCATACAAGTTTATTTAGCCTGGAAGTTTGGTCTCAAACATTAATTAATTCCTTTTACTTTGCTTTCTCTTTGGCAGTGGTAGCAATATAACGCCACCACAATTATAATTTATAAGTGAACGTGTGTGTGTGTGTGCTCACATTTTATATTTTATTCTGGTATTGTTGCCCCATGTATATTGGCATCTCCTTCTAGTCACAACATATTACAGGGTTTAAAAAAAACAACATTTTATTGCTAGTTTTTTTTATTGACAATCAACAATTAATGTATTTAAAACATTCATAACGAGAAGCTACAAAAACAACAACAACATAGATTGATTTTTTAGGCCTTGTGACCAATACAAGTAATTAAGATTAGAGTGCAACATGTGATAGCAAGGAAAAAACCATATAGTCACTAAAAACATCAGGAGAGAATATAATTTTTTACCATCTAGAAAATGAGTACGAGTCACATCCAAAATAGTACAGGACACGCTGCGAGGCACTAGAATGTCTATTGACAATGTCTCCAATATTTTTACATGGAAATCTTACTCTTCCAACATTCTCGAGCACGATAACGTTCGGTTCATTGGGGATCTCATAACGTTATAACTTTTGTTTTTCTCAAGTTCGTTTAAGCACTTTACACGGTTGTATTCTTCTTTCTCGATCCTGTCTAACGCATTGCACAATACCTCTTCGTCCCAACAGGCATCCTGGTGAGCAGTATTTTGAGATGTTTGATGACATTGATGTTTGTGGCGAATAAGGCTGGAGAGCTTTGCGTAGGCCCCCTTACAAATGCAGCATTTATATGGCATAATGGTAATCGGAAATGCAACGAAAGAAATATCCCTGTGAAAAAAAACCTCTCGCTCAAGCGGCAACGTTCTCTACTCACAAACTGCGTTCCCCCTCTCAAAATGTCTGCCACTAGCTCCAATGACGTCAGCAGAGTTCTACGACAACATGAGTGCGCCTAGTTTATCAATTCACTTTTAAACATCACACTTTGTCCTCCGAGATATATCATACAACGTGCTTTAGATTTAAACCGCTTACAATCCAAATAATAGGCAGACTTTGGAAGTAAGACGTTACCGAATCTGGCCAGACCGATTGTGTAGTCATCGGGCGTTTCACCAATAATTTTAACGTTTGGATAAGTTTTGTACATTGTTAAACACTCGAGATTTGCGGGTTCTTCGGATTTTACCTCCTCCTCCTCCTCCTCTAGTGCTGGGCACTCGGGTGACTCTGGCTGTGAGTACTGGTTGGCAGACGACTCTGACTGTGAGCACGCGGGTGACTCTGGCTGTGAGTACTGGTAGGCAGACGACTCTGGCGGTGGGCACGCCGGTGACTCTGGGGTGGGTACGCCGGTGACTCTGGGGGCGGGTACGCCGGTGACTCTGGGGGCGGTGGCGTTGACTGCGGTGCCGTGAAGGGTGGTGGTGGCGGGTGGTATGGAGCTCTGAAGGGTGGTGGAGGCCTTGGCAACACGGCCACGACGTCCCCTTGGCGGAAATTGTACACAGCACATGTCATATCACACAGGTAAGTCTCCTCGATTCTCTCGTAGGGTAGTACTTTAGTCGCTCTTATCGTGTGACAGGTAGAGTCGCAAAACTCGATGTAGCCTCGCTCCTCTCTGTCTTGGTTCACTATTTTGTAAATTACCTGTCTATCGCTCACAACCACACTGTGAATATTTTCTCCTGTCATATAGGCACAACCCGTAACCGTATGACCCACAAACGTTAAATTAAACATGGTGAGCGTACCCGTGAGCTATAAAACGTGCTGTATGGTTTGTAGGGTCCACCGTGCACAAGTATTAACTACCCGTCTGCCCGATGTTGTTGTTGTTAACTGCTTGACTCTTAAACACGTTCAAAGTTCACAATGGTAGGTGAACCGGGTTTTACTCCGGCGCAGGTAAATACCAATTTTTCGTTATTAAGCTCGCACACGTCTTCATCTGTTAGAGTACCGAAACGACAAGGTAAAAATACACAAAACTCGCCATCTAGATAGGCTATTAGGCGTCTCCCGAACTTTGTATTGACAGCCTTTAATTTATCCAGCGAGTACTTTTGATCCACTGTTAGATCACTCAATTTTACGGTCTGCACGGCGTCAACAATATTCACCAACTGTTGTAACTTGTCCATCTTGAACCGCTCTACAGACGCTTATAAATAGATGACCGAACGGGTCTCCCCCTATATACCCAACCCCCTACGAGATGGCCCTCTCGTGATCTATTCTTGTCTCGACTTGTCTTGTCAACCCGCCAAACCGGCGCCAGTCATCAGGGAAAACCCATTACCAAATAGGGGGTGGGGGACCTAATTCAATGTCGTGTTGCAACACCAGGAAAACCCATTGCCAGGGTCAATGACCTCAATTCTTGTCTCAACACGTTTTGTCGATCCAGCGACGGGTCTCGATGACGTCACAGGGTGATTGAGGTGAGAGGAGAGGGTGAGGGGAAAGTGCGCACCCGTGATGCGCAGTGATCACTACTCGGTAAGCGAACGAGCAGAGGAGATGCCCTCCATTCTACGCAAGACAGACTGCCCTGGACTGTATTTGTAGCGGTCTTAGGGCGCAAGTTTAATTTCGGACGCACACCTGCTTGATTAATTCTAGACAATTTGAAACTATCGTGGTTCGAATCCCTTGGTTGAATAATCTTTTTAGACAGACAATTTTTTTTCAAAGATTTTGAGCTATTTTTTTTCTACATGAAAACACTCATATTTTTAATGCACCCGTTATACTTTTTATCCTCCTGGTTATTTCTAGTCGATTAGAATTAGTTGTTTGTATATATTTTAATTCTAGTCACCCCATGAGACCTTCTAGTTCGAGTTTCTACCAAAAGATGGCTGTAGCTTCTAGAAACAGAGTAGCCAAAATTAGCTTTGAGTCCACGACCTCTGTGACAAGGGGTGGGACTTGGGGGTGGGTTGGCGGGAAAGACGAGTTCAAGAAACTTTAAACGTTTGCTTATTGCAACATAAAATTTTCCACGACCTCTGTGACAAGGGGGTGGGACTTGGGGGGTGGGTTGGCGGGAAAGACGAGTTCAAGAAACTTTAAACGTTTGCTTATTGCAACATAAAATTTTCCACTGGGAGGCAACTGACCCCCTCCTACCCCCTAAACATTGCCACTCAACGTCAGTGACGTAGGGATGGGGGAGGGGGAAAAAGTGAAAGGAGCGGAGGTATGACGCGATGAGGGGGTTTGCTCGCATTCAACTGAGTGCTGCCAGAGGGCACGGTCATGCTGTCCTCGCGAGTAGGGTTGGTGAAAGGGGCCTTATGGTTGACTCGCACTCTTCAGCACGCTGCCGTCAGGAGAGCTTCGTGCTCCGTGTTCCTCCCCATACGTGGTCACTACTCGGTAAGCGGCCGACCCCCTCCAGTCTACGCAGGACAGTCGTAGCGAGAGGTTCGTGCAGAGACGTATGCTCACCATCCAAATAAAATATACTCCAATGTCCTTCCCCCTACCCATACATGAATAATTAATTAGCACACATCAATAATCAATTAGCAGACATGAATAATTAATTAGCACGCAACAATAATCAAGAAAAAAAAGCCCGCACAAGTACCAACATGTTCAAGGCGTGGTGGGGTTGTAGGGGATGGGGGAGGGGGGTGTAGGGGAGGGGGTGTAGGGGAGGAAATTTCGTAATCAACTGGTGGAGATTTTGTAATCAGAGCGGAGGGAGGGGAGGGGAGGGGAGGGGGGGGGAGGGGCTATTTATAGCAGCCAATCAGCGTCGGGGTCAAATTGTGACAGCCAATCACAGATAAGTAGGTCAAATTGTGACGAGACGCCATGTCCCCTACTATTATATATAATGTCCATGGAGTTTTAGTACATTATACTCAAACTTAAAGTGTTAATAAAACCTATCTAAATATCATGTTTGTTCTTTTTTTACTATAGTATAGACATATCCTTTCTACTAGGTTATAGACTGTTGCTGACATGATTTGACAGGAATGAACAGGTCTGGTTGTCTGAACAGAGTTTTAAAATTTATTTTCAAAAGTTACATGGGTTATAGTTATACAACAAGAAAGATTAATGATTGTGATGAAAAGTTCAGTTGAGTTTGCATTGGTAGTGACCATTGAAGGTTTGAAAGTTATATTTTTATCCAAATAATTATTTAGCGTAGATTCAAGACGCGGTTTTCTTTTAGACCTAGGTGTGTCGGCTTCAATCAGTAGAAATGTGTGTGCTATAGCGACTTTGGATTATAGGCCTATATGTACCGTTCGCCATTATTAAACCTTCTATCCTCTACTAGCAGTAGTTAAAAATTTAATTCATTAGTATGCACACTCTAAAGCTTAAACCATGTTAAGTTAATAAAATATAATTATATAGGCCTATCAACTATAATGTCCTATTATTTCCATGACATCATCAATAGGAAAAACTAACTTACTAACAGCACAACAAAATGGACCCTAGCTTTTTTAGCATACTATAAATTTGTACATAGACCTAAGTTAACTACCATTATTGTTTTTTAACTCTTAAATTTTATGTTTTGGTTATATCCATAATCGTGCGAACCAATTAGATAGTCAAAATACTTGGTCCAAGGTACGTGCACCAAGCAGTCGGCTGATAAATACAATATACTTACTTACTCGGGAACTCTAAAGTTTATTGCCGAGACCAACACCTATCCCTATCCTAAGCTAGTTCTATCCAGTTCACCTCACTACACCCTATTTATTTCAGGTCCACCCTCCCATCTTTGGGTAGAGAACGCCTACACAGTATTTTGAGATAGTAAAAAAACACATCACCGAGCGGTGTCATAAATTAGATCTATATCTATCATAAAAAGATGTCAGCCATTAGAATATTCTAATTATTTCCGAAGATGAATAAAACCCCTCTTTAACATATTCATGGCTTCTTGATTAGGTACTACTGCTTGACACTTAGATTGTGTTTTATTTCCAAGACATTTGTTTGATATGACATGTTAGATTTCAACTATATAAACCAGACTTTGTTTGATAAGTTAGGCTTGATTTGTTTGTGTTTAATCATGTATTCGAGATATTTGTTTAATATACCAAGTTAATTTTGTTTGTGTGTTTAATCATGTGTTAGGTTAAAAAAAACGAACTTATAACTTTCCTTAACCAATGAGTTTATGTTAAAAAGCAATAATTTTATACTCAAACTTAAAGCATTATTACCAGGGTCTAACTCTACTCTACTCTGGGGACACTACACCATTCCAACATCAGATGAGCTTTCTCTCTCTCAAGATCAAATTTGAGTTTTGGTTTAAGTTTTTACAAATTTATCTCACACAATTAAAAATATATTTATTTATTGGAATTTTAATTTACAAAAAATATTTTTTTCTACAAATACTTTAAATATTTATTCATACAAACATAGCTCACACCATGAAAAGTATACTTAGGATATTTATTTACACAAATCAAAGTTTTTTTTTACAAGTATATCTCATACAATTAAAAATATATTTATTTACACAAATCAAAGTTTTTACTAATTTATCTCACACAATTAAAAATATATTTATTTACACAAATCACACTTTTTTTTACAAGTTTATCTCATACAATTAAAAATATATTTATTTACACAAATCAAAGTTTTTACAAATTTATCTCATACTATGAAAAATATATTTATTTACACAAATCAAAGTTTTTTTACCAATACTTTAAACATTTATTTATTGGAATTTTAATTTACAAAAATATTTTTTTACAAATACTTTAAATATTTAAACAATTAAAAATATATTTATTTATTGGAATTTTAATTTACAAAAATATTTTTTACAAATACTTTAAAATATTTATTTATACAAACATAGCTCACACCATGAAAAGTATACTTGGAATATTTATTTACAAAAAAATTATAGTTATATAATATATATATTATGGAAACACTAATCAATTTCTTGAGTTCGTAGCGGGAATAGTGGCCTCGGTACTAATTTATAAAGTCCAGTTTAAAAAATTATTTAACATATATGTACAGATGGTTTCAAATTTGCCTAGAATAAAAATATATACAAACAACTAATTCTATTTTACTAGAAATAACCAGGTAGGTGGAGATTTAAAAATATCCTGGATGCATAAAATATGCTTGTTTTCATGCAGAAAAAAATCTCAAATCTTTGAAAAATGGTATGTCGGTGGAACTGTCTAGAGTGAAAGATGATTATTCAGCCCGTCTAAATGATCACCTTTCTAGTCGTGGCGAGAGCGTTTGTACCCAAACGGCAACGTATTATAATCATCGATTATCCGCTGTTTGGTGTACACCGGCCGGTAGACTTTATTCTGCGAAACGGTACATACAGTCGCAAGACCTTTTCTTACAATTTTGTGCTGTATCTGTATGTACCGTTTCGCAGAATAAAGTCTACCGGCCGGTGTACACCAAACGGCGGATAATCGATGATTATAATACGTTGCCGTTTGGGTACAAACGCTCTCGCCACGACTAGAAAGGTGATCATTTAGACGGGCTGAATAATCATCTTTCACTCTAGACAGTTCCACCGACATACCATTTTTCAAAGATTTGAGATTTTTTTCTGCATGAAAACAAGCATATTTTATGCATCCAGGATATTTTTAAATCTCCACCTACCTGGTTATTTCTAGTAAAATAGAATTAGTTGTTTGTATATATTTTTATTCTAGGCAAATTTGAAACCATCTGTACATATATGTTAAATAATTTTTTAAACTGGACTTTATAAATTAGTACCGAGGCCACTATTCCCGCTACGAACTCAAGAAATTGATTAGTGTTTCCATAATATATATATTATATAACTATAATTTTTTTGTAAATAAATATTCCAAGTATACTTTTCATGGTGTGAGCTATGTTTGTATAAATAAATATTTTAAAGTATTTGTAAAAAATATTTTTGTAAATTAAAATTCCAATAAATAAATATATTTTTAATTGTTTAAATATTTAAAGTATTTGTAAAAAAATATTTTTGTAAATTAAAATTCCAATAAATAAATGTTTAAAGTATTGGTAAAAAAACTTTGATTTGTGTAAATAAATATATTTTTCATAGTATGAGATAAATTTGTAAAAACTTTGATTTGTGTAAATAAATATATTTTTAATTGTATGAGATAAACTTGTAAAAAAAAGTGTGATTTGTGTAAATAAATATATTTTTAATTGTGTGAGATAAATTAGTAAAAACTTTGATTTGTGTAAATAAATATATTTTTAATTGTATGAGATATACTTGTAAAAAAAAAACTTTGATTTGTGTAAATAAATATCCTAAGTATACTTTTCATGGTGTGAGCTATGTTTGTATGAATAAATATTTAAAGTATTTGTAGAAAAAAATATTTTTTGTAAATTAAAATTCCAATAAATAAATAATTTTTAATTGTGTGAGATAAATTTGTAAAAACTTAAACCAAAACTCAAATTTGATCTTGAGAGAGAGAAAGCTCATCTGATGTTGGAATGGTGTAGTGTCCCCAGAGTAGAGTAGAGTTAGACCCTGGTAATAATGCTTTAAGTTTGAGTATAAAATTATTGCTTTTTAACATAAACTCATTGGTGAAGGAAAGTTATAAGTTCGTTTTTTTTAACCTAACACATGATTAAACACACAAACAAAATTAACTTGGTATATTAAACAAATATCTCGAATACATGATTAAACACAAACAAATCAAGCCTAACTTATCAAACAAAGTCTGGTTTATATAGTTGAAATCTAACATGTCATATCAAACAAATGTCTTGGAAATAAAACACAATCTAAGTGTCAAGCAGTAGTACCTAATCAAGAAGCCATGAATATGTTAAAGAGGGGTTTTATTCATCTTCGGAAATAATTAGAATATTCTAATGGCTGACATCTTTTTATGATAGATATAGATCTAATTTATGACACCGCTCGGTGATGTGTTTTTTTACTATCTCAAAATACTGTGTAGGCGTTCTCTACCCAAAGATGGGAGGGTGGACCTGAAATAAATAGGGTGTAGTGAGGTGAACTGGATAGAACTAGCTTAGGATAGGGATAGGTGTTGGTCTCGGCAATAAACTTTAGAGTTCCCGAGTAAGTAAGTATATTGTATTTATCAGCCGACTGCTTGGTGCACGTACCTTGGACCAAGTATTTTGACTATCTAATTGGTTCGCACGATTATGGATATAACCAAAACATAAAATTTAAGAGTTAAAAAACAATAATGGTAGTTAACTTAGGTCTATGTACAAATTTATAGTATGCTAAAAAAGCTAGGGTCCATTTTGTTGTGCTGTTAGTAAGTTAGTTTTTCCTATTGATGATGTCATGGAAATAATAGGACATTATAGTTGATAGGCCTATATAATTATATTTTATTAACTTAACATGGTTTAAGCTTTAGAGTGTGCATACTAATGAATTAAATTTTTAACTACTGCTAGTAGAGGATAGAAGGTTTAATAATGGCGAACGGTACATATAGGCCTATAATCCAAAGTCGCTATAGCACACACATTTCTACTGATTGAAGCCGACACACCTAGGTCTAAAAGAAAACCGCGTCTTGAATCTACGCTAAATAATTATTTGGATAAAAATATAACTTTCAAACCTTCAATGGTCACTACCAATGCAAACTCAACTGAACTTTTCATCACAATCATTAATCTTTCTTGTTGTATAACTATAACCCATGTAACTTTTGAAAATAAATTTTAAAACTCTGTTCAGACAACCAGACCTGTTCATTCCTGTCAAATCATGTCAGCAACAGTCTATAACCTAGTAGAAAGGATATGTCTATACTATAGTAAAAAAAGAACAAACATGATATTTAGATAGGTTTTATTAACACTTTAAGTTTGAGTATAATGTACTAAAACTCCATGGACATTATATATAATATATACATACATGTAACTTTAGGCTTTTATTAATATAGATATTTCAACTTGAAATTGAAAGAGAAATAATAAGACTGTAATGACAATAAAAAATATACAGGGAGCGATGTTTACTCTTTTCAAAACTACAAGTTTATTAAATTAAGAATGTAAAGTTAATGTAAGTACATGTTCAATAGAAGATTAAGGTTAGCGTGTCGAGACCAATAGTTAAGAACAGTATTTTTACATTTTTTAAAAATATCAAAACATGTCTTAGGTAACCAGAAATCAAATATTTCTTCAGTAGAAACCTAAAATTTGATATTCCTCACATGGTGAACTCAAAATGAATTCTTAAATGTCTGTCAATGGTGTCCTGGAATTTATTGACTTATTTTTTCTCTTCATTTAAAAAGTTTGTAATCTAATGCCCTTAAGCTCTTCACAGATATTCAACAACTGTTGATATCACCATGTTAAAAATATTAAACTTTATGTTTCTAGTGGGGAGATGTTTGATTTTTGGTTGAGAAAAATTTATATGGGGAACTGGCGCGTGCCAAATGTATATTTGTTTCGTTTGAGAAAGAGGTTTTTAAATTAAATCTGTCTTAATTTTGAACTATTTATTTTCCAAAGCTTTTTTTTTCTGTCTCCATTTTTAAATAAGTGATACTTTTTCCCGTTAATTTTAAACTATCTTATTAATTAGCTGAAGTGTGATTTTATTTCTTTACTAACTTTGAAGCAATATAAATATTTAATATGAGGTATTATCGGTCATCATTTAAAAACTATTTATTTATTTACGGCGTGATTTTTTTTTGTCATTTTATAAACTATATTGTTATACAAACTTTAATAAACTATTGTATTATTTAGATATTGAGGGTTTTTGAAATTGCTTTGAAAATATATTGATATCTATAAATTCTGATATTAACCTGTTGTAATATAATCATCATTTTGAAACAATAAAATAAAATAGATTGGGAAATTTTGTGTCCCTATTTTAAAATCATTGATGATGTATTGTTTAAATTGTAATAGTTTGTTTTGTCACTGATAAAATATTTGTTCAGATACATATTAATGTTGTCTCTTAGCCATTTTAAACCCTTAGATTATATAACTTGGGATTGTTATCGTTAATTTTAAACATCTCAACTATATAAATTAAGAGAACTTTTGTCATTAATTTTAAACAATTGGATTATTAATAGTTAAAATTTTATATCATAATTTTGAAACGATAAGCATACAATGAGATTTGCAAATTGTAATTATTTTCATATTTTATATCGTCATTTTGAAACTATTATTTAGTTTATGTGTTAATTTTGAAACTTTCGGATTATATTTGTTTTGATATTCTCTATTGTGATTTTGTAATTACCGAAAGTCAAAGTCGTGTGATATTTTCTGTCATAATGCCATCAAATATTTTTGTCATAAGAATTTTGATATCTTCGATTATCATTTTGATACTGTAGGAGAGTTGTATATTCATTCTTCATTTTTAAATTATCAAATTATATTTGTTGTGATAGTGTAAGTTGAAATCTTGAAATTATTGAATTATACTTGGTGTTATATTTTATACTATCACTCTATACCTGTGATTTTTTCCATCGTAATTTTGAAATAATAGGCTATTTGAGTTGTTAAATTTTCTACTGGCATTTTGAAAGTAACGAATTATATTATTATTTAAGGTATTTAACATGCACTTTATCAACCGTCATATTCTATCAATACATGACTTATAAACTAGCTTAAATTCAGCCCCTGGCCATTAATTTAACATTGTGAAAGGAAAACCTACAATTCACCAATAATACATTGTTTTGCCATTCCAAGAATCAAATCCTGGACCCTTGATTGAGTAAGAAGACACCATAGCAAATTAACTAATGCGTCAGACTTCAAATTACCAAAGATGTATAAGATGTTCTGTCATTACGTTAAGACTGTCTATTATAAGTGTAGTGATATTCTATTCTTCTATCATTTTGAAGCTATCGGACTATAATATGGAATAGATTGTCTTTCATTTGAAACCATCATATTGTATTTGTTATTAATCCTATCAAATGGTAGAAATTGTGATATTATTTTTAATCATTTTGAAACTATCGGATTATTTTTATAGCCTATATTATGTTGACATTTTTAAATTATCAGAAAATAATGTTTTTTTTAAGTCGTCATTTTAAAATTATTGGGTTGTATTAGCTGTAATATTTTATGTTATCATTTTGTAACACTAAGATTGAAATTTGGGATATTATCTGCTATTACTGTGAAACTATTGGATTATTTTTAAATGCTAACTTTCTGCCACCGTCGTCAGTTCTGGTTCATTTTACGATCTGTAAAGAGCCACAATAATGAGCTCCTCTACGTTCGCAGTATGTCGTAATTAAATAACTAATTTAAATTTTCTACATATAAATAACAATAATTATGTCTTACCCACAAATTTCCACCTAGAGTCAAAACCATATCAACCAATCAAGATAATATTTTATAGCCTACCACATCCTATAAAAAATATGGCGTGCCACTTAAGATATTTTTATCCAAACAATTAAAATAATATTGTAATTTTATTGTATTTATTAAGTGCAGATTTTATATTTATTTTCTATTCTAAGATTTCTTGCTAAAGTAGAAATTATAAAATTGAAATTTATTATCAATCTTTCCAGACAACTCTTCTATTCCTATTATAAAACCAAAATTTTCAATATAAGACTCAGCTTATGATTATTATTTTTAACTAATTTCAGATTTCATCAGTTTATAAAGGTTGGTAACCTTTTTATAAAAAATTAGAGTAAACATTAATTTACTAATACTAGAGTTGACAATTTTTCAGTTTGGGCTCAATGGTTAATATAGTTAAATCAAGAATTACGTCTAAAAATAAGTAGCCAAGTTTTGGTGATCAACAGTGTAATCCTAACCCGATATTTTAGATTATTAAAAATATAGTTACATTAATGATAGTTTACGCACTTACGCACAATAAGGTTTTAGAAATGCGTAATCTAGAATTAAGAGTAAATGTAATCTAATTTGAGTGAAAGGAGAGTAGAAAACCATTTAATAAATATCTCTGTGCACCGGCTGGACTTAGAACTTCAACCTAACTGCTAACAGACCAATCAGAATAGATGAGCCTGACATTAAATCCAAATGCCATTTGGTAAGTGGTATTTTGCGCTTACACCCAAGAGCTGTGTCTTTGCTCCCCGTGTTTTGACCCAATGGGGTTCCCTGAGAAGTTTAGTTCTCCATTCTTAGCGAAAACGATGTATATAGTTTCACAGTCTCCCTTCTTAGCGAAAACAACGTATGGTTCTTCATAGCCTAAGCTTAATGGGCTGCCTGAGGCAATATCTGTTTTCGATAATATAGACCGTTCTTGGTATGAAGGAACTTATACCTATTTGGCGGGGTAGCAATATAACGTCACAGAAATTATAATCTATAAATGAATATGTGTGTGTGTGTGTGTGTGTGTGTGTGTGTGTGTGTGTGTGTGTGTGCTCGCGCACCCGCGACACCTTACATTAGTTAAAATTATAAACTACTCACATTTACCACTCTGGCATTGTTGACACGTGTATATTGTCACAACATATTCTAGGGATTTAAAAATAATAACAACATTTTATTGCTAGTTTTTTATTGACAATCAACAATTAATTAATTTAAAACATTCATAACTTGCAGCCACAACATAGAGTAAATTTTTAGGTCTTGTGACCAATTAAGATTAGAGTGCAACATGAATTATAAAAAACAAACATATAATCACTCTTTTACCTAATAAAAAACATCAGGAGAGAATAACATTTTTTACCATCTAGGTACTTTTTACATTGACAATTTGGACATTCGGACTATACCTCACAGTTTCTCCCTTCTTAGCATAAACGGTGTATAGTGTCCAAACGGTGTATAGCCTAAGGCAATATCGGAGGATAAGAAAACAACATTGTGTAATCACAGGAAAAACACGTCAAAATTGTTTTGATAGAATCGTCACAATACACACTCTCTCAAGGTCAAAAGTGATCTCATGGGTCCCGCTAAGTAGTCACGTGGTCTTGCTGTGGCACGGATGTGAAAAGGGGGTCAACTTGGAGTGGAAAATCATAGCGCTGTACTGAGCCGGTGCTAACCCGTATTTTCCTGTATGAACATATTTAGTATAATTTCCACCGGGAAATAACAGTAAATTTCTCACGGATGTGGAGGGGTGAAGTGGTATCACAGACATTGGGACTTTATATTAGACAGCCGCCGTGCGAAGATGCTCCCGCCCTCGGCGCGAAGGAGTGCCCGAGACATGCATAGTCTCTCTCTCTTTCTACTTTCGTGTTCGACTAGATTACCGGTGACTATATGCGATGATCAAAAACACTGTTTTCTTCCGCCATCTTTAAAAAAGAACTGAAAGGTTTGAAAAACTGTTCGTTCTGCCTTAGAGACCAAACAGCACATTCCATCTGTTTCTAACTTACACCAAGCTGTACGCGTCACAGGTGTAGAACATTTCCCAAAAGCCGACGCGGACAAGGCTCATATTTCTGAATTATAAAATAGATTTTTATCAACTGACCTTGAGGATGGTTTCATCTTATACTGGGTTCTTTCAAGCATATGTCATACAAGACTATGAACTTGTATTGAAACAAGCAATTCAAACATATTCAGTATTATTGACTTTCCAGAGACTGGCAGAACTTTTTGGGACGATTAATCTGTGGCGACAACGTTGAAACAATAAATTTAAGGCGAAGTGTCCATCTAAAGCGGTTGACAGCTTAGTATATACGTTCCAGATGGATTTTGCCTGAAAAATATAACTATCCTCCATATCTTGTATGTTCTTACTGTGACTACTTGCACTGTTGGGAGATCATTTTCTAAACTAAGGAGGGTAAAATCATACCTAAGAACAAATATAATTGAGGGAAGATAAATGGTTTAGCAATCTTAAATTTATACCAAAACATATACATAATTCTTCTTTATGAAATTTTGTAGAATTTCTCTAAGAAGCATAGTAGAAAACTGTATTTATTTCATTTATAAAATAGGAGGTAGGTTTGACCGTTGAACGTATATACTATACACATTCAACGGTTTGACCGATTATATTTTAGGTTGGTACCTAATTTTATGGCACACAATAACTACTTACAATTGACTTATTAATTCATTTTTATGTTCACTAGTTTTTTATTGGTAGAGTTGAGAACATTCAAAAAAATTATACATTTTTAACATGTTTTAAATATATAACATTACTTAGTAAATATATACTATATTCACTTTCATATGTGCTCGTAAGTAATATAAACTCTTTTTAACAGTAATAATATTTACATGCTTGGTAAAAGTGTTGTTGATAATAAAGGCACCTGCTTCGGTGGCCGCATGATCTAAGGCGTCATTCTCGTGTTAGACTAGACTGCCGGTGACAGGGCGATAAGGGTTCAAATCCCTGTGGGGTGTACTGTGGCTTTTTTCCCAAAATTGTTTTCCACTCTCCCACCACGTGAATACGGGTACACTTCCTCTAAATTAAACCGTCCTTATCCCTCACTCATGAGCGTAATTAGTACATATATGTATAACCTGAGCAGGTAGATAAGAAGCGGCGCAAAATAATAATAATAATAATAATAATAATAATAATAATAATAATAATAATAATAATAATAGCCCTTCTATGAAAGTATTCTGTGTCCGCGTCTGGTTTACTACTAAAATATCGTGCCAAAAAGTTGACGAAATTTTGTATTTCTTCATTTTGCCGTCCTTTTAACACTTGCTGACAGGGTGAGCCGCACCACTCACCCTAGTTATTCCCCTGTTTACTTGAAAGATTTATTTTTATCCCCAGTACTTTTGGAGACCCGGTGCTAAAAAAGAAACGTTATGTGTATCACGCTTATAATTTATATTCTTTTTGCGTATCCTACGGCTTATGTGTATTTTTAAAGACAAAGGATGTTCAGCACTGAAATTGGGATACAATCATAATGACCAAAAGGAGTTACCAAAAGTAAGATACGTTACACGATTAGAGCTATACTTTAATTAAATAAATTAAGTCATCTTTTTTTGAATACACATTTCCCACGATATTGTGCCTCACACTAATAAGTCTCTAAAAATGCCAGTGTTTAGAATATTTTTATTTGTAACTACTGTTTATATTTATGTGTTAAAAGTAGCAAGCAAGGCTAAGCGTGAGGAGTCTCTGTCACCAAACCTGCTTCTGACTTTTGTAACGTAAATATTCTTGTTAGAAACTATTTTAATTTCACTCTACCAATTAGGATTAAAAAAACAACAAACACACCATATAAATCTCTTTCTTTTTTGAGTTTTGTAAATCCATTTTTATTACATTAAGCTTATTTATAAAACTAGTATCATTTTAATACTAGACACATTACTTATATAAACCAGACACGAGAAGTAGGATAAATAACCATGCTGAAACAATTTTTATCAATAAATGTTTCAGAAATATTTGGTCAAGCTTAGAACTGAAAAAAAAATTAAAGGTTACTTGAAGTTATAGGAATGAGAAATCATATCTTTAACCCTTTTATCAATTTTAATTTTGGGTTCACTGTGATAGTTTTTAAATAGATTACTAAGCACATATGCTAATATAAACAAAAAATGTCAGGTTAAACCATTCTTACTGTGAAACATATTCTGACTTTATTGACTATAGGTATCAATTTGAAAAAGCTATATGTTTCAGGCCACGGGCCCCCCGATTCAACTGGAACCTGTCGATCTGAGCGTAAAGACGCCTCAAACTCCTCCTGTGGTGCTCCAAGTACCCAGGTACAGCCCCCAGATGCCCACTAATGGTACTGCTGACTTAAGACTACCACCCCCATATTCCGGTAAGTATACTAATATCCCAATCTCACTAGCTAAGAGCCAACATGGTAAAACTAATATTTTCTGAGATTACAGACATCACAGCTATACAATCTAAAATTAAACGTTTTAGTAATGCCAATGCTACTTAAATCATTGTGTAATATTACTTGGATTACATGAATTAGTAATAATTTAAATACAATTTGACTCCACAGTAATATTACATTAAATATTTGATCATGGATAAAATGTACATACATTAATTATTACTCTCAGTATAGTAGTGGAGCGAGATCTTTATTTTTGGTTGGGCCAGGTCAAAGATTACCGGTAGTGATTTCTTCTCATCGCGTGTTAACATAGTAAGTTAAATTTATTTTAAGTTTTCCTAGTTTTCAAAAATCACTATTATTTCAATATCACTAAACAAATCTACAAACAGAAAGAATAAAAGAATACTTACCAAATGATGACATTATTTATTCTCTTCTCAAATTTTATGTATCAAAAAATTAAGTTTTTAACTTTATAAAACATAAGTTTTTAATTCAAATATCTCTGCTGCAAAAATTAAGTATAATATATAAAAAGAGCAAATATTCAAGGAACATATACATAATTAACTGAATTTAATTTTATGTAAGCATGGTTGCATTGTCTTAGTACCTCATAATAAGACATTTAGGCCTAAATAATGAAAACAAGATTTTTTTTGTTTATCGAAAGGGAGCGATAAATTAGAAACAAAAGAGTTTTTTTTTACTATAGAGAGTTTTTTACTATGAGAAATTGTATAAATTTTGAGAATAATTATTTTACTAGCGAATGAGTACGCTCTTTATTATTAAGGACACAGCAGTTTATATACGGCCAACCCACATCTGTATCTCTCATATACTAGATTTAAAACATTTTACGCTTTACATTTTGTAACGTTTCAGATGTATTAAAATTCTTTTATTTGCAGTATTTGCAAAAATATATCCGATTGTCATGGGTGACGTAAAAAAATAATAATATACCTGTCAACCAAGATGGATGTGGTTTTCTAACGTTTTATATTTCCTTGGACTTTATCTACACGGCAGTACAAATTAGGATAGCTGGGTAAGCACACCTTGTGCTGGTAACTTTATCCTCTGATTTTGAAACATTTTGGCTTTTTTTGATGTAAAATATATTTTCCTTGTAGTGATCTTGGTGTTAAATTAATTGATCAAGTGGCCGATTAAAAGAGGCTAACTCTTAACTAAAATGAGGGTCTGGTCAGTTAAAAGGGGTGAGTGAATGCTTGATTAAAATAGATACCGATTTAATTAAATATTGTGCTCGTTTATCTGAAAGGGACTCATGCTTTACTTAAAGGAATGACTGTCCTACATCTAAAATGAGTTAATGTTTAACTTAAAGAAATGGCTGTCTGATGGCAACCGTTGTCTGTTGTGAATGTTTTCCCCTGCCCTTGGGGCAATTTGGTGCATTTTTTCTTGGTATAATGTATTTTATAAAATTATGTTATGTTTATTTTGCTATAGTTTTATTTAATAACAAGTTGTAGTGTTGCTCTATATCTGTATTTTTGTAGATTACCGTTGCTTAGAGGACTTTGTAAGCAGGATCATTTTTATATGGGAGTCCTATGATGATTATATGCGTTTTTTATTATGATTATGACTTAGTTTACTATCTTATTTTATGACCGTTACTGTACCATGTTTGTTTGTTTATTGTGTTATATTCCCGATCGTATATTAGTTAATTAGCTTTCTCGATTTAATGGCACTTAGTAGCACTAGATATAGGAATTAATTCGACTCAGCGGGGATTTCTGTTTGTAAACTACCCTTAGTGAGTAGAAAAGAAATGTTGAAGCTGGCTCACTCTTTTCGTGATATGTCGGCACCCATGAGTTATTAGCATGTATACCATGACAACGGTCAGTGATACAAATTTCACGACCCCCAATTACCCTGGAGTGCTACCAACCTCATGGCTTCTAATCACCCTGGTGGCATTCAACTTAACTATTGCTAATAATTACCCTGCCGGTGTGCAGCCTAACCAGAGCTACTAATTACCCTGGTGGCGTGCAACTCAGCTTGCACCGTGTGTAATTGAAATGAACGCATCCATACTTGATTAGCTGTTGAATTTCCTACCTCACCTACCTCTCTTTCCGCCACCTCTCCATCCCCCCTCCCCCATCCTCCGAGCCAGAGATGTCATATATAACAACAACCTTTCTCCTCCTCCCCATCCATCCTACTAAATTAATAGCATGTCCACCTACTCAATCAGGGATCCTGAGTTATATTCCTGGCATAGCAGAAGCACAGTAAGTGTGCCTATTGATGCAGGGGTTCAAGATTAGATTCATACTATGGTGGAAGCACAGCAAGTTTGCCTACTGAGTTAAGGGTTAAGGACCTGGAAGTTCAATTTCAGGCACGAGCTAATGGTGCAAATATAAACTCATTGACTGATCATAGGCCCACTTACGGGCTACCAAATTCTTAATAACACTGTTTGCTAAGAGTGTGCATAATATCATGCAATAATCCATACTCTTAGCAGCACATTTGACTAAGAGTGTTAAGCATTTCGTTTTAGAATGCACATCTTTGGCTCTACTGTTGATTAGAATACGTTGTTTGTCTAAAAGTCCACACTAGATCAAATAAAGCTCACACTTATTATTTCCCAACTATATAAAACCATATTCTCCTTAACCCAGCGGTTCCCAACCTTTTTCAGTCTGCGTACCCCCAGCTGGCTCGGTTCCTTTCCGTGTACCCCCAACCCCAAATCCTCCAGGCACCCCCTAACCCCAATCTGTTTCACCCATTACAGATTCCGAAAACTTCTTCAAAAAAGGTATATGTTAAATTAAAATAAATGGTCTATTTTTTATTTTTGAAGTAAGCAAACAACACAAAGATTGGGAAAAAAGAAAATTTTAATGTTATATTTGGGACTATATTGAATTTTAAAGTTTTGAAAAATTAAGTTCAAAAGAGAATGAATACAATTTCAAATCCGGAGCTGTGTCTAATTTGCTTCTATATTTATTTTTTATATAAGTACACAAAGAAACCGCCCGTTCAACAAGCTCTGTGCTAGCAAAAGGCAACAAAAACATGGTTTTTCTATAAAGTTCACTCTTTTCGTCACCGCGACGAGCCCAAAAACTGACTAGATTCAGCATTCCGCCATTGAAGAGGTCCTTCAGACTGGTGACTGATGCGAGCTCTAGCAACTTCTCCTTTTTTAGGAATCGACAATGAAGCCGGTTCAAAATACTCTTCTTTGAAAGGATTAGATATCCACCAATCACCCATTTCCGGCTCTGAAAAATATTTTTCAAACGAGGATTTTAATCCTTCCAAGTGATCAATTATCTTATCACTGACTGTTAAATTTAGCTCAGCTTGCGACAAGAAATCGTGAAGTGTTACGAATACTTCAGGCTGTCCTTTTTTAATGCACTTTGCCCAAAAATCAAATTTTTTTTCTTGGATTCAATTTTGTTGACAACTTGAAAAGTGTTAAAAAATATTTGCAGTGAAAGATTGAGTTTATTAATCTGGTGGAAAATGTCACTCAGGTATGCAAGGCTTTGTAGCCATTCAAAATCATGAATCATGAATTCAAGATTTTTAAAAGGATGATCTTCCTTAAAAAGGGCTACCTCATGTCGAAGTTCGAACAGCCACGTCAGAACTTTACCCCGGGACAACCACCTACCTTCGGTGTGCAAAAGCAAAGTGTTGTGAAGGATGTCCATGTCTTCACACAGCAATTTAAACAACCTGGATTTGGTAGGATTCGCCTTGATAAAGTTGACAACTTTGACCGCTTCATCAAGAACTTTTGCAAATCTGGAGGCAAAGGTTTCAATGTGAGGCTCTGTCTGTGAATACAGCAGTGCGTCCATTTCATTTTGGGGGCAACTTTTTCCACGCGTGTACGAAAGCCTGAGTAGCAACCTTTCATGGATTTTTCTCCATCTGTGGTGGGCTCAACGTATTTTGACCATTGAATTCCTTTTTCAACGAAATAATGATCAGTTGCTTCAAAAAATCTTTACCAGTCGTACGACCCTTCAATGGGTGACAAATAAGGAGATTCTCTTCGAATTCTAAGTCTTTCAAGTACTTAGCAATTACTAGTAGCACAGAATATTGCGTAACGTCGGTGCTTTCGTCGACTTGGATAGAAAAAAATTCACAACATTTGACGTGATTTATGACTGTGCTCTCAACATCATCTGACATATCCCGTATTCTTAGAGACAACGTGTTATTTGAGAGAGGTATTAAACTCATTTTATTAGCACTTTCCTCTCCAATCATGCATCTGACAGCATCTTTGAGGCTCGGTAAAATTAAATTTTCACCAATGGTGTGGTTTATACCTCGTCTCGCAATACTATAGCTAATGTAGTAGGAGGCCTCAGTAGCTTTGACAGAATCACTTGTGGCAGATTCAAAAGATGTTTTCACGTTCACAGAACTCTGAAGTTTCAACTGTCGAAAAAACGTGGCATCTTTATCTTTGTGCTCGGGATGTTTGGTATGTAAATGCCGTGTGAACAAAGAAGGCTTCATTGAACCGTTGATTAATACTTCCCCACTTACAAAACAGAGGGAATTAGGGCAATCCTCTTCTCCTATACATGAAAACCTGTAATTAATGTAGCTGTCCAAGTACCTTATTTTCTTGCTTATTATTCCATCTAAATAATAAGAAGAAGAAACTGCAGTTTGTTTACTCACCTACTCTAGCACTGGTTCTTGTACCTGTTGTGGTGTCGTATTGTTGGTCCAATCAGTGTCAGATGATGTGCACGGTACTTAATTTGGTTTTTCAGTTAACTTACGCACAGATCCAGTTTTTAGCCACTAATTCAAAGCGTAAATCACGTGAATAGTAGGTAGTTGGTAGAAAAACCGCCGTGGGATTGTAGGAATAGCACGCACACGATTCAATAAAAACACCCACAACAAAAGTTCAACACAACACAAATTAATTAATTCTTTGTTTTTATGTACAGCCCGGCACGCGTCAACAATCAAATCTAAAACACAGAGGAAGGGTGAGCCGCGAGGAAAGAGAGCGCCAATCCTGAGTGGAGGGGTGTTGGCAAGGGGTTGGGTGCGGGTGAAAGGAGGGAGGGCCAATCCTTCCAGCGGAATCAACGCCTATTTTATTGAAAATTTTATTGATAAGGAGGCCAATATTACAACTGACAATATTAGTAAAAACCTCTACCTACTTTTTAAAATTATTTTTCATCTTTTTTTCTTTTTTTAAGCTGGTGGCCGCCATTACCGTTTTCTTTTCGCGTACCCCCTAACAGTCTCTCGCGTACCCCAGGGGATACACGTACCCCCGGTTGGGAACCACTGCCTTAACCTGAACATATAATGTTCGATACACCTCACTAAAGCCAATTTTTTCTATATGCCTCGCTTCAATTAAAGCATACGCTTTTGTGTTATTAATGTCTTTCCACCCACAAACTCACCTCTCTCCATTAAAAAAATTTAGCCTCTTTCAAATTCAACAGAAACTAATTTAAATTTATCGATTAAGTAATAATTACAGGGCATCAACTTAAACCCCAATTTATTAGATTATTGGAAAACACTTACAAAGGTAATAAAATTATAACCACAAAGAACTTCCATATTCTAACAACCATTTTATATTTAGAAACTTGTATTAAATGAACAAGCTCAATTTAAAACCAAACCTTTAACAGCACTATCAACAGCTACTACTTCACCAGTGGCAGGTTCATTAACCCATAAAACTATATCATAAGATCAAACTTTTTAAGATAAATTTCTCATAAGTATATGCAAAGCTTGTTAACTACAACCTCTTTATGCGCTGACTGGGATAGGTTTGTAACTTTTTATCGGTGAAGAATTCTTAGCTTCCGCTATTAAAGAAACGCTTGAAGATTCAACGATGAGGCACTATCGTAAAAGAGTGTTGCAGAATGTCTTGCATTATTCTATCCATAGGCACATCCAGGGGAAAAATCGACTTATGACGGCTTGGCAAATCTCAAGGTGCCCGGCAGATAGGCCAACTTTTACCCCATAGTTCATACTGTACACGATATGGGCCAAGAAAACTTGAGCAATATCTCAGATGGCAAGCATAAAACCCTGCTTTTAGGCAGAAGACGAGGAGCTTGAATTGAATCCTCGTACTAAGGTCACCTTTCATGGGACGGCATGTGTAGACTAGCTCCAACCGAGAGAAGGCCAACGTTTTTGTTGAGCATTTAGAGGCGCACTTTACATCGTCATACCCGGTACATATACTCCATAGGAAGGAGGTCGTTGGTGCGAATACCCTTAGATGTACTGAAACTAGTGAACCTGGCATAAAATTCACGCATACTAACTGCTCTAAAACCAAACAAGATGCCTAGACCGGAATTTATTAAAAACCTAGTCCTCCGAAATCTCCCTTTGGAGGTGAAATATTTCCTCATAAGGCTACTCAACGTCGTTTTGCTCTTTAGTTATTTTCCTGAGCCATGGAAGCAAGCCAACGTCTTCTTCATACAAAATTGTTTAAGGAACCAGCTCTTGCAATCGTCTTACTGACCAATCAACTTTATACTTACTGGGTAATGTTCTAGAACGACTACTACCGACGAGACTATTACGACACGTTTGGGTGGGTCTCATCCTGATGGATGAGATGTTAAGTTTTAGGCTGGAAACGTGAAGTCTCACCAACTGGTTTGCCTTGTCATTAATCACGAGGAACTTCAATATTAATATACTTATTTAGGCCGTCTTTATAGACGTGGAAAAAGTCTCAGGCCATGTTTGGCGTGGCCCAACTCCACTCTGACAGTTTGGCCCCACTCTCGTATTTCGGAAACTAAATTAGATGGGTGTTTAGCACTAAGTACCCTGGTTTTACGTGTGATACTAGTCTGACCTGGTGACAACACTTGACTAAAATACTGAACAAGGTGATACAAATATTGGGTATCTTAGAACTACTGTCAAACAAGCACAATGCCTTTAGAAATGGTCTGAAGCTGTACATGCCGTTTCTCAAGCCAATTCTCTACTATGCATGCCCCCAGTGAAGTTACCTATCAGGCACGGACTTGTACAAGATAAAGGGGTTTCATTGCCTGTGTCTGAGAATCACTGTGGACGCACTCTGGTATGTTTCCAATGTAACTCACCACCGATACTTGGAGATGTTATGAATCACTGACCACTTCCGGATACTTGCGAAGTCCTTCTACGACAAGATATGGGGTTCTAACACTCCTTTTATCTAGGCACTGTGGAACTATATGATTGACCCAGGAGATTCCCACAGACGTCTCGAAGCCTTGTTTTAATCAGTGAGATACTGATCTTGAGATGCTTTCACCTATATTTAATGTATATATTAATTAAGTGTAAATAGCCGAAGCTATATTAATGGTAGTTGGTTCAGTTAGATATCATTCTGAAAATTGAAAAATGACACCTGGACACGGGAATCGAACCCGGGACCTTTGTCCATCATAGACTCTGCCTTAAAATATGAGTGAAGAATGACCATGGGCACGGGACGAATCCTGGATAGCTCAGTGGTTAGAGCATTGGCGTACTAAGCCAAAGGTCCCGGGTTCGATTCCCGTGTCCAGGTGTCATTTTTCAATTTTCAGAATGATATATATTTAATGTGTTTAGTGGTGGGGGGGACATTATATTGGTCCCCTTTTACCCAATATATCACCATTATAAAATGTATATCACTGGACTAATTTTGAAAATTTGGATTATTTATCTACTTATGGGTCATGGATTGAGGCAAAAGATTTATTGATATAATTGATGTCAAGGGATTAATTCTTACATTGGCCTAAATTGAGGCCATTTACTTACTTCAAGGTTGTTGATTGAACATACTTAGTTAGATGTAGCTGACCTAATTGGAATTCGTAAGCCTTCGAGTGCAAAGTAATTTTTCTTATATATAGTTGATAAAACATGAATACCTATTACATCTTGAAGTATTTTATGTCGTGAAACAGTGAAAGTTTTGAAGATGGACAGTTTCACCTATATTTACAATGTACATGTATCATATTTTGTTGGTCAGTATTGTCAATCTCTTTTATTCTAGAGATCTACATTCAATTTATATTTATCCATATATATTACCATTATATAATAATTATAAATATGCATATTTAATCGTAAGAAATATAATAGTAAATTTATTCTTGCATTCATGTTTATAGTTTTTACTAATATTTCTATATCATTTGAAGTATATGAAATTTATGGTGATACCTTGATTGTGTTCGTCGATAGCCCACTGCTATGTGATATCGTGGCTATTGTTTTACAATACGAAACACCATTGGAGCTTGGAAATACGACCGAAAATCCTTAATTAATGCTACGTTTATGAAGGATAATTGAATTTACCATTCCTGTTGATATGTAAGTTTGGACTGCTACCAAACCCCTCCCCCCAAAAAAGCTATATTTTGATCAAATCTTTGTAAACATGAATAAAATAATGATTTAGTAACTGTTTTGACTAGACCTCTGTATATTGTTTAATAGAGAAAATTAATGCATATAAAGTGCTTAGTATCGATAATTGTACACCATTAACTAGATGTTATTATCCATCCCCTGAGCTTGGGTAGTAGTACGTCTGGCTGCTGATCGAAGTGGTTTGGTTTCGATTATCATGAGGAACAATTAATGCAACATTATAAAACCCTAATATTGTTAAATTTAGAATATTCTAAACGGTATACATATACCTGGCATATTAATTGATCTTCTGCTTGTTAAATATGTAGGTATCATAAACTAAATAAATAGCTTTATTTATTTCACGACTTTTTTGTTTGTAGAACATATGATAATCTTTTTGTGAGCCTCCATAAAATTATAATATCAAAAATGTCTTTACCAGGATCTATATTATTAGAACTGTGTTTTTTTTTCAAGAACTATTTATTACTCATATTGTTATTTCATTTCCAAAACCCGCTATTTCATTTTTTAATTTAAAATTACAAAACAAAAAAAACTTTATATGAAAGTACACTTTAAAATCTACAAAAATAATATGATTTTTAAACTGTGTTTTTTAAATAAAGTGTCAAAATCGACTCATACAAATATTTCAATGGTTTTTTGCTCTTTCTGTGAAATTTGAAAAAGTGAAATAGCAGGTTTTGGACATAACTCACTTTAATGTGTCCTGGTTTGTCGGTGTATCGCCTTACCTCCTAGTGGTAGTGAGTGACACGGGTAACGGTATACTGGCCGGCAAGGCAGTCTCTGTGGTAGGGGTACTGGTTTGTAGGAACAGTGCAAGTGTGTCAGGGTAAGACTGAGCAACAATTGTGCTTGTGGTATACTGTCTAAAATTCATAGAATTATGTTAGTTGCTCATTATGCTTTGGTGAAAAGTCAAGACGAGAATGTGAGAGCGGAGTTGTGAATGTGCGGAATGAAATCTTGAGTGCATGTAAACCGGGCGAAAGAATTATCTTATTAGGACATATGAACGGATGGGTGGGTACCCTAAACAGAATTAACAGAGTGTGTTAGGAAGGTATGGTGATGACAGGTAAACGAGAATAGTAATGAATTAGTTAGTTTGTGATTAAAAGAAGGTTCATTTGGATCGAACACAGGTTTAAGCACAAAGCTATCCACTCGTATACGTGACAAAGGGGCGATTCGATAACAATGATTGATTTTGTGGTGTGTAATAAGTGACTTAAAAGTTTGGTAAAATAAATATCAGGTTTGTGCGTGGAGCCAAATGTGGAAAGGTTCACTTCCGAGTGATCTCAATAATTGAATTAGGTAAGAATTTTTTGAGGAAACAGGCAGGAGTACTAAGCAATGCAAAAATGGCAGGATAAAAGTGCAAGGAAGCAACATGAAATATTGTTTGGCGAAAAACTAACTTTTCAAGAACATTAGTTACCCGCTTCAGTGGCCGCCACATGGTACTAAGGCGTCACTCTTGCAGTGGACTATACTGCCGATGACGGGTGATCACTGTTTGAATCTAGGCCAGGTGTAATGATTTTTTTTCCCAAAATGGCTTTCCACTATCCCTCCATGCAAATGCGTGTGTACTTCATCTAAATATAATCTTTCTCATCCCTAAAACCTTAAGCTTAGTATATAATCGTGTAACCCAAATGCGTAGTGAGACTTTGTGCTAAATAAAAAAAGAAGCATGAATTAGGTTTTGAAATAAATGCTAATGCTATATAAAGGGCTTGCAACAGAATAAAAGAGGCCGTAGTTGAGTGCACAAAAGATGTTTATGGAGTTGCAGCGGTGGAAAACTTAAAAAAGAAATGCATAGTGGAATGAACAGGTTAAAGACGCTGTGAACGAAAAGAAAGAAGTGCACAAATTAATGACGGCTGTAAAGAGTGAAACAGAACGTAATAGGTTGTGAGACATATACAAATAGAAAAAGATTATTAATCCAACGAAAGTAGTAAAGGAGAGTAAGGAGCTATTTAGATTAAAATAAGGAGACAAAATGTTAAAAGAATTTGAAGGAAATAAACTAGTCTGGAGGTGTGTAAAGAGAACGAAACAAGGAGTGCAAGAAAATACCTATGGCATAGAGAATGAACGTGGTGAGATGACATGAGGTGAAAACAGTATAAGAGAGTGATGAGGGGGGGGGGGGTTATTTTGAGCAATATTATATTGTGAAAACGTAGAGAAAGCAGAAAATAGAGAAAATGGTTTGATGAATGAGAGAATTAACGAGGATTAGGTGTTAAAATATATGAGAGTGTTGAAGAATGAAAAAGCTGCGGGCTTAGATTAGAACACAAGTGACATGCTTAAATGTGGGGAGAGGAGGGTATGGTACTTTTTGCCAGATTTTGGGAGTTGTTCAATGTGTCTACATGGTTGTTTAATGTAATCATGGTTAATTGTATGAGGAATGCTTGTGAGGACGCGGTTAGTGTGTAAATTGACAATATGAATGTGAAATCGCTGCTCTATGCAAATGATACCTTATTAAAGGCTGAAAATGAAAGTGACTTACGGAATGCATTAAATTGGGATCTTCGTATAAGTGTCTCCAAAAATAAGGTTAAGTTTTTGATAGAGATGGAACAGCAAATGATTGCAGCTTAGTATAAATGGGAACCTGTTATAGGAAGTTAGTGATTTTGTGTATCTGGGCAGAATATTTGGTTAAAATGGAGGAATGAATGGTGAAATCGTCAGATGGGTTAATGCATCTCGGAGGGTAGTTGGATGTATGTGAACGATAGACAGACTTAAGTAGTATCAAACCAGGCAAAGATGGCAATATATAAAAGTGTGTCAAAGCCAACATTGTTGTATGGATGTGAAGCGTGGGTTTGTCAGGAGAAACACAGGTGCAAGGTGGAAGCCGTTAGAATGAGATATCTAAAAAAAAAATGTGGAAAACTTGTGTGGACAGAGTCGGTAATGAATGGGTGCTGAAGGAGTGTGGTTTGAAAGGGAATCCAATAGATAGTAACTGGCTGATTGGTTCTAAGCACTCTCTGTAGTTGGGACCAAATTATGCCATTGGTCTGGAGAAATGTGACCTCCAGAAAATTCAATATCAACAAAAGTGGGGAGGCAATCATTTTAGATCAATTCTTGATCCCCTGTTTTGATTATGAAATTGGGTAAAATGACACTGGGCATCCATCATTATTGGTGATTGATGAATTTTAGAAAAGGAAACTCTTTTTATCGTGCTAGGTGAGAAGAAAGTACACGATTACAAAGCACCCTAAGGGATGTTAGGGATTTAACGTGAAAGTTTTGAAACATGGCAGTTTCTTAGGACCATAATACTGAACAATCCTAGGATCATATCAAATAGCTTGACCACCTCAACTACAGTTACTACCAAGATAAACCTTCTCAAAGCTTGTTTCCAATCATAGTGCCAAATAAAGTTCCTCCGGCACTATTTTTTTGATCAAAATTGGTGAAGTGCTTGTATTGTGACAGTATAACATCTTGCCAAACCAAAAAAGGGTGGTTGTTAAGATGCAGGATTACCCTGGACTTTTTTTTTTGCTATTACATTGGCGGTACATATTGCAACAAATACAATGTCGTGTTTCCCGATGATGAGGATGATGATTACATAATTAAAAACTTGTCTGCACCTCAGACAAAATATCATTATGAATACTACTTTATTAAATTGTTTCTACTTTTTAGAACATAACAATCCTTATTTTAAAAATTATGTCACTCAATAGGCACAAATTTAAAAAAATCATTTTGGGGACTTGTTTGTAAAACTCGTTCATATTTAAACTTATTGAAGAGAGCGGCGGTGGGTAAAAAGGATTATACATATATATTTAATACATGTTAGAATTGAACCAATGGTAAGAAATACATATTATTTATTTCTTAATAAAAAATGTCTATACTGACAAAATAAGATAAAGGATATGTACCGGTACATAAAAACCAATGTTCTGTGCAGGTGGAGACGCCATATTGAATTCTGAGTTTTTACCAAGGGCACGTTCGGGGTACCTTCCATTTTCTAAACTCTCACACCTTTATCATTATCAGCAATAAAAAACCTTTGTAACTCAAAAAGGTGTTCAGCTAAAATACCTCAATTGGCTGCCGGACTAATTACAACTTTTACACTAAGAATAAATGGTTGTACAACGCATCATAAACATTATGGCTAATATATATTGTAAATTATATAAATATTAGCTTTTGCCTGCGGCTTCGCTCGCGTTAATGTAGATTTTATCAATAAATTCAGGTTGTCGATTGACACAGGGGATATGACAATAAAAACGATGAACATATTGAGGTTGTTAGTCAATAGAGGTAGAGATAAAGAAAAAAACAAACTACACAATATAAATCAGGATTAAGTGTAGGAGTAGAAAAGAAGTAGCGGAGTGTGTGTCAGTAGAGTCACTCCATCTTAAATTTTACTTACAGTTAATTAACATCCCTTATTTACTCCGCTTGTTCTTGACCGTTGCAATCATGTGCACAGAATAGATCATTATTTTAGGACGCTCCTATTTACTATGTTGTATGTCCTTCCATTTGGCACAAATACATACAAATTCTGGGCATTGGACACACGTGAACAGGCTACATATAGCTGGCCATGGTAAAAACATGGCATTTCCAAATGCACCCCTGCTACCTGCAATGTTTGCCCTTGCGCTTTGTTAATAGTAATAGCAAAACTAAGTTTGATTGGAAACTGGAGTCTTTTGAATTGAAATGGTAGGTCAGTGGGGATTATTGGGACTCGAGGTATGATTACACTTTCCCTTTTCCCACACCTGTTAAAATGGTGGCACAGATTATATTTTGCCCTAATTGTGTAATTCGAAGCCTCCCCATTACATAAACGGGGTGCATCTATATTTCGCATAAGCATAACTGGTACACCTAATTTAAATAGTAGTTTATGCGAGGGTACACCCGATAGCTCCAGAGAATTTAAAAACTCAGCGGGATATGAAGTGCTCTGTTCTGTGTCCATGATGGTTTCTATTGACAAATACTCCTTTATTTCTCCCTGCACCTCTTTCAAAATGTCAGTGTTGATTTTGTTAACGATTTCATTTTTTGGTGCAAGAATTGCTCTTGCACACAACCAATGATCACAATTTAAATTTAGTTGTAAGTCTGGGTAAACTTTAGCAATGAGCTCCACATCATTTTCCACCAAATTACAGAATTCCCCTATAAGTAAAATACAACCTTCAGCATCCGTGTCCAAACGTCCATCGCCAATTTTCAATAGTGTCTCTGCGTAATGTCCTGAATCTACGTCATTATAAAGGTGGACTCTCATATTCGTTGTTAGGCTGAATTTTTTCACTTTTGCCCACAATATTGATGACTTGAGACAGGCTTTGATTTCATCTGCATGTGTGCCCTCTGGATCACCGGTAGAGTTTGTCGGAAGTCACCAGCTAGTAAAACTACCATTCCTCCCATAATATCTGTACTGTCTCGCAAGTCCTGAAGAGTTTGGTTCAACGCCCCTATAGCTTTTTTGTGGGACATCGTACTTTCGTCCCACACTAAAAGTTTACGTTGTCGTAGCATCATACCTCGAGAGCTATTTTTGCTGAAATTGCATATGGGTGACTCTTCCTGTGCAAGTGCAAGATTTAATGGCAATTTTCACATTCGCATTTTTTCTGGATGAAAGGTACCCTATGTCCTTTTCTGTACCCATGACAACGTGTAAGCGAAATTTCATTATGATCGGTCTAGTAGTTTAGGTATGAAAGCGTAACAAACAAACAAACAAACTCACACTCTCATTTTTTTTTCTGGATGAAAGGTACCCTATGTCCTTTTCTGTACCCATGACAACGTGTATGCGAGATTTCATGATGATCTGTCGAGTAGTTTAGGCGTGAAAGCATAACAAACAAACAAACAAACAAACTAGCTCACTTTCGCATTATAATAGTAAGGATAAGGATACTATAGGCTTGGAAAATAACCTCAAAGTAAGACCATGATTACAACGTTGGTAATTACTTTCAAATTAGATCAATGTTCTTCAAGTAGGCAATTGACAAAAAAAAATAGGTTATTAAATTTCATGCTGTTTAATGATCCCAATTTTTAAATAAGTATACAGCGTATTGCAGTGCATGATTTCTAATAATTAGATCAAAGGTAATAGTGGGCTAGGTGGTCGAAATTACCACTACTTTCATGCTAATTTTAGGCGTGTGACAAATATAATTTATGAATTATGTAAATGAGTATTTCTTGTTTTATTGAAATCCTTTAATATATTTTAATACTTTCACCATCTTGGCCACTGTTTGGAAACCATAACATTATTTGACCTATTATTTGTATGGTGTCACAAAACTTTTTCGAGTTAGAAATGATCTTAATCAACTTAAGCTTGATGTTTTGTTTTACCTTTTGAGTGCCAAACCACCAATGTTTTTAATTTATATTTTGTATTTGATACTACTCAAGTTTTTACCAATGTAAGCAAGAATAACAAAATTCCCATGTGTTGGTTACAAGTGAGTTTATAATAGTTAGATTGAAACTAAATTGGTTTATTTTCATAAAACTTTTTATATCTTCTTATATTTATAAATATTTTTATAGTCTAATCTGGTTTTCCTCTCGCCCAATTATGACAAGCTAGCTTTAGCAAGTGCACACTAAGTTCATAACTACTTATATAAAACCAAACTTCCAATATATTTTACCAAAGTTGAATATGTTGGGGAAACTTATTGATCCATAACAAGACACAGGAAGTTTATTGGTGGGTTACAGTGTCGTACCATCTCATGGTGCAAGTGTTGCGACCGCACCAGGGACCAGAGCTCTGGGTCTGGAGACGCATTAAGTAAGCTAAAAAAGTAATTTATTTTTACTTTTTGTTATTTGTAATATTTTCAATTAAAAATATTTATTATAGTTTTATGAGCAAATATAAAAATATAATAATCACATAAGTATAATAAAGATGGGCCTTTCAATGCTATAAGAAAAGCCCATATTTTATACATTATTTCTAGCACCACTCAAGATAAAACCCTTAAAAAGTCAACAAAGTCTAGTAGTTTGGTATGTTTCCATCGAAAAAGGCGAGAACGGTGTTCCAAAAAAATTAACTTAATGTGACTTAATCTATTCTCTCGATTATCATAGCAAGCAGAAGTACTTTAAAAACTTATGGAAGATGTGTCTGGATCTACATAAAGTGTGTCTTCATCGTTATGCTGGAGTAGCTATTATGAGTGAATCATATAGTGGGTTGCAAGCCCAATTTAAAACCAAATATATAAAAATGGTACATTATCCCGCACACAATCTTAATTTAGTACTTAGCGACGTCAGCATCACTTGAAGTCAAACAATTATTTTATCTTTTTTCAATCAATGTTAGATGGAAGTCTCTTTCTCCTAATCTGCTAAAATAATTTCTTAAAAAATAACAACTCTTTGTCTATCGAGGTACTCGTCATTGCGTGCCCTGAAATCTAACTTTACAAACGCGATGAAGACTTTATTTCAAACAATTCTACTGGTCAAAAACAAAGATGAAATTTTAGGTACAAAATCGTTAATACAAAAATTTGAAAGGTTAGTAAATGTATTCCTTCTAGCAATTCTCACACCGTTAAGTACAGAAACTATGGCATTATTATGGAGAATAGAACCAAGATTTCAAGTTATACTGCGTAGCTAATGAGCTTTCGTGAGAATTGATGATTATAAATGCAGAACATCGATTTGAAACTGAAGTATTCATTGCTAACCGTTAACAGAGCTGTAATGGAAATCCAACAAGGGGGCAGGGAGTCTCAAGCCCTTATTCTTTTCTTTGGAGATGGGATTATCTTAATCATCCAATATTTCCCAAGTCAATTCAAAACCCATGTATAAAAACATACAACTGTTAACATCAGTTTGGTAATTTTTGGCAATGAAGACATAAATGCATCATTAATTAATATAAAACTGAAACTCCCAAATTTTTCACTTTATATTGTTCTCACACGAAAAGAAAATTCTCTTAGAAAAATATAGTTACTAACATTAGGCCTATTTGTCATTGCCGTTAATAAAAAAAATAATCAGAATAGTTAAGCCGAAAATCTGACACCGTATCTCAGTTGGTAGTTTGTCTGACAACTGAGCTAAGGGTCCCTGGTGTGATTCCTGGCCAAGCCGAAAAAAATTCTCATTAGTAAAATGTGAGTTTACCCTTTAACAGTGATGAATTAACAGCCGGGGACTGGATGTTGTGCCCGTCCTATTCTTAAGTTAGATTATAAGACATATGAAGCTACGACAGGCCTAGCAAGCCACTAGTGGAAATTATTATTATTATTATTATTATTATTATTATTATTATAGTAGTAGTAGTAGTAGTAGTAGTATAGTATTAGGTGTTCTGTCTTACGGCAGTTCCTTTTGTTGCTGAACCTAGGCCGCCAATGCGCCATGTCCTCTGCCTCCTCCTTCAGCTCCCAGAACTTTCTTCTATCCTTAAAGTCATCTAGTATTTGAATCCTTCTTCCTAAGCTCCTCTTTCCCTCAACTTTTCCTTCTATGACGTCGTACAGAAGACAGTTCCTCCTAAGTGTATGTCCGATTCAGTTTGCTTGGCGCTGAAGAATCACATCCAAAATGGCTCTATTATCACCCACTCTTCTAGGACTTCTTCATTTGTCACCCTGTCTGTCCACCTAATCTTCTCAAGTCTTCTCCAGCACCACATTTCAAAGCTCTCAAGTATTTCTTTTCTATCTTCCCAAGAGTACAAGTTTCTGCTCCATACAGTGCGATGCTCCAAATGTAGCATTTCATCAATATCTTTCTTAGTTCCAAACTCAACTTGCAGGTCAGCAGTAACCTCTTCTTGTTGAAAGCTTCCTTGGCTATGACGATCCTCGACCTAATTTCTTTATGCAGTAGGCATCCTTTGTCAGCATACTTCCCAGGTACTTAAACTGTTCTATGTTTTCCATCTCCTGGTTTCCAATTTTGATTTTCAGTGGCTCTTAATCTTTCGAAATCCCCATCACCTTTGACTTCTAAATGTTGATCCCATGCCATATCTTCTCCCTCTCTCCACTAGCCGGTCCATCATTTCCTGCAACTCCTCTTTATTTCTGGCCAGCAATGCCAGCAGTGGAAAATATTGGCTTTAATAAGGCCACGGGTTGGAAAGAGTAATGGATGTAAAAAAATTGTAAAGCCAAAAAGGTAGTAATTATTGACACTTTTGACACAGAAAAAAGTGATACAATTTCACAGTTGAATTGTAAGTGTAGTTTAGACACAACGCGATTTTTAATCACATTTTCAAATTTGGTTTTGTTATATCTTTATCTATCTTAATAAAATTAAAAAGCTAGACATTTACTAACACTCTTTCTTAGTGTGGCTTGAATAAATATTTAAAAAATATTAAACCTCCGTTAAACATTGTCATGATATTATATTTGTTAGTAAAACGCGGTGCCAATAATAATATATTTGATTATGTTGTTTGTATGAGTTTTAAGAAAAATACTAAGTATTTAATCAACCCTAGTTTAAAGGTCCCTTAAGCCGCCTGCTACAATATGAGCCTTACAGGGTTGATACATACACTTAGTCTACCCCGAAAAAGTAGAAGGCTTACATTCATGGTTCAATTATGGCGTAGCCTTTACGATGGAAACATAGCATAGGTGTAGTAAGGGAGGGACAATGTTATGAGGTTCAAACCCCTCACCTCCTCTAGAAATTTTCCGATGTTTTTAGTGTTTATTTAACCCGCCTCAGTGGCGTAGTTGGCTAACGCGCTAGTCGTGTTGAGCTCGACCACCGAGGAGGGGAGATCGAGGTTCGAATTCTCGGTCGGGTGAACTGGGGGGGGGGGGTTCCTAAATGGTTTTCCACTCTCCCCCCACGCAAATGCGAGTTCACTTCCTCTAAATTCAACCTTCCCAATTCCTAACACATTAGTGTAATTAGTACTTAAGCGTATAACCCGAACGGGTAGTAAGACGCGGTGCTAAATATTATTTATTATTATAATGTTTATATCAAAATAATGCCTAAAGAAGTCTGCAAGCGAAACCATTTATCTTAATTTGATTCTGCAATCCGATCTTCAGAGATAGTAGTTTATCATTTAAAAGTATCCAATTTTCAAAAAATGTGTCGGGGGAAGACCACTTCAAATAACTTTTGGGAGAATCTAATTTTATAGTAAAAAAAAAAACAGCCGAAAAGCTTCTTAATAGTTTTTATGGGCATTCAAATAAAAATAAAAATATCTCGATGCGGACCACTTTAAAAAATGTGTAGTTAATTTAATTTACGAAAAAATTCTTTGGTATTACTTAAAATAGCTTTTAGAGACATCCAATTTCAAAAATAGGCCGATGTAAGATAATCCATATAGCCTCTAGGATTATCCGAATTTTTAAAAAAAAATGGGTTAAGAGTTGTTCTAATTTTTTTTAAAAGAATCTATTTTTAAAAACTTACGCTGCGGACTACTCTAAATAGATTTTAGAGCATCCAATCTACAAACAATAACTGGGAGATGGAAAAGGTCATAAAACAAACAATTTTTGTCATCTATTACACAAATAATTTCCACAAACACTTTTTTAAAATAATTAATAATTAAATTCTCCATACACCCATGAGATAGTGTAGTCTTCCATGGTGAGACTGATCCCTTTCAGAGAAAACTTTTAAAATTCAAGTAGTTGGGTGTGAAATGTCGATGAAAAGTCAAAGAAAATATATACAAAAGTCACTTAATGTATCAAAGATTTTTGCAATAATCTACTAAATACGAAATAATGCGTATTACCAATACACTTAGTGTACACTATTAATTATATCCCCCAATTAATGTGATTTATTGATCATTGTAATTAATTGAAAGGCCTAAATTATTAAGTTTTAAAAGTTATTTAAATATAGTAAGTAATTTCTTTATTCAGAGAACCCGGGGAATTAAATTAAAGTGATTAAATTGTAGGTCCAACGAATTTAATATGAGTTAGAAAAAATAAATTAGAATTTGCTAATCAATGGCTCAATTTTAATTCATTATCGTACTATTATTTTATAGAGAAAGGAACAGAGTAAGGGAATTTTTTACAATAGTTACAATAGTAAGGGTCTATGTAGGGCTATTATCAACAGCCTTAGTGTCTGAGTGATAGCTACAAAAATTGCTAAAACTACATTCAGATACGTACAAAGTCATTATGATCATCTGATCTAGTATAAGTGGTGGATGAACTGTAGGAAACTGGTGGGAGAGGGAAGGAAAGAATACAGTAGGGGCGGGGCATTGTATGAGGTTTGTAAACATGATTAGATTTATTTAAAATTAATAAAAAGAGCTGGTGGGTAAATAATTACTGTTTCCCAAACTCTTTATTATGACAAAAATCTGTAGAAAGACACAGAATAAATTCAAAATGTGATGACATCAAAAGTCTTGTAAGGGGTTGCTTGGAGTACCACTGATAGCTGACTTGCAATGAATGCCAACTACCAAAAACATTTTTTTTTTCCCTTAAAACTTTCAAACTTTTGATCTGTATTTGAGAGATTTTTCCTCAAATATAGGAAGACATTTCGATGTATAAATATTTTCCTCCTAGGTGTTTTACACCCTCCACTTAGTGGTATCCTTAATATAGTATAACTTATAAGTTTGTAGATAGTCCTTTGTACTAAACTCAAACTACGATTTTTTTTTAAACTCAGAATAGTTTTAATGCATCCATTTTAAAAAAAATCCGACTAAAGAACCATTCTAAAAAGTTAATAGACATCTAATCTTCTAAAAATCGTCTGAGGAAGATCACTTTAAATAGTATATTACAGGCATTTATTTTTTTAAAACTTCCAGGGAAGACTAGTTTAAATAGCTTCTAAAAGACTCCAAATTTAAAAAAATCTGGTTGAAAACCACTCCAATTAACTTTTAGTGAAGTAAAATTACCGTAAATTTTTCAAAGTGAAGACCACTCTAAATAGCTTCAATGGTCCTCCAAATTTACGAAATATTTTACGAAAATCTCTGGAGAAGGATTCCTGATCCCTCTTTTGGCTTGGGGGCCAAGACTTTAAAACGCTTTTTTTTTTGTTACTAATTACCCTTCTTTCACAAATAAGGTTCCACCCATAACTGGATAGTATTATTACCTATAAATAAAATATAGTAGGACCTACTTATCATTTTTGTATAGTGACAAAGAAAGGAATAAAAAAAATAATACTCTTGAAAATAAACCTCCTTCAAATAGCTTCTAAAGTCATCCAGAGTCTAAAATTTTACCTGAGCAGGACCTCCGGGCCCCTTTAAGTTAAACTCCTCCACTCTCCAAAAGCTTCTGGAACCCCTTACTCCATACTTTTTTTAACTTTATCGACTATATACACCCTACCACTCTACAAACATAAACTGTTGAAGAATTCAACGAAGCTGCAGAACGTCTGTACATTGATCATTAATCTGATTTAACGTCTTCATTTCAGTGCTCATCTTTCATTCAGGGCAGGTTTGAGGACCACGAATAGTTCAAATGTCTTCATTAAAAGATATAGCTGAATTATTAATTATTTTAAATAGCTCCCTTATTTCTGTATTCCAAGATATTTATACTTCACTTTTATTATTTTTAACTCTTCCAGTAATTGTGGCAACTTCGGAGCCGTCATTCACGAAATTAAAAATAATAAAGAACCATTTGTGAAACACAATAACAGAATAAAGGTTGACAGGACTTGCCATTTTATCAATTGAAAACCAGCAAGTCCGTAGATTAAATTATTAAATATATTGTAAGACCTTTTGCGGAAATTAAATCTAGAAAAGTTAAAATCTAAGTGTGTCTGGCTTAAAATAATATTATAGCTGGCACCAACATTTAATTTTAATGTTAATCTTTGAATTATGAGGCTTGACTAATTTTCTTGTTACACTTGAATGGTGACTACATTTTAAAACAAAAAGGCTTTATAATTGATAACATTTTTCTAACGGTGAAGAAAGATGTGCTTTAGTTGGATCAACAGCTAAAAAAGGATTTAAAGACAGCAAGGTTGGAATAATAGATCTTAGTTAAGTCATACTTTATAAAAATAAACACAAAAATAAAATAAAGAGATAATTTTGATTCCACCCGGGAATATTTAACAAAGTTATTACATTAAAAAATATGTAGGGTATATAATTTTATGCAAAAAATATTTATAGTGAACACAAAAGTTCGCATATGTTCTATTAATTAATTTATGTTAAATTATCACATTATAAAATATTTTTCATTACGTTCACTTTTAGTAAAAATTCCTTCCTTTGAGTGTCCATTAACAAAAGTTGCACCAGGGCCCTTAATCTCGATATTACAAGTTTGATTGATAGGCATCAACTTGTGCTAGCGCTATAAAGCTTAACAGGGCAACAAGTAGCACACAAACAAATACACAGCCACAAACATGGTCATCGGATTAATTAGTTTTCCTAAAACATAGGAAAAGTCTCAAAGCTACCATTTCGTTCGTTAATAGAGCAAATAAAAGTTAATATACTGATATTGCAATACTACTCACTACACATTAGGTATCTACTTAGAGTCAAACCAATAAATGTTATCTATAGTATCACTATGTGTTGCTATAATTCTTTAATATGTAGGCCTCTTGTATTCTTGTAAAATATCTCATCAGCCTTAACTTTTTCGTCAATATGATTACTGTACAGGTCTACACATGAATTGCTGATTACAATATCATTTTAATTGCTATTTGGGGTTAACAAATATCGGCTAAATATCCCATTATAGAACTAGAAAATAATAAATTGTAACATACTGGAATGAAAAAAATAAACTGTTTTTTGTACTGAATTGATTTAAATAGTATGTATTTGAACGAGAGTTTTATCGTCAATGTAGCTGAAAATTTCTTCTACATATCAATATATTACATTTTAAATCTTTTGCATTAGTCTTAAAAATATGTATTCTAGAAAATATATACTCATTTGGCACCTTATTGTTCTACATTTTCTTGAAGACATTGACGTTATGGCTTGAATTCAAGACATCTTTCCAAATGTACACGGATGGACCTTCAGTGTAACCTGTTCTCTGCTTACGGTCACGCACCAACCTGTACACGGATGTTGGGTTAGGTGCCATCAAACATCTTTTTCAAGGCCTTCCTTTGAACCATCCTTTCTCCGTCCGTCAAACGGACACGCCCCTGTAATTTTCCAACAGTAAAAAAAGTTGCTGTGCTCGCTTAAGGTTGCTGTATTAAATGGTCTATGTTTGGTGGTGTAATGGAAAGGCAAATATAATTTAGTATTCTTTGAGCGTATTTAGTGAATAATAGGACATTTCAAGGTAACTTTTCATTTTCAAAATCTATATTTTTTTCATATATCTTACCCAAAGGCTAAAATTAAATTCGGGTTCTTGACAGGGATTATCCTTGTTTCAATATGACACATTCTAGTATTAAATTTTATTCATAGACAATTTATAGTCCTTTGTTGTTAAATTGAGGTGTTCATGGTTGAAAACCCTAAAGTGTAGTCCTGTTTTATTTTTGAGCTCCAAATTTAAGTTAACAGTAACTTATCCAATTTTTGGCTCCCCTCTCATCAATTATGTGATGACAAGAACCTAAAAACCAAAACCATACCAGGTTTAAAGAAGAACTATGTTTTATTATGTTTTGCTTAAATAATTATTTTATTACGATGAATCAGAACAACTTTTCAAAGTAATTATTAATGCCTTAATTTAATTTTTTATTTAATTTATATGGACAAATAAAGAAGAGTTGCAGAAAATGATGGACTGACTGGTGGAGATAGTGATAAGAGATCAATATTCAGAAATCAAACGTGATGGTTATTTAAAAATATGGAAGACCCGCTGAAAATCAAAATTGGAAACCAGGAGTTGAAAAACATAGAGTAGTTCAAGTACCTAGAAATTCTGCTGACATAGGCTGCCTACTGCACCAAGGAAATTAGCTCTAGGATTGCCATGGCCAAGGAAGCGTTTGACAAGAAGAGGTTACTGCTGACCAGCAAGTTAAGTTTGGAACTGAGTAAGAAACTAATTAAATGCTACATTTGGAGCATCGAACTGTATGGAGCAGAAACTTAGATTTAGGAAGATGGAAAATAAATAGTTGGAGAGCTTTGAAATGTGGTGCTGTAGAAGGCTTGGGTGATCAGATGGACATCAAAATGACAAATGAAGATGTCCTAAGAAGGGTGGGTGAAAAGAGAACCATTATGGATATGATTCTTCGTTGCAAAGCAAACTGGATCTGACATATACTTATTAGGAATCGTCTTCTGCACGACGTCATGGAAGGAAAGATTGAGGGAAAGAGGGCTTAGGAAAAATAAGATTTAAATATTGAATGACGTGAAGCAAATAAGAACATTCTTGGAGCTGAAGGAGGAGGCTGAGTACAGGGTGCATTGGTGGTTTAAGTTCACTGACAAAAGTCGCAAGAATGATCACCTAATATTAATAATGTGACATTGTAAAGAGGAGCTCAAAACTACATGCCACATTTAAAGCACCAAACATAATTAAACATTCTCTCTTATTCTTTTTCTCTCTTTTCTTTCCCTCTTTTTTTCTTTTCTCACCTTTTTTCCTTTCTTTTATCTCTTTATTATATTCTATTCTCTTTCTTCTTCTCTATTTATCGTGCGCTATATTCTCTCTCTCACACTCGTGCACGCGATTTATCCCTCTCGCTCGTAACACAAATTGATGCTAATAATATTCTGAAACCAAATCCAATCTTAGGGCCAGTTTCATAGTCAGACTTTGTAAGCCTCAAGTGCGGCGCCATACTAAATTCAGGACGACAACCACCTAGATCAACTTGGAATGGAATGGTTTAGGTAGGTGTCATCTTGTATTTAATATAGCACTGCACTTGAGGCATACTCAATCTGACTATGAAACTGGCCCTATGCCTGCCAATTTTGCTCAGCCTAATATCAAGGGATGTGTCTGAAGTGGTTGTCATTATTTTACTAAACACTACATTAACATTTCTACTACTACTTACTTACTCGATGGCATTAGGAACTAGAAAGTTCATTATCTCACTTACAAAAGTACGCGGTAAAATTGTCTTGGATATTCTGAGTTTTACATTCCTGGACAGCAGGTGAGATGTCAACAACTTACTGAGCGAGCATTATCATACATTTACCGACTGTATTATTTTCCTAATTTCTAATCTAATATCGTTATTGCTAGTTAAAATTGATCTCAAATATTTAAACTCATTAACCCTGTCAAATGATATGTTGCTCGAAGTAATCTCTAAACTCTAGTAAAATGTCTGCATTTCTTCCAACACCTTCCTTACTATTTCACAATAAATTTAAGTCATCTGCGTATCCTAATAGCTAATACCTTCCCTACTCTCTCGCATTACCGTAATAGCATACTCTAAGGCTAGATTAAAAAGTAATGGGGAAAGTTCATCTCCTTGTTTGTACCATTATGTATTTCTAAAGTATTGATAAGTGACATCCAACCCATACCCTGCCACGCGTATAAGTTAAACATACCTTAGTTATTATCTTGAGAAGCTTGGTATGATCTGACACTTGTAACAGATTTACACTTATTCCTTGTTAAGTATTTGTTAAAAGATTCCAAGTTTGCTAAATATTTTGATACAATTCTCAACGTAACAATAAATGATGACGATGCAGCAACAAGACATGTGGCATGCTAGTAGGTTTCTCTCTTACTTTCTTTTGAGAGCTTTGAGGTCATTGTAATATATTATAACCCATTATTTTCTAGTCCAGAGAGTTTCACAAAGCTTTTGAGTACTCCAAAGCAGCTGTTTCCTCTTTTGTCATTCTTATAAAAATTTCATGAACTCTTTGGAAATTGTAACTTCGTTCTGAATTTCACAAATTTATCCTAACAAAGACTTTCATAATTACATTTAGTTTATAACCAGAAGAGGGGTGAAAATATATCTTGGATACTTGTAATAAATTCGTTTATGTACTCCACTAACATGAACAGCCACTATTTTGCATCCATCAAAGCCTTGCCTATGTTGCCCCTAATTAGACTAAAATATTCAAAATTTGATAGAAATTGTTCTTGATATGTGCTCCGAATCCATTAATAATAACAAAGGTTAGTGTGACCGCTTAGATGCAGATATGAACATCACAAAATAATAACTTTAATACAAAACATTTTGGCTTAACTCTCTCTGATTATAATTGATATTTAGCTTCAGTGTTGAGAATTTATGTTGCTCAAACCTCTTGATAAGTAAGAACATCAATAAAGTCTTTTGACTGTCCAAATACATTGTGATGCCACTCTGGTTGTGATCTTTGTACAGGTATAGAAATATTTATACTTCATAAATGCATGACTGAGATGAGCTTCTTGAGAAATATCATGTCTAACGGATGTAAGATGAACACAATGCTTACAGAGCACTTCCTTTGTGCATTGCGAGTATGTGATCCACATTTACTTACTGACCCACTCAATAAGAAAAGGCCTTTTCTCTGTGCGCACATTTGGAGATTATAATTAGCATCTGGTAGCTCAGCTTAGTCAGCATGTCAAATTTTAAGGTCACGCTTAGTCCTTAGTTTGAAAAGGTATCTCTAAATTCCAAGCATCCAAATCATAATTTTGGTTCTCTTTGAACAATCAGAAAGTTATTACTGAAAACCCCAACGCTAAGTTCTATATTTATTTTATTGCAATAATATAATTAAAAAATGCAATAGGTAAAATTACTAAACAAAAGTTTTTACATAAGCTTATATAAAGTTTTATTATGTTTTTAAAACAAATGAATCTAGGTTCCAACCTAAATAAATTAATATGGTTTGTAGTTAACTACGCTGGCCGGGCCCAAGCATTAATTTTTTTAATACTAATATTAAATGTTAAGCTTACTGCATAGTCAGAAACTGACTCCATCTTAACTTATGACAGCAGTTAGAATGCGCCTACACCACAGTAGTGTCAATCGTTACGATGCTTTTTTTTTTACTTTACCATCACGACGCTAGCGATATCGACGCACCATTTTTATGGCCTTAGTTGACGCTTTGAATTTTTCCGCATTTATTTTATCCCCCCTCTCGATGAGGTCGTGTAGTGCTCAATCCTGCCCGCTCATTGACCTTATGTTTAAATCCTGACCATTTTACATTTTTTTTATTTTTTTGCTACATTTTATATAGGTTCGAATCTTGCCCCATTTGATTTATTTTTTTCCATTGGTTGGGGAAAATTACCTGGTTCCTCGTTGAGGGCTCGGGGATCGTGAGAATGTTGGTGTCTGGGCTTGGGACATGCTTGCCTTACTGTAGCTTGCATTACACTGACAATATGTCCCCCGCCAACAGTTTGGGAGGGCAACGCACCCATAGATGTCGCAACCCCTACTGGACTTAATATGATATTCAACACATCACCCTGGCTCGTTGCATTTCCGTGCCGTGCTGTAGAGTACAACGGCCCGGAGATATGCCTTTTTACCAGATAAGGCGATTAAAATGAAACGACCTTAGGAAAGCCCAAATGAGGAATTATTGTGTATAAGAGAGGGGGTGAATTGTTGACTCAATAAAAGTGCGCTGAGGTCCGTAACACCGCCCCGGGGGTAGTTCTCGAATTAGATTTATATGTACTCTGCACATCGTGAGTGCCCAACAAGGGATATGAATGATTTCCACCTTTGGCAAGTATTGATTGACAAGGTCCATAACCCGTCGTGTTAATATAAAAACCGACATTAATTCAAAGAAAAAAAAAATTTGAACGCTCACAATATTTATTTTATATGTTACACTCGTACTGATACACGAGTGAAATATGCGAGCGCAACTGTTTGTCTTTGCATTGACCTTCGCCCTCCATTCTCTCGAAACGACCTTCACCCTCCCTTCTCCCATAAGCCTAGCACAGGGTTGTCAGACGTACGGTGTAAAACAGTGTTGGTTGGGTTATATATTATATATATCCGCTTAATTTTTTAATTCGAGCCAGACTGACATCCTTCGCGGGCCGCCTATTGAGAACCACTACACTATAGTTTAGCTTATAAGATAGGGACATAGTGTAATCACTCAAGGTAAGTGTGAACTACTTTCAAATGAGTAAATATAGCTAGACAGCTTTATCGACTAAATTAGTATTTAAATAGCACGGTGTCTTACCTTCATCCTACCTATCCGCATTTACTACTTACTACTTAGCACCGCGTCTTACTACCCGTTCGGGCTGAACGATTAAGTACAAAATACGCTAATGGGTTAGGAACTGGGAAGGTTGAGTATAGAGGAAGTGAACTCACATTTGCGTGGAGGGAGAGTGGAAAACCATTTAGTAAAAACCACCCCAGTTCACCCGAGCGAGATTTGAACGTCGATCTCCCCGTCCTTAGCAGTCTAGCTCAACACGAAACTAACGCGTTATCTAACTACGCCACCGAGGCGGGTTTATCCGCATTTAATTATGCTAACGATGTAGGAAGTAGGAGGGTCCAATCAAAGGAAATATACCTGAGCTGGCGTAAAATAAGTGTTAGAAACCATTCAGGATAAAGCAACCTCAGTACACCCTTGCCGATATTGTAACTCCATCTGAGCCCTGCCTGTATTTAAGCCCCACCTCAATAGTTGTCAATCAGGAGCCCAACATTTGAGTCCACGTGCACACTCAGGCGGGTTTTGTCCCCAAACACATCTCTGAATATAAAAATATTACTTTGATTGTTTGAAGAAAGCATTTAATAATGAGAAAGGCAGAACGTACCCGCATTTGTATGTAGTTACTATCTAACTATGCGGGGGGAAACATGCAAAATGGTTTTCCAATATCTTTAAATATAGGTTCAATTGAAAGTTTGAAACTAAAATAAATTGAACTAATTACGTACGAACGGTCCAAGGCGTCACGCACGTTTAGACTGGCCTTTAGAACTCTTACCCGCTAGTGCGAGTATTAGTATCTTTATAAAGTATTTATAATGGTAGTGCTAAGGTCAAATTATTGATGGGGTTATTCGAAAAAGCCCGGATTTTTTAAAATAATTGAATACTACTTGACATAAATTAATTAAGAGGTTTATTTCTTAAAATTTGTTACCCATGCCGCTTACAGTAAAATCTCTCGTAAATGGGTCTAATATTTCTGAATTTATTTAGAATGTAGAATCCCGGACAGTTTTTTCGAAGTCCATGCAACGGGTTACTCCCATGTTTTATATTTTATATTAGCAGATTGTACATTACCAGATTGTATTATATTTATCTCTCTACTCTAAGCAATTTGGCTAGTGGTGCTTACTGTTATTTTAACACGGTAGTTCAAACGAATTTATATATTACTTTAGCTTAATTTTAGTTGTATGCGATCTAAAGTATATACATTTCAGATTATTTAGACGGCTGAACTAATATGCCTGGTTAACATAATTTGTTGTGGGTTATGTCACCTACACAAAGAGCTCTAGGCTTTCGCTGTGGCCTAAAGAATCCTTAGAGTCCCTCCGTGTTCTCTCGCTGAAGACAGAACCGCGAAAGACCACTTCCAACCACCAACATTGATTGAAATTCACGGTGACCTAGTGGTCTAGGGGTAAGGTTTCAGACTTCTGTGCTGAGGGTCCGGAGTTCAATCCTCGGTCCCGGCACAGATTTATCTGATTACCGAACCTTTCCTTCACCTCTGACAAGACGTGTATTAATCACAACTTGTGAATGTGAGGAATGCCAGGGCTCCACCGTGGTTCGGATTCCACGTTAAACTGTAGGTCCTCCATTTCATCTCACAATCACCCTACCATTGCACATTAGCGTAAGTGCGTATAACCCGAACGGGTAGTAAGACGCGGTGCTAATAATAAATAAATAAATAAATATTGAAATTCACTAAAATTTGGCATTCTAGAAATATGCATTATTTGATTTATTAGTATCAAAAGCTTTCAATAATACTTTTTTACATTATTGGTTAGACGGCTACTAGTGCTTACAAATCTACCTATTCAAAATGCGTAATAAGGAATATTAGCAATATCATTGCATCTTGCTGATCCCGTTCAATGCATACAGAACTAAAAAAACAAGATAATTTAACAATATCTCTTGCAATAAGAATAAAATATTCCAAATTATTAATTGTGTATTTTGAGCCCTAACTGTTATAATACAAAAGCAATATGTGTTGTCACTATGGTAAACGTGTTTGAAAACCATTTATTATAATATTAAAATTTACTTTTAAAAAGCCAGATTTTTAAGCTATTCATAATTTGATAGCAAAATTTTGACAAGAGTTTGAGTGGGTTTTTTCGGAGAAAAAATGTGTTTTGGGTTAGTTTACCGATTGCGAGTGGGGGAGGGGTTTAAAGGTGGTTTACCGATAATTTTAAAATTGACTTCTTATCTAATTGATTCAAAGTGAGGTATCTGCTAAGTTTTTTATATTAATTTTTTACTTTCTCTCTATCTTACAGGTAGAGAAAGTATTGTGATCGTCAAAAAAATCGAACTCGAGATTTTGATGAATTTTGACGTTTCATGACTTCCTGAATCCGAAAAAGTGGTTTTTGAATTTCCGTCTGTCTGTCTGTCTGTCTGTCTGTACCTCCAACTAGAGCCTAAACTATTTTACCGATTGAGCTGAAACTTGATATCTAGGGTTTTCATAGGGTTGCCCCGAGGGGTTTTTGGAATTGGAAATCTACCCCTAAAATTAAGGGTAGTTTACTGAAGGGCAAAAAGAGAAAAATTCGATTTTCTCAAAATCGGCTCTAACGATTTTGATTAAATTTCATTTATGAACATAAATAAATATTCCAAACAAAATGGCTACTCTCAATATTTCGGCAAAATCGTTTTAAGGGCTCCGGTCTGATGCGTAAATTAACATTTTTTATAATAGCTCCGAAACTATTTGAGATATGAAATTACTTAGCATTACAAATATGTATATATATTTATAATACAAATATTTTATTCGAAACATATTTTTATAAAATCAATAAATTTCAATATATACGCAATTATATATATTTTTTAACTTTTTGGGCATTAAAGCTTAAGTATTGCGACCGTAAGAAAAACTAACCTGAAATGTTGATGGATGTCGACGTCTCATGACCCCCCGAACCCTTAAAAATAGTCTTTGCAATGCCGTCTGTCTGTGTGTCTATTAAAACTTAAAATTAAGGGTAGTTTACTGAAGGGCAAAAAGAGAAAAAGTCGATTTTCTCAAAATCGGCTCTAACGATTTTGATTAAATTTCATTTATGAACATAAATAAATATTCCAAACAAAATGGCTACTCTCAATATTTCGGCAAAATCGTTTTAAGGGCTCCGGTCTGATGCGTAAATTAACATTTTTTATAATAGCTCCGAAACTATTTGAGATATGAAATTACTTAGCATTACAAATATGTATATATATTTATAATACAAATATTTTATTCGAAACATATTTTTATAAAATCAATAACTTTCGATATATACGCAATTATATATATATATTTAACTTTTTGGGCATTAAAGCTTAAGTATTGCGATCGTAAGAAAAACTAACCTGAAATGTTGATGGATGTCGACGTCTCATGACCCCCCGAACCCTTAAAAATAGTCTTTGCAATGCCGTCTGTCTGTGTGTCTATTAAAACTTAAAATTAAGGGTAGTTTACTGAAGGGCAAAAAGAGAAAAAGTCGATTTTCTCAAAATCGGCTCCAACGATTTTGATTAAATTTCATTTATAAACATTAATAAATATTCCAAACAAAATGGCTACCCTCAATATTTCGGCAAAATGGCTTTAAGGGCTCCGGTCTGATGCATAAATTAACATTTTTTTAAATAGCTCCGAAACTATTTGAGATATGAAATTACTTAGCATTACAAATATGTATATATATTTATAATACAGATATTTTATTCGAAACATATTTTTATAAAATCAATAACTTTCAATATATACGCAATTATATGAATTTTTTTAACTTTTTGGACATTAAAGTTTAAGTATTGCGACCGTAAAAAAAAAACTAACCTGAAATGTTGATGGATGTCGACGTCTCATGACCCCCCGAATCCTAAAAAATAGTCTTTGCAATGCCGTCTCTCTGTGTGTCTATAAAAACTTAAAATTAAGGGTAGTTTTACTAAAGGATGAAAAGAGAAAAATTTGGTTTTCTCAAAATCTGCTTAAACGATTTTGATTAAAATTCGTATCTAGGCGTTGATTAAGATTATAAATAAACTGGCTATTTTCATTTTCCTATGAAAATGATTTTTAGGGTACATTACAGAAGCGTTAATTTCCGTATCTCCACAACTATTGGAGAAACTAAACAACTTATCATTGCAAAATTGTAGGACTATTAGAAATAAAAAACTTTTATTTGACATATATTTTTATAAAAACAGCAGTTTCTGAGATATTTGCAAATATATTAATACAATTTTGTGACCTTTAGTTGTAAACATATACTACTTAAGTCTTAACGCAATAATACTCCAATGCCATAGAGTAATTAAATATAAGTAAGTATCTAAAAAAAGTATGTTATTTTTCCTTAAAGCTCTTAGGAGAAATGTTTGCATAGCAATGATCTATCTCCATTTTAGACTCAATAGTCAATATTTACATTTTTTATTAGTCAAAATGTATAAATGAATAATTAAATATCAATGCGATGACTTGAAGATCTGCAACACCTTATAAAATGTTAAAACTTTAACCAGAATCGAAATTTTAATACGAAGTGTTGACCATTGTGGAAGACATTAAACTGTTTGAAATGTTCTTAGGTGGACAAAGATGCGCCTCTTTTCTCATTGATTCTATATCATTGTATATTATTTTATGCGTGTTCTTATGTGGAGTGGTGATGATACAATGTACATTATTCCGTTCAGAAATCTTACGAGTTTATAGAAAGAGAGAGAAAGTCTGTGCGGTGTGCCGTACCATTTATTTTTATTAATCAGGGCTTAAACAAAATGAGAATACATTTTAGTAAATTAATTTTATTGATGAAAATTTTTTAAGTTTATATAATTCTTCTTAGTAATTGCTTCTCCCCTTTCCCCAGTGTTTGAGCTTATAAAGAAGTAACCCTCTTTAATAATATTATATTAAATTGAAACTCCTAAGGTTCCAAACAAGTTGAAAAGTAAACAAATATTATTATATCAGTGCACTTTCTTAAAAGTTCTAATAATCAAGAGGCAAATTTGCTTGAAAGGTGTGGATATTAATTACAAATATTACCTGCTTTGGTGGCCACATTGTCCAAGGCAGGGATGGCAAATCTATGGTAGGCGTGCCATTATGTGCTGTTGAAGACAAAATGTTATGAACCTAACCTAAATAATTATCTTAGGGCCGGTCTTCTGACTCCTGGCCAATAAATATTTGTGCCTGGCTTATAAGTAAAAACTGCGTCTTAAGGTGATTCGTCCAACAAGCTTCTCCTAGAATGAATAGGCTATAACATTTTTATAGGGAATTTTTAACATGGTTGAAGGGGTGGATGTTGTGATGTGAAGGAGGTGATGGGCCAAAGATCCATATACTATACTGGATGGACATAAAACACACCCCTTGCAATGGACCAAATCGTGACGTTACAGTTTATCGTCTGCTTGCTAGCGAGGGGACAGATTTAACGGTTTCTTTCAATGTTCTTGTGCAAAAACGTGTCTGGTGAATACAAGTTTAAAAAAAAAAATAGTGAAGTATTATACCCCACTTGACTGAAGACACATTTACATTAAAGGATAAACAATTCAGTTTTAAAGGTAATATTGTACAAATAAGAATACAATCTTTTATATATTAAAATAGGTAGCTAAAGCCCATGCTGTTTACATTCTGCCAAGAGTACCTACAATATATTTAAAATTGGTTATTAACTTATATAATGGTTTCAGAAACAATATCATATGTGAAGTTTGATAGCTAAAATGAAAATAGTTAACTTCTATCTTAATTACATTCGTTTGAATGACAAATTTTATGTAGTAGTTTTACATTCAAATTATCATTTAGGTTATAGGCTTGTATGAAGTATTACTATACCGGTATTACAATATATTTAAAGTTGGCTCTCAGCTTGTATATTTCTTTCATAAACCATATTATATTTAAGGTTCAATAATTATAATGAAATAAAGTCGTTAAAAATCTGATAACTTTTGTTCGAATGACAAACTTTGTGTAGAAGTCTTACGTTCAAACGATAATTGAGGTTAAAGGCTTGTAGGAAGTATTAATATTTTAATCTAAATCGATTTATTTAAAGAAACAAGTCATGTGTGTTGAACTTAGTTATGATCTTCAAACCTTTTACTAACCCGTTTATTTCGTTTAACCAATCATACATTGATATATCTCATATATTCATAAAAATTAGCGAATGATGTTGAAATGCCACATTGCCTTGTATGTGTGTAAGAGAGAAAGAGAGACCCGAAAGTTTCCTTCTCTCTTACACAACGGTGGGCAGGCGGAGTGGGAAAGTAAGCTGGGATTGCCAGCTCTTTGTTACTAATAGTGTTGTCATAGTACTACCCTTTTTTTCCGCTAAGGAACTTCACTGTTATTTAGTAATTTAGAAAATGAATTGTCACTGCATGGCGCACCCGGGAATTGTGGCTTGAGTTTGAATCTTTGCTACTAAGATTCATAGAATATTAATAATTTAAAATAATTAACTTATTACACGTGTCGCAAAGTATTTATTGTACCGAATACTATAAGGCCTATATTTACAAAATTTGTTTTTAAAAGAAAGAACTATATATTACTAAGAAATTTAATGAAATAATTTGAGTGGTGGAAGTTTAAGGGTTTTTTTATTATTCTTTAAGCACCGAGTCTAACCATCCATTAGGGGTATACTCACATGTACAGTGGAATCTGACTAATTCAAAATCGTCTTTAATTCGAATTTTTTGCCCGGTCCCGTGTATTTTATATTGAAACAATGTTAAAAAATCGTGGATAATTCTAATTTTGTTTTCCTACTTCTTGTTGCGGCGCCGTGTTGTTCTATTTTCGGAAACAGGGGAAGTGGCATTGGAATGCGGTCAGTACCCTTATTCACGTCCCTCCCCCTCCCCCCGCTCACCCATAAGTCTTTGTTTACACATACAGTTCTGTACTCCGCTAGTCAAGGTCGAACATCTCGAACGGTTACGTGCACTGTTTTAGTGATTCGGTCGTAGCGATATTCTCGTGACGTGCGAGTTTATTTTGTTTGGTTTTGTCGTTTAGTTTTTGTTTAATTTTAGTTTTGTTAAGCACATACTGTACAGTAGTGTTTGTGTGTGTGTGTGTGTGTGTGTGTGTGTGTGTGTGGCCACAGTCCTATAAATCATTAAATTTGGCCGAAAAAGTAGCGGTGATAAAGGAAGTGAAAAAGGGACTTAAAAAGAAATCAGAAATTGCAAAGGCCTTCGGAATTCCTCCTAACTCACTTTCAACATTTTTTTTAAAAAACAAACAAAAAAATGTTGATCAATGAAAATGAGAATGGACAAGACAGGAAAAGATTAAGAGGACTGGAAAACCCATATGTGAACAACTGTGTACTGAAATGGTTCAAACAAGTGCGCGACAAGAAATTCTCAGTGAGCGGCCCTCTTCTTAGAGCAAAGACTGAACTTTTCGCATCTGAATTAGGAAAAACAGACTTCAAATCGAGTGCAGGGTGGCTAAATGGGTTCAAACAACGAAATGTAATTTCCTTCAAAGCTGTACGCGGTGAAAGGGGGGCTGTTGATGTACGTTCAGCCGATAACTGGAAGGAAGACTTGAAAAAAATGATCCAGGACATAGAACCGAAAAACATTTTTAACGTCGATGAGACGTGACTTTTTTACACGTTTATTCCTGACAAAACCCTTACATTTAAAGGTGAACGGTGCAGTGGAGGAAAGCTTAGGAAAGATCGAACAACAATGTTAGTTGGAGCAAATATGAAAGGTTCTGAAAAGCTGCCGTTGTTAATGATTGGAAAATAGGCTAACCCACATTGCTTCAAAAATGTTTTCCCGCTAAATATGACATCGGTTATTCAACCTATGGACCAAGGAATAAACATTTCTACAGACGAGTGTTGGTTGAAAAAATTCTTGCTGGAGATTTGTCTACTCAGAAAATTTCGCTTGACGTTCTTCAAGCCTCAAGAATGTGTAAGCAATCGTGGGACCAAGTGAAAGTTGATACCATTAAGAACTGTTTTAAAAAATCTGGCTTTATCAAGAAAGAAAATGTTGGAGAAACTGTGACTGAAGCTGTGCCAGCTATTGACAACTAGGAGGAAGTTACTCCTTATCCTGCTATCTCCTATGTGGACTTCGTCAGCGTGGATGAAGATGTGGCAGTGTGTGGTGAAGTTACTGATGCGGACATCGTCGTCGAAGTTCTCAACAATAGAATCCAGACTGAGGATGGAGCATCTGGTGATGAAGAGGACAATTCTTTACTAGTTTAGTAAAGGCCTATTCCGAGTGCAACAGAAGCCATGAACCCTATCCAAGAACTCGGGTGGTTTTTTAAAGTCACAACAATGTAAGTGATTCAATTTTACAATCAATAAATCAATTAGAATCATACATCATGACTGAGAGACTTAAATCAGGAAAAAAGATAAAAAAACTCTGTCTTTTTAAAGAAATTGTGAACAGATTATGTCCAAATACGTTAAATAAAGTTTTTGAGCTTGGTTGCAAACTTAACTTTGTTTCTTCTCAATTCCTTTTAAGAAACTTATTTAATTCGAATTATTTCTCCTGGTCCCTTCAAGTTCGAACTATCCAGGTTCCACTGTAATAATCGTTGTTACATCTTACATAGGAAATATGTGCTATGATTGAGCATAAACAAAATGTTATTATTCACATTTTTCATCATCATCTTCTTCTTCTGAATAGGTGTCAACATTCTCTGCGTCTGGTTGATTTTCACAGGTGAAAGTCTGCACATGTCAGTGCACTTGAGGTCATTTTGACAGTAGACACATGTTTGCAGTTTGCAGGTCCTAATGCAGTTGCAAGCTAGTAGATCTAAAACAGCTTAAGGTGCTGGCTGCCCCTCCATCCAGTCCACTACCAATTGCTCTGCTCCCTCGTGTTTTTCCAACTTTCACCCTCTCCCATTTAGACTAGATTTATGGGGCTCATTCAGAATACATCTCTTGCTCATAACGGCTTGATAATTCGCAAGTCCGTTATGTTTATTCAGACAGCCCCTGCAAGGTGGAAGTTGATGACTGTCTATCTCACCCTTCTTTGCGTAGAATAGGTAATATCTCAAGTCATTCACGTGATGTACTGAAGATTGTGATCCATACAGTAAGCATGAAAATTGCTCCAATTTGTCCATTAGTTCTTCAGAGAGATCCCATTCGTCTCCAAGCTGCGAACATGTTTCATGTGTATGTGTGTTGGCAGAAAGAATTTGAATGAACTTTTTCTTTTTCCGCAAATTCGCTTACTGTGTCACAGCCGGTAAACTTATGGAGATCTAACAAAGCTTGACAAACATTATCACCAAGAGTTGAAGCTATTTTCCCAATGTCAAGGACTCGCAGGCGTATTTTAGTACCACATTTCTGAAACAATTTAGCCATGACTCTGTCATGGAATCCTAAACACATAATAAACATATCGGTGTCATCTGAGCTTAATTATTACTGCCACATAACCCTCATTGGCAGCGTATGCAGCATGCAGCAACAAACGATCATCTGCTTCTTCGTGTGTACTTTTGAGATCGGGCACTTCATGACTCCCTTCAGAAGTGATTTTCCATGGCAAAGATCCTAAGGGATGAGAGAACATCCACGATTTTAAGGTTCCGATTCTTTGCTGTGACGATGATTTGACCAAATAGTGCTTTTCTGCTTTCATGTTGATTGTCCTGTCATTGCTGTTCACTGCCTTCGTAACCATATTATTGAAGGTTTTAATTTGTTCATTATTATCATAATTGTTGTAATTATTATTAATCTATATAATCAGAATTACTGTAATTGCTATTTCTAATAATGAACCTCACAATATTAGAAATTATCAAAAAATTTCCTATTTACATCAAGGCATCTTGGAGTGAAGCGGTAACACACAAAAGACAAAACGTTATGACTTGCTATCGCATATTTTCCATCTCTAGGCTTCCATACCTTGCCAAAAATCATATTAGAGCTTGTCCACCCAAGTGGTACCGATAACATGGTCGGCTCAAGGACTATATATCTGATGATGTCCAAAACTATGTTTGGCCGTTCTCTTATGCATTCTAAACCTGCCATAAAAGTCTATCTCATCCCACTTAAGAAATGTTCATAGTGATACCGTAGTTTTGTTGGTTCCATGTAGCAGGTATTATTATTTCAAAGTCATCACCTTCAACTTTATTTAAAATATATCATATCTCTTCTATTTTATAGGCTAAAAACGTGTACACGCCATGCTGTAATCAAAGTTTTTAGGTTACCTGGGTACATAGGCTAAACCGTATGAGAAATTTAAACCAGCTCATATGATGGTTTAACTTAATCCTGGCTTGAACTCATAAATATTATTGGGAAAAAATCTGTGGTTTAAACCATCGGTTAAACTAATTTCTGCGTTTAAACATATATAGTGGGGAAAGCGGGCCTAATAGTCTTACAATCGTATGGTCTGACACTCCTGTGAAAACGAAATGATGTGAGGAGATATAATGGCATTACAAACATTTCATATTAAAGGACAGCGTGGTTTTTATTAATATTTTAACATGGTTAGGTGTAACACCACATAAGTAAATGACAGTGTATAGTTGTGTATAGCTGTGTATGTATATAGGCTACACTTTAGCACTATCTGTCATTACTAGGTGCAACCTTTTTGACCACGCGTCTGTAGAAGTGTTTTTTTAGATTTTGTCTCACCATAAACATTGATAAAATCCTTAGTTAAGATGGATTCTGCCCACCCCCACAAAAACGTACGAAAATACTGCTCCCACTCCAAAAAATCCTTACGTAATTTATAAATGGTCCTTAGCTTCCGAGCTATTGGCAAATATTAAAAAAAAATTAAGGTCTAGGAAATCGGGAGTTGATTATTATGCTTTTTGATGAACAATATGTTTCTGTAAAATATTAATAATTAACAATACGTTTCTTTCATTATGCCTCTTGGTGGAATATAATGCTCCTTTTTCACCATTGTGAAGATCTCAGGTTAGTGATTTATTCTCATCATGTTTGATATCTATTGTAAGTTCAACTATCACCGATCATCTAATAAGTGTAAAGTGAGGTATTTCCAGTGTAATCCGCACGTAGGCCCATAACTGCTGACTCCATTGGACGAGCATTGAATCTGTGAGAAGCGATGTTCAATCATCGCTTGGTTTTGGATAACGTGGATCTAGGCATGTTGATTGGTGCTTAATTCCGTCATACGAATCCCCTAGTTGGCAGATTAAAGCTAGTGTGTATCCTAGAGCAGAGCTCTGGACAGTTGGTTCCAAACAGTTGTCAATTGTGTATAGGTGAGTCCGTTTAGCGATCGCGTGCCTCACGCGCCATGAGCGTAACCATGATTAGGACATTGGTTAGACAAAGGTTAGACAGTGACAGTGACAGTGACAATGACAGAAGGTGTCATGAGTTCGATGGCAATGTATGAAAGCAGATTGCTTTGAGAAATAAACTGAGTAGTGTATGTGATTGACTGTATTTTCTTGAGCCTCTGCCTTAGACCCTTGACTTAAAAAATGGGAGTTCGCGCCACCTTACGTCGTAGTGTCAGAATGGGATGATAATGGGTAATAAGCTCGGCTAGACCTTACACCATCATGTTTCTGCAAAAATGTGTATTATCTGGTTCCAAAAATCTCACAAGTTTTAAGTAGATGTTTCCATTTTTAAACAAAGGAGAGAGAAAGTCTGTGTAGTACACTATACAATTTATTAATTGAGGTAGGTCTAGTTATTAGCCTTAATAATATGGAAACTAGTTAATACTCGTAGTATACAACTTATAAACTAGTTTTTAGTTTTGTACTTATTACATTATTTCTAAATTTGTAGATACCAAAACTGATATCATAGAAGAAGTATTTATTGAAAACATTTATCTACAATTAATTTTGGCCAAATAGTCCCTTTTAACTGCTATTTAAAAATATTATATCTAAATATTAGAAGTATAAAGCACAAATTTGAGGATTTATAATGTTTTCTCTATTATATTAAATTGAATATTGATTTAGTAATATTAATATGAGTGTGGATACACAGGGATAAGACATTATTGTTTAAAATTACAAACTACAATTTGGCCTATAAGAGAGAATACACGAGGTGGGGGAGTTTGTGGTTTTGTTAGAAGGGCTTAATGGTTTCAAACAAACTTGAAATTTTGAGTAAAGGTTCCTTTTTGGCCTGAACTCTGTTAAGACTGAATTCTGTGAATTTCAACCTGTAAGAGATGGGGAAAAAAAAGGGGGGGGGGGTGTCGAAAGTTTTCAAAATTCACTGACCGTGTATCTTTTGAACTAGTGGACTTAGAACCTTGAAATTTAAAATTAATGTTTCTTTATAGAATCGGGTGAGAATGTTTTTAGGTTTTTTCAAATTCCATCGCCTAAAGGGGAGTAAAGGGGAAAAAAGTGGTGGTGAATTCTATGTCCTCCAATCAAGATGAAATTAGATAAATGGAGGGTTTATCGGGTCGCAGAGTACTAATATGAAATTAATTTATGTACACGATGTGTCCCGAGGTGCATTGGAGAAAGGCGGGTGGGGTGTTCAAGACTACCAAAACTAATATAAATAACTACTTTTCAGGGTGGTCGAAGATTTAAATTTTGCAGATAGCTAATGGGACCACTCCAAATAATTATAAAAGTATGGACATTTTTATTTAATAAGTGGGACCCTGGGAAATAAGGGAAGGAATATAAACAGAAAAAACCTTTTATGTGTACTAGAAAATTTAAATTTGACTTTCGGTTAGGAGGACAACTACAAAATTAACAACCAAATAAGTCTTTAAAATGGAAATATCTATATGATAGAAAAATTAGCTTAAAAATTTTACAAAACTAATAGAAATAACTAGTTCCCAGGGTGCTATAGGATTGAAATTTGGAAGTTAAGTAAAGGGACCATGCCAAATAGCCATAAGTATGTAAATTTTTAATTTTAAATGAGACCCCAGGAAATAGGGGGGGGGGGGGCGGGAGACTATAAAAATAAAAACCACTATAAGCTGTGATAGAATATTTAAATTTGGCAAGTAGGTAGAAGGACCTATCAAAATGACCAAATAAATCTTAATATTTGAAATTTCTAAGCAGAAGTGGAAGAAATGGTGGGGGAAGGGGGCGTGCTCAACATTTCCAAAACTAATACATTTTACTACTTCTCTTTGTGCTAGATAACTTAAATTCGTAGGTATAGGGACAACTCTAAATAAACATAAAAATATGAAGGTTTTAAATTTTAAAACTAAACTATGGGAAATGGGGGATTGGGGAGCTACAGCAAGAAATAACTTTTGAGATGAGGTTAAAAATTAAAATTTGAAAGACAGGTAGAAATAAAACTCCGGATAACCGAATAAATATTAGAATTTAGAATTTCTCAGATTGGGTTGTAAAGAGTGGGTTGAGTGGTTAAAAACTAAAAAAAAAAAACTATTAGAAACAACTTCTTATCAGTGTGGTATAAAACTAAAATTCTGCATATAGGCAAAAATACCACTCCAAATAACTATAAAAGACCGAAAATATATAAAGTCTAGAATGAGAGCCCAGGAAATAAGGAGGCGTTTATAAAAAAAATTAAGTATGGTAGATAATCTAAATTTTGCATGCTAGTAGAGGTACGGTTTCAGATAGCCAAATAAGTCTTAAATTTGAGATCTTGAAGTGGGAGTTAAAGAAATGGACAGGGGGAGGCTAAAATTTTCAAAACCAGTGGATAAATTACTTCTCTGTGTGGTATAAAACTGGAATTCATCACAAAGATATAGGGGACCACTCAAATTAACTACAAAGTCTGAACATTTTAAATTTCAAAATGAGACTACACGAAATAGAGAAGAAGGGGCGGGGGGGGGGGGGCGGGTGTATAGGGGTGTACAAGTAGGAGGTAGAAAATTTAAATTTGTCAGGAATGTAAAGGGATAACTTCAAATAACCACAAATACATTTTAAATACTAGTTATAGGAGGCTGGTGATATAGGGGGTCTCAAATTTCTAAAACTAAAAGACTAAACTACTTTTCAAAGTGTTAGATGATTGACATTAGTCAGGCGGGTATAAGGACCAACTCGAACAAAATCAAGGTCTAAATTCTTAAATTTCAAAATGAAAAAGGGGAAAAGAGGGAGGTATGTTCCCCTCAAAATGTTTCCAAAGCTATATAAATACAATTTTGTAGAGGTAGAAACTTGAAATATTGCCATGTAATTTAATAGACCATCCCGGATAGCCGAATGACGTCTAAACAGATGCAATTTCAAAATGGAAACCCAGGAAATGGTAGCGCTTAAAATGTATACAACCAAAATAGAACACTTGTTTCGGTGTGGTTAGGTTGAAATTTGGTAGGCACGTAAAATATCATATAAAATAACCAAACAAGTCTTAAAATTTCAAATATAAATTGTGGATGTTAAGGAGGGTGAGGGGGAGAGAGGGGTTTGGAAATGAGAGTAAATTGCCATCTTTCCGAAAGAAAATATACTTTTATGCATGGAAGAAAATTCAAATTCACCAAGTTGATAAAAGGACCACCCCCACATAACCATAAGAGTTGGAAAGTTTGAAATTTGATAATTTACTGCTGGGAAGTGGGAGGGGCCCCTAAAATTTCCTAAACTACAAAAACTAGATATGGTGAAGCACTAACCTAGTAAAGGCAGAGGAAAAAAGTTTAAAGTACTAACAGTAAATGACTACACCAACTAAAGACTATCTTAAAGTGGATACATTAGATTTACAAATACATAGCTATTATAGAATATCTGGGAGTGACATAACAATTAAAATAAACCAATTCGGGTTACATAGCTTTGTGGCCATGATTCTCTTTGTAAAATCAAGATGCTTCATATTCAATAGGTTTCTGCAATAGAGTCTATTATTTAATTTATGCTCTTTGGTGAAATGTGATGCTCTTTTTTTTTCAAACATGTTTCTATGATCGTGCTTAGGTAAAGTTTGCTGTGTCAATGGAGTGTGACAGCCGTCCTGTAATTGCGCTCGTTTGTGCACTCAGTTTGTAGACTAGCTAATATTTTCTTTCTGAGATTTTTTATTTATTAATTGCCATAACTGGTTTGTGATTGCCATGGATAGCTCAGGATTGTACACGAAGGAACTATCAAAATTATGACAGCTGGATGTTCACCAATAAAGAAAGAATGCTATAAATAAGTATATTACGAAATCAAAGAGACCAGAACATTATGAAATATATCAATGTTCAAATGTGTTTGATACTCATTTTAATAAAATTTAGGTAAAATCTCATTTCTGTATTATTATTGTATTGATTTTTTGAAGAAAGCGATCATAATTTTAGTTTCAAGCCTGTCCAAATTACATAAACGGAACTTTTTTCTTTACATTTCAGTAGATAAATTTTATATAAAACACTTTATAGCTATAACTGTGATTAAAACAATATTTGGGGATAGCTAAGAATATTTTTTTCATTATACTTTGTATTGTCACCAATTTTACTCACTTTACTAAACTCTATTTTAATTGTGATATAAATATTCATTTTTTAAGAAAATCTGCAATTATTAATTGTATGAAAATATTGTTCTATTATAGTAAAATAATCTTATACTGAAAGAGTTTTCAGTGTACATTTTTTTTAAATTTCTATTCACCCTTACTAAAATTAAGAAATATTTAATTTTCCATACAAACACGATAAGGTGTTGGAAGAGTGTAATTGGACAAAACATCATGATCTTATTGTTGTGTAAACCTAAAAGCGCGTTCAAGGAGAAAGCTTCATTTTCAGACTTGATTTTATTATAAACTGATTTAAAACACATTTGCTAACTTTAATTGCATACCAATATAAAATAATGGTGAATATAATATTTCCACTGTTTAAAATAAGAATGTATTACCGATACCATTTATATACTTAGGAGACTCTTTTCATTATATTAGCTATGCATTTAACTGTTGTTGTTTTTTAATTTACAAAGTAGCATATCACTGGTATATTTTGTTTGTATTATTTGACAAACAAATGTAAAAAATAAATGCATCCTTTACAGCTCAAGTATTTAATTTTATTATTATTATTATTAGCACCGCGTCTTACTACCCGTTCGGGTTATACGCTCTTACGCTAATGTGCAATGGTAGGGTGATTGTGAGATGAAATGGAGGATCTACAGTTTAACGTGGAATCCGAACCACGGTGGAGGCCTGGCATTCCTCACATTCACAAGTTGTGATTAATACACATCTTGTCAGAGGTGAAGGAAGGGTTTGGCTATTTAATTTTAATTACTGATATATTATGTACGCCGTTCTTACTTCCCGTTACAGCTATCCGCGTATTTACTCCAATGGATAAAGGAATTAGGAAGGTGCAATTTTTGGGAAACGTGCCCGTATTTGAGTTGAAGGAGAATTATAAGCTATTTAGGAAAAAAACACTCTCAGTACACCCGATCGGGATTCAAACACCGATATCCTAGTTATTTGCAGTCAAGTCTAATGAAAAAGTGAATCCTACAGAATTGTGAACACAGAAGCTGGTCATGAAATATTTAATAATTTATTTACAAGTGCATTTCCAAGACTGCGTGTCGCTTACTTTTAAGCACTGTAGAAGCAAGAGGCGGGGTAAGGGATTACAACTACCTGGACTATTGTACTCAGAGAGAGACAGCCGCTCTTAGATCTCAGCTTGTCTTTCTCACGAAGTACATTTTGAAAGAGAGTTGTTTTAAAGAATTCTCACTTGGAAGCGCTGTTATCACTGGATATTTTAAGTTCTACCTGACTCGAGGGGTGCAGCAAATCCCCCGTAAGGTTGTGTATCTGTTATTTCTGTGTCTGTGACCTTGGCTCGAAACATGAGTCACTTGCCGGGTATGCATCGTGGTTTAGGAGAAAATGCCTACTATGCAGTTATTCTTTAAACGGCCACTACCGGTTATCTTGAGGCCTTTTTTGATCTAATTTGTTATATGAAGATGGTAATTTAACCCCGGTATGATAGATTAATCATATTTTGAATCATACTTATGGATAAGAAGAAAACGTCTACCACGCCGTTGGCTTGCAAGCCATTCCGTGCTCCGATTTTGATTCGCTAGAAAACATCTTCTACGCAGTTTTCCTTAAGGCCCTTGTTCCAATTTATGGTAATGGTAATTGAACCTCAGTATAGTACATTACTCGCTTACCTGACTGATATTTATTACGGTTCGCGAGAAATAACTTACTACGCAGCTGTCCCTTGGACCTTTATTGTTCACATTTTGATTGGGGTTATGGGACACGAAGTTTAATATAAAACTGTTTTGACCTACCCGATAATCGTTTTTTTTTACTTGGGGGGAAAACATTTGTGTGGTGCAATGGTAATTGAGCTACCGTGGCGTATTTCATGTGTTTTATTATGACTTCGGGGGGAATCATTCAGAGAGGGGAATCCATATTCTTCGTCAACACATTTGGACAGATCTCATTCGAGCCCACGCACGAGGTCACGTGACCTGGTCTAGGGATGTGAAAAAGTATCGATACTCTACTAATATCGATATTTTCCTTTAGATACTAGTATTTTTTTACTCGATACTTTTACTGATATTAGTACTCACACTCAGGTATCGGATCGGTATCGAAAAAAACAACTTTTTTGTTATCTACACTTATGCTGGTATTAAATGTTTACTAAGTTAAAGAAGGGTACAAAATAGATTGAATAAATATATTACTAATTATATTTAGCTATTAAATAACTTTCCATCAACTACATTTTCATAGACATTTTGAAAGATAGTATGGTAAAACCTTCTATAATAGCCATCATACATACTATCTACCATACCTACCAAGTTCCAACACATAGCATAGACGTGATAGACCTAAATATACTATAATATGGTTAAATGATTATAATTTTCAGTGTTTAAATAAATATGAAAATACAATTATTATTATGGAAAAGTTGAAATTATTACTTGATAAAAAAAATTCCAGATTAAAATTTCTATACTGATACTTATGCTATCAAAACTTTATTTCGATACTAGTACGGTATCGGTATTTTTCTTCCGATACTTTAAACTAGTACGGTATCGATACTTTTCTTTCGATACCACATCCCTAACCTGGTCCTCGAATAAAGGTATACGCGGTGAGTGGCCCGGGTGACAATATTAAAGAATTTGACTTGCTCACAGGGACTGCAAATTTATATTTTTGTCACCCAACCCAATGCCACGGCAAGGTCTGTTAAGATTAGTCCATGGTACCTGTTAGCAGGAGAAGAGGGTACAAAAAGTCTAGGTTGTCATCCAGGCTGACGGGGGCTAGGTAGGACACACCCCGGGCCATGGCGAGGCCATGATGGCGTTCTCTACCCGTGGGAAATAGTACAATAGGGACCATACCACTTTCTAGATCGAAATTAGTCAATTGACGGTCATTAGGAAAGTTGTTTGTACTTGGCGCGCTAGGACTTAAGGTCTTTTAACTGGATGAAACTACATATCCAATTTTATGTTTACTAGGCAGGTATTTTTAAACAGTGAAAAGGGCTGCTCTCCACTCCCCTGACTCATAGTAAGACGCAGTTCAGGAAAAAAAAACGTATATCGGCAGCAATATGCTGTATTTATTAGAACAGTGGCCGAATGGTTAAGGCGTCAATCTCGTGTCAGACTGGCTGCAATGACGGGGAGATCGTAGCTCAAATCGCGTGGGTCCGTGGTTTTTTTTCTGCATGGGTTATCTCTCTTATTTCACACGAATACGGGTTAGAGTACTTCTAAAATACTTCCTCCTCATCTCTACCCTATTAGAGTAATTATCATGTATGCGTATAACCTGAACAGGTAGTAAGATGTGATAAAAAAAATTAGGACAACTGAGTCACGAAATATGTGGATTAAATAAGGCAAAACGAAACTTGAACGTCAAAAGTAGGTAGAGAAAAGAGATAGATAAGACTGGGAGGAATTTCACTTTGATGTTTTTAGTTGTGTTTTCTTTTTTTGTAAATTCTTATCGTTCGCTTATCTATGACTCGATTGAAATAATATATACATTTTTAAGTAATCTTTTTTTTTATATTTTTAATTCATTTATAAATATATTCATAGCTCTAAAAGTTGAATCTGATTGATTAAAAATAAATTAAAAACATATATTTTAAATGAAAAATATTATTTTATTATACTGAAATTAAAATTCTCCGACAAAGGTTTGGGAGGGTAGGCACTACATGCCTTTATAAAGCTTAATGAATAGTACTCTTCTATTTTTTTCTTATGTTTTTCAGATAAATTAAATTGGTTCTCTTGATAAATGGACATCTCAAAATGAAGCTCTATGAACTCGAAGGTAAGTTGATAATGGGTAGGCTACAATTTTAATTTCTCAAAATATATAATTTTTTGCAATAATATATTTCTTTCACATTTAACTAAATATATTATATCAGTTCAAATTTTAGAAGATAGGGAATTCTTTGCTATGTAAAATCAATGTACACTGAAACAATAACTTTAGAAAATCTACACAATTAAAAAATACTGTTAATCGGTAAGAAATCTGTCTAAAATATGTATCCGTCATATACATAATTATAATAAAGGTTTGCGTATTTATTATTGAACTAGCTGCAAGTGCCTGGCACAACCCAGGCGGAGTGATTGGTCTTTTATAAATTTATTTGGATTTAAGATTTAAATCTATCCTTGGAAAATAATCCCAATATAAAACGAATCACTATTATATTCAACAGCACGGAGTGATAGCGAACTATATTTACATCACAAACCTGTGATTTCGCAATTAAAGTCTTCACGCTAACAGGCACCATGTTCAAAAGTTGATATCACAAGTAAAAACGCATGAGTCACCGATGTGGCAAAATCTTGAAACTCGTACATAATACTGTTGATAGTAAACGTATAGTATTGCAACAGATATAGACAAAATAATAATCAAATATGTTTTTAAAAAGGTTAATACTAGGTACTATTCACATCAATCTTTTAGAAGCTATTAGGATTATTTAAAACCATTCATGTAACCAAATTAACTGACATTCAAGATGGAAATTTAACTTAAGTAAAATCGAAAGTTGTAAGGCAGACGTGGACTGGTTTAAACGTTAAAAGTGTATAATCTTTGTCCAACATAAAACAAACAATAGAAAATGTGTAAGCTGATACTAAATGTTATATTTCATTTATAATTTTATAATAAGTAAATCCATACAAATTAGCCTAGAGCTTAATCTTCAAAAAGCTAATATAATCTAGGTTGGGTTAGGAATAGTTACTTTTTAGGCTTGTATACTTTATATTATACTTTGCCACTATTGAACTATAATTTTTATATTTAGTGAAAAAGTGGTGACATGATTTTATTGCACAAAAGAGGGCTATTTCATGTACTACAGATACGTTATGCCCTACTAATGTGAGATGACAGATGTACTTTTATTATTTATTGTTTGGCCTATGCTAAACAAAGATTTACAAATAATTGACAACAACAAAACCTGAGATAAACTAGTCATAAGTTTGTCAAAAATACTAGATACAAAGTTGAAATTTCAACTAGTCCTTTAGGAACTACGAACGTTAGTTAATGTATTCCAAGTTTAGTTTAGTTTATTTATTATAGCCTAAAACTAATTAAATTGGTTGGTTTCTTGACAAAGTTCTTGGCTTTACTCGTATATGAGAAAGTGTAGGGTTAAATATAGATAGATAGTGACAGATCTACTATATTATTTCTGTTGCCTATTTGACCCGCCTCGGTGGCGTAGTTAGCTAACGCGCCAGTCGTGTTGAGCTCGACTGCCGAGGACGGGGAGATCGAGGTTCGAATCTCGGTCGGGTGAACTGAGGGTGGTTTTTCCTAAATGGTTTTCCACTCTCCCTCCACGCAAATGTGGGTTCACTTCCTCTAAATTCAACCTTCCCAATTCCTAACCCATAAGTGTAATTAGTACTTAAGCGTATAACCCGAACGGTTAGTAAGACGCGGTGCTAAATATTATTATTATTGTTGCCTATTTGAAGCGACTTGTTTCCCTTTTCTTCATTTCATTCCTATCAAGGAAAATGTCAAATGCTTTGTTAGTATTTTTATATCGATTTGAACAACTCTTATTTAATATTGTGACGCTTTTTAATAGATTTGTTTCATTGAAATTAACTTATTTAAATAAAGTTTAAACATGTTTGGCACATCATTAAGCTATGTTCTTCAGAATTACTTCCATTCAAGTGTTTCAGGATTCTGCCACTATCAGCGCTACATTCATCAACGCACGATGCCTTTATTATAGAAAAAAGTAAAAAAAAAATTATCCTATCTCAACACCCTCAGTTTTCCCTTAGTGCGTATGAAAAGTGTCACTTTTCTAGGTTTGCTGGTTTTGTAGTGACTCATGCAGTCTACTGCGCAAGACTTACTATATATATATATATCACGCACCCCTATTGAGAAATTCTGTCCCCCTTTTAGCCGATACATACCTCCTAGCATCCTTGGCCTTTTCCTGTATCGACATATGGAGCTACCATCTTGGTGCCAGGTATGAGTTATCAGTCATCACCCTTGCGCACCCTCGCAAGGATGGTAGGCTCGAAAATGGTGCCGCATTTTATACCAATTCTACTTTGTGTGAGCGTGACGCTTTAAAAGAATATAGCGGAGTGCTTTAGGGCTCATAGCAAAAGTTCAAACATCCTTCCATATGGTTCACGCCAAAATATAATTACATATTAATCGTTGTTATAATTTATAGTAAAAATTTACTAATACGAATTGAAATATTAAATATAAATTATTTATTAATCATTATGAGTAATACTAAGAATTTAATATTAAATATATTAATTTTATAATAAATCCATACAAATTATTTATATTAAAATATATATTGATATATATTTAAAATATATATATTTATATAAAATACCTCTAAACAGTTACAATATCTGAATTTGTATCCCGTGTACCGAGGTGTTTGTACTGTAATGAGAAGGAGCTGAGTTTATTTGCGTGGGCATACATTTCGGGAGATGAAGGATTCTATAATTATTGTTGTTTATATGTCCAAGTTAATAGGATTAATAAACATCATCGGCACACCGCGCAAACGTTGGAGGATAGGAAGAACAATTTCCGCTGATTTATGTAATCTGCAACTGTCACTTTCTGTGTATGTAGTCCGAACGGGTGATCAAAACATTCTGGGTTGGGGAAGATCGTGGTCCGAATCCCGTTAGAGAAATAAGCCAATAGGTTTTTAACATTAGAGCCCTTTTTCTAGTCTACGAAACTTCGGGTGGTTATATTAATAGGTTTTTACTGACCTACCCAAGGTGAATTATTTTAGTCATTATCGGACGGCCAACATTACCCCACGGCATTCACAGGTAGAGTATTTTTGGGGACCATCCTCTTGAAGTGAAAAGCGAGCAAGGGTGGTTCATATTTCCTGCAATGACCTATTTTAGCTGACGATTATGTTTCCTCTCAACACCACAGAGACAGGGATAGGTGGGTGAGAATATGCTTTATAACAAACAGGAATAGACGCGTATATTTTGGGACCAAGATTTATGTGATATCCGAAGACAGGAATAGACGGGTGAGGACATCAAAATCTATTTTGGGAAGTATGACTCTGAGCCATATAGACAGGTATGAACACGAATAAAAGGGACTATTTCTCTATGGATGGTTGCAACATTATGGGTAGGGGAACCGACCGAACATCTACTAAGTTCTCAGTCTATGATAAACTTCCGACGGAAGAGGAGCTCTGACACGCTCCCCCAGGGGCTGAGGTCCTAGCCCATGAAACGGGACAGCGGTTGATTCAAAACAAAAGCACCAATGTCCTTCTAGGAATTCTAACCAATTGGGGGGAGGAATATGACTGGGCAGGATTGATCACGACTAAATGATCAATGACTTCTGGTACACATGATTACGTCACCGAGAAAAAGTGTTTTTACCCGTCAATAGAAGAGGGGTTCGAATACACCCCTATTGCGCTATTCTCTGGTCACGGGGTCAAAGATCAAGCTTATCCCATACGACATTGTAGCAACTCTCGTCTATACCAAGTGTATGAAAGAGGCTGTGAGAAACTTCTTTAAGAGGAGGTGACTTTAGTAAGTGTGAGCCTCTTTCTGTTTTGAGATTATTTTGCGCAATGTGACCTTAGGAGACATATGCGCATAGAAAAGAGCAAGCGTTGCTATACCTTGATTTTGGTAGGAATAACAGTATCTGTTAGTAACTAAACCAATTTTAATATATCCATACATCAAGTCATATTATCGGCAGTTGTCACGTTTGATAGATATTATGAATACCTATAAAATAACACAAATGAAATGATAACATGTTATCAATTTTGGCCTCAAATAAATATGTTTGAATTTTCTAGACTTTTCTTCCAACCAAAATCAGGTCATAGATCTGAGCAAGTACCGATAATGTTACTATTATTATTAGCACCGCGTCTTACTACCCGTTTGGGTTATACGCAGATAATGTTACTGAAACTTATTAATATCAACTGTTCGCAATTTTTCATTGCCATAATTTTGAATTATTTTTGATCAACAGAATATCGTAAATTGGTTCATCAATTTAAGATCCTCATGTAAATCAAGATTATATACAAAAGCAGACTGCAAACAGGTTGAATAGTTTCAATCCTTGCAGTTTATGAGCTGTCAGCCGAAGTGTAGTTTTGTTCACTTCTAAGAACAGTTGTATCTCCATAGAATAAATTGCTTTTGCCATTCAGCAAGCTTTATGAAATTCACCAGGATTCCTAATTTGATTATATGTGATATCCAACCAAATCAGTAATGCTGCAATGCTAAGAAGTTCCTTGTAGTCATTCTTTGGATAAGTCTCTCTTAACTGTAGAAATACTAAATCTTTCTGAAGTTCTGACACGGGTATTACTGGAATTTCTAGTTGTTTATAATTATGATTAGGATCAGACCAATTTTCCCGGGATATCTTAAAAATCAGTATGTCTATATCAGTAGATGGCCTAATACACACGTTGAATACGTCTGAAAGAAGCACTTGGTGTGGTGTCAGCAAGTTAGTCACGGCAGAGTTCTTCCAATTAAATTTTTTGAGAACTATACAAGCTTTATTTATCATCCTTTGTTTATGTGGTGGTATCAACGCATGTACCGACGACAAGAGAATCGCAGTTCCATCACCGCAACTGTTCAGCTGCTGCTTGGTCAAAGCCAAAGGGCAACTTTACAACATCAGGGAGTTTAGCTGTAACTTCATCTGAAGAGGAAACTAGGACTGTTATCCATTCTATTTTCTCAGTGCCACTCACATCAATCAGCAGCTTACAATCTTAGTGGACAACTTATGTATAGGATTGGTGATTCTCTTTAATTAGGTGTATAACTTTACAGCGACATTGCTTGTGATGGTCACTGGATGGTACTCTTGGAAAGAATTGCAGGAGATTTAGAAGATAAAACTTTGATTACAAACGTCAAATAATTTTTAATTTCCTGATACTGGTATTAATTTGGTCCACCACAGTTGAAACCGTTGAAGATACAACATGTCTGCGTTTACGTCCAACACATTTACATGTTTTGCATTGTGATGTAATGAATTCATCTTTGTAGATTATTCTTCAGTGTTCATGTTGATACTGGCAGCTTCGCTCGAATAGTTTGAGATAGCAGAAATATTATCTTCGCCACTATCTCTAAATTTTTTAATTTTTGATCTTAAAGATGACTGATGATGTTGGGAGCTTACAAGAGCTGCTACGCTTTGATCAAATCGCTTTATACGTAGAGCTCAACATTATTTTATTTTTTTGTCTACAGGTTATGGTTTAGCTAATAGTCATGTTCTGTACATTTAACATGTATGTTTTTTTCTCTAACTGTGTAATAAAGGCATATGGGCAGAACAAGAACAATACACTCTATTTATATATTTATTATGATGTTAATTAAACGTATCACCTTACCAACCGCTCATTAAAGTACAGGGCCAAATTTAAAACCACCCTAAATATTAGGAGCGGGGGGAACCTTCAAATGTTAATCGAATGAACTGAAATCTTACGATTAATATTATTGCATCACAAAAAAAAAAATTAAAGGAAGAAACATAACAATTCTCGTTTTTAAAATTTAAATATTATTTTTGGGATCATTATCATTATACTCATTGGATTTGATTTGATTCAGATTTCTGCTGTAAAGATGCCTTGATTGAATTATGGTTAATTAATAACATTTAAACACTCCAACAGTATTTATAGTCTTAAAAATATGCATACGCATTATTCAATTTATGGTGGGGTTTATTTTAGACTTATAAACGGAAATATCAAAGAGAAGTGAAATCGATTTGCTTGGGCAGACAACAAAAAATGTAAATTAATTATTATTTTACCAATTTAAACCTCAAAGGTGATTTTTTGTTGTTGTTTACGTTTAAGAATGTTTTCGTTTATTCCTTTTTACCATTTTAAAAATTTTGACACACCCAAAACAACTAGAATTATGAGCTCCATACAAACGTTGCTGTCACTTTTACTATTTGTTATAAATTTTCTTGTAGATAATTCTTCCTAGGTAGAGAAACCAGTGAAAATAAACAAACCGTATTGGCTTCTGGGTAAGAAAATAGCAATACACCCATCCTAATGATTTGTCTAGGTGAGCAAACTAGTAATTTATTTGAAAATAACCTAGAAATATATTTTTTATTTGTCAAACTAATGTTTTATTGGTATAATGAGAGCTTTAGTTTGACATACAACTCATAATGGTAAATACAAAATGAGAATACTGTTAAATAAAACAGGTGTAATAGTGGACATTTATTTTGGTCATGCCAAGAAAGCCACGATGTCACACTGTTCAGTGGCGAGCTTACAATAGGAAATATAGGAAATCTTGGAAGTTAGGAAACAGACCATAGCAACCGAGCGCGCATCTCCTACATGATATCTTCATTACAGGCCATTTGATTTACGTATATTTGGTTATTCATACAATTGGCCCTACGCACGGTTTTACTTATGGGTGCACAAAGTGCGGGTTAGTTCATCGAGTGAACACATTAAAACTGATAGCCACGTGGAAGTAATCCCACCCATCACGTTGCGTATACGCAAGGTTGAGAACCATGTGGCACGTTGCGTTACGTTGGCTGATTACATCCTTTGAGTTGAGCATCAGTTTGGACACGTCCCCATAAGTTTTAAAATATAGCACGTGTTTGTCCTCCTTTATAATTGTTATGGATTTAACATTCGTGTTGAAATACTAAAGAGCTCTTCTTGATAAATATTTCGTAGTTCTAAGATCACAATTATTGTTGTTGTGGTCAATCACAAAATTATCATGTTTTACCCTATTGTTTTTGGAGCTCAAGTGTTTAAGTAAGAAAACTTTTACAAACATTTTAAACTAAGTTATTTAACAACTTAGATTGCAGGTAACGAAGAGATCTGGGCTAGAATACCATTTGAGTGTGCCGAAGAAATCCTCCTCCTCCCCCTAAATGTATGCTTCCACTCCATACAAGCTTGGGTACATTTCTTATTAAATTGTAACTTTATAATCTATAATCCTGTGATTTAAATAAGTGGCTAGGCCAGGCGGGTAGTAAGACACAGTACACGATATTCATGATAAAGTGGAATATTAATCACTCGGTGTTAACACATCACCTAATGCGAGGAGTAATGTGACCACATGTCAACTTGTCACAACTCACTCGATGTGAGCATACATCACCTAATGCGAGGAGCAATGTGACCACATGTCAACTTGTCACAACTCACTCGATGTGAGCATACATCACCTTATGCGAGGAGCAATGTGACCACATGTCAACTTGTCACAACTCACTCGATGTGAGCATATCACCTAATGCGAGGAGCAATGTGACCACATGTCAACTTGTCACAACTCACTCGATGTGAGCATATCACCTAATGCGAGGAGCAATGTGACCACATGTCAACTTGTCACAACTCACTCGATGTGAGCATATCACCTAATGCGAGGAGCAATGTGACCACATGTCAACTTGTCACAACTCACTCGATGTGAGCATATCACCTAATGCGAGGAGTAATGTGACCACATGTCAACTTGTCACAACTCACTCGATGTGAGCATATCACCTAATGCGAGGAGCAATGTGACCACATGTCAACTTGTCACAACTCACTCGATGTGAGCATATCACCTAATGCGAGGAGCAATGTGACCACATGTCAACTTGTCACAACTCACTCGATGTGAGCATATCACCTAATGCGAGGAGTAATGTGACCACATGTCAACTTGTCACAACTCACTCGATGTGAGCATATCACCTAATGCGAGGAGTAATGTGACCACGTTTCAACTTGTCACAACTCACCACACTGTCGTTTATATTAGAGACCTTTTAGTTGATGTAACAAACAATTGTTTTTACGCATTGTTCATTTAACGCACAATTAATTATACGCTCTGTTGGTACACGCATGGTATGTACAACATTTGTTAAAGGGCGTTGGTACGCCTCAAATAATCATCACACAACAGATTCACTTTAAGTTGACAAATTATAATATCTTGGTGATTATTTACCTTCCTCCACACTTTTTTAAACTGTAGCATCCGTGTTCTTGACTTATTATTATTATTATTATTATTATTATTATTATTAACAACGCGTCTTACTACCCGTTCGGGTTTTACACACTGACGTAATAATTAAACTCATTGGCCTAAGGACTGTCTTGGAAAGAGGTCCATGTTGTCGGTTCTTGTGAATCTTATCTTGGCCGAAACCTGCTTCACGTAATTTAACTGACAGCTATCGGCAGGGCCCGGGTAGAAGCTAATAAACATTCTTTGCTCCGACACTTGTCCCAATTGTGTTGGCTTATAATAATACTTTTTTTTTTAGCTGCTTATGCGACTGACACACAATACATAAGAATGAAATTCTGGTAGGAAGAACCTTTTAAAAAAATTGTTTGGCTGTCACTATCGAAAATATTTTACTACATTAGGGGAGAGAGGGGGAATGGCAGTCAGTGGGGAATGGCGATCAGGCCTATTGCATAGCCCCACTGTTGTTTTGAAGTGGTCTAGCCTGTGTTGCGTTCTACTCCATCTTCTACCGAACCAACGCAACAGGATTCACCATTGTGGTCAAACTTTTAGTGACGAAAAATTTATGTTTTTGGTTTTCCGCTGTTTTGATCTAAATATTGTATAAAAAATATTCTCATTTAAGTACCAGAAAACCACGTTTAACTATTTTTCTTTTAATTTATTTGCATGCTTTTGTATTTGAGAATAGATTCCAAATTTAGAATTGTTTTTAATGTTTCTCGTTTTCATGTGACAATTTTTTTATTTCATGAGATACGTTTGGGGCAATGGCAGTCAGCTTGACCGCCATTTCCCCTCAAATATTTAAATGTTTAAGAAATACTTTTTTAATTATGCATTGTAGGCTTATATTAAATATAATGTAATATGTAATATAATGTCTTAGAATATAAAACGCCAAACAAAGAAGGCCACCTGGACAAAAGTTGATTTAGAGGCTGCAGTAAAGCTAGTCAATGAAGAAAACACAATGCGCTCGGTTGCAAAACAGTTAAATATTTCATTCAGCTCATTGCAAGGTAGGATGAAAATAGAAGTTTTCAATAATCATACCTCTTCTTTAGAGTTACAAGCCACCTCAGAAGGCACTTCCATTTATAGTACTTCTGCCTCAAACTTGAAAATCATCACACCAGTTTCAAACAAAACTAAACCACAGACGACAATAGAAGACATTTCTCCCGTACCAAGAACAAATCAAGACAACCCAATCAAAGGCAAAAAAAAGGAAACAACATTCCCAACTTCTTACAAGCACACCCATGAAGTCAATGCTGTAAAAAAAAAAAAATTAAAAAGTTTTGCATTAAAATCCAAACAGGTGAAAGGAAAGATAAAGATTCAAACAAAAAATGCAATGCAAATTTAAAAAAAAATGTCGGAGAAACCTTCGGGAAATCGATAGTACATCGACGGAAGACAGTTATTTTAGTGAGGATAATTTGTGTGACGATAATGATATAAATGAGTGTGACATGGAGACTGACAAATGTTTTATCTGTGACTAGTTCGGACAATATGGAGAGCCATGGTATCGGTGCACTTCTTGTGGAGTATGGGTTCACGAAGAATGTAGCGGTTGGAACACACCGGAGGGATACATGTGTGACGTGTGCATAAGGAAAAATCGCCACTCAATGTAAACAAATGTTGACTAAATAAGTTGAAATAGATTTTTTGACTACTGTATTTTATATAACTTTCTGTATGTTATCAAAACAAAGACATTTTGAAAAATATTTACTCTTAAAACCTTTTTTTACTTTTCACTTTTGATAAAACTGATTGTTTTTATATTTATGTTATCATGTAGCCTATTGTTTATCATATTTATTTTAATTTCATCATTATTTTTACTAATTTATATGCACATTTATGTTTGCTGTTGGATTACTATGTTTCAAATTATTTTACACATTTTTTAGCAAATAGAATAAAAATACATATTTTACTATTGTAAAACCATGGGATCAATAGTGACCGTGATTACCCGACGGGGTAGCAAATGGCGGTCAAACCCCTATTTATAGTTTTTTTGTTTGATAGACAAAACCTTATAGACATTCTATTTTGTACTATGTAATCTTCAAAGTAGAATCACTAAGCTATAAGATCGTGCTTATTAGGTTTAATTACAATAAATACTTTTTCAGTAATTTAAGTTTTTGCTTAGGTGACCGCCATTTGCCCACTCTCCCCTACTGTAGTATATTAGTATTATTTTATATGTGTAGATGTAACCTGAGTCAAAAGAACTAGTTTATTCATACTCAGTATAGAGCTAGTTCTTCGGAACTCACAGTTATTAAAATTATAGCTTAAAGTCATAGCCTTAATAAAACCTATAATCTTTATCTCAAGTATTCAAAATTTTGTAGTCTTTAAGTTATAATTTTAATAACTCTAATCTAATCAATTTGCTAATTTACACTTTTCGTTGTTCATCAGCTAATCCTTTAATCTGCTTCTACTTAAATATTGCTTTGGACATATTTCTATTTTTTACTACTTAATAATCTCAATGATGATTTCTTAGAAATGTTATTGTACCTCTTTTATTTGACTTAATTTCTTGATATATTAGTTTCACTTTGAACAAATTATCTTCATGTTATGTTTCTTAATTTATATTGTTTAGTTGACCAAAGAAGTTGTCACAGTTAATCTAATTATCTGTTCCATCCAAGTACGTTCCTTATATTATAAATTCATATTTCTCCTTACTACAATTAAAATTAATATAACTAAACTACCTGTAAGTTATGAATGGCATTAAATCATCACATTCAGCCATTACCAGCATCAGATGTTATATTAACTCAACTACTAAAAACAGAAAAAAGCATAAAACATGCAGGAAGCATAATTCTGAGCCATCTTCTTCTATAGGAGAAATGATTAAATACATTGAAAATTTAAAAAAATACTGAATATGATGCAGCTGATTGCCATGTTTTTGGCCCACGTAAAGACTATCAAAACATTTTCCGGAAGGAGACAAGACATAATAAATATTAAAATGTCTCAATTTATCATGGAGCGAGAACTTTTACATCAGGAGAAACTCACATCAATACTATACCAAAAATTAAATTCTCTACCAAGACATGAAAGTGCAAGTAGCTATCATAGTAATACTTCTAATCCTAGTATTCACTCAAAATACCTTTCATTGGCTTCCTTTATTTTCACATGATGCTTAGTTTATACATTAAAAAAATCTATGGAAAGTATTAAAGCATTTGACAGGTGTCAACACTCTCGACCCAATTTTTTTCAGAAGAAAATTAATTCAATCCAAATGAGTAAAATGTAATATTTTCATAACATTTAAACATTATTTGAGAACATTTAGTCTTCTCCTGATTTTTTTTTTTAGATCTTTTCCCCTATATTCATGTTTATAATACAATTTATTATAAACATTGAACACAATGGATGGTGTACGTACTCTGACTCATAGTAAGTACATTGTCCACAAAGGCTGTGACTAAAGTGACCCTCCGGTGTGAATAAACGAACGAATTTATTTGCCACAGCAAACGTGAAATTCTCGTCATCCCTACCGCTGCGATTATTTCGCGTTAGTCTGTGGCAGGGAGTCGAACAGAAATTTTTATCGGTTTTGGTTCCGGTTCCTGTTCTCTAAACAAACATTTTAAAGGTTCCGGTTCTGGTTCTTTTCGGTTCCTGATAGTGTTCCGGTTCCTTAATTTTTTTTAATTTGTTAGCACAGCGTCTTTCTATCAATTTGGACTACGTCAATGTACTAGATTCGATAATGGTTTTTTAATTAATGAGGAAGGCTATATTTTTACATTAAGAGGAAGTGTATCCGCATTTGCGTGGAAGGAGATCGGAGAACTACTTTGGAAAGAACACTCTGGATCAAAAGTATTGCTAGGTTTAAAAATATTATAAGTTTATAACGTACCTTAATAACAATAGCGCATCCTAATAATTTGCACCTTGATCTGTCACTGTCAATCTCATTGTCAAAAAACTTCCGAACTGAGTTTTCTTTAACGCACCCCATCAATAACATTATTTAAACCACTTACTAACAAACAAAAATAATCACCTCCGCACTGCACACAGGGAACACATTCACTGAGCTACTTCCTAATTTAAACAAGGGTGAAAGAATTTAAAGTTAGCATTTTGCCACGCTCCAACTCCCTTTTCCCAGTATTATAAGCTGCTCAACCAACCACCAGATTATCAGTTTTCACTTCTAGGACTTACTACAGTAGCCCCATGGCTTCTTTGGTGCTGACTGACAGTTCACAGCTGACTTCTGACAGTCAAAATTGAGGTATATACCTAAATTTTGACTGTCAGAAATGACTACTGCTAAAGACATGTTCTTTGCAGATCATATGGTTCGGCGTAGGGATACATAATTTGGTCTGGTAGCTTTTCAAAGCCGTCAGAAGTCAGCTGTGAGCTGTCAGCACCACAGAAGCTAAAACTGAGGTATAAGTACAATAGGCTTAGACTGCGTGTCAAAAGATATGATTTCTGTTTTCCAACTTCTGGGGAATGGGGTATTATCTGCTGTCTTTCAAAGTTAAATACAGCTTTTTAAACCTCTAGCTTAAACATTAAAGTGAGAAAACAGCCAACAATGTGACAGTCACGACATTCCTCAAGAATCTAGACTCATTAATGTGCTAAGGGCTCATTAACTCTTTTCTATTCTCCTTAGAAAAGAGCTAAGGGCTCATTAACTCTTTTCTATTCACCTTAGAAAAGAGCTAAGGGCTCATTAACTCTTTTCTCATCACCTTAGAAAAGAGCTAAGGGCTCATTAACTCTTTTCTAATCACCTTATAAAAGAGGTATCAAACAAAGTAGTAAACTAAAATATATTAAGCCCTTTCAGAACTTACTGAGAAAGGGGGAAACACAACATTTCAAAATTAAACTAAGCTAAGGAATAGAAAAAAAAAATGTGTGCAACATGTCAAAATTATATACAATTCTGTAAAACTAGGAACCTTTAAGAACCTTTATGAGACTAGAATTATTTAACGGTTCCGGTTCTTCAGAATAGTGTTTTTAGGGTTCCGGTTCCGATTTCGGTTCGTTAAAAATAATTGTTAATTTCTGTTATCGGTTCCGGTTCCTGTTCCGGTTCGACTCCCTGGTTTGTGGGATTCTTTGGCAACTATTACTGAACTATGCACCATATCACATATATTTGTTTGCCTACAGTATGTGCCTTCTACCCTAAAATATTAATTTTAAACTACTAGATTCATTTCAGTCAAACTTTGAATTTCACTGACATTAGCAAGCTTATCCTCATTCTCAGCACACGCACGAATTGTTTTGTGCTTTTACCTACTTCTAAAATCTGGATCTTTTATATGCGGCGATCATTGTGAAAATATGAAAAAGGTAGCCTAGTAATGGAAATGAACTTTATTCTCTCTCTTTTTTTCCTTTTTTACACATCGTTTGCTATGAAAGTAGCAAGCTATACTTGAAGAGGTCCACTATGTCGTAACATACAAGATAGGACAATGGTCCAATCACACGAAATATCTGGAGTGTAGGGATGAGTAGCGTACCCACGGGGGGGAGGGGGGCCTTGAGAGGCCTCGAGCCCCCTACCGCAGTTTGGGGATGCCCCGAGATCTACTTAGATCCGAAGAGAAAATAAAATGGTAGGGGGAGGGGTATGATCAGTTAAACATTATAAGCAAAGAAAATATCAATATCCACACATCCTTGTGTTGATCCTCTCTAGTAGTCCTAATTGATGTCCTTGCAGTCTAGGAAGTGGCCTAGGTCCTGAAGATTGCGGCAGGTTCCAAATCACCCAGTTACACACGTGGTTCCGTCGAGGAGTTGCACATTGGCTAGACATTTACTTGTTATAAATAATCGGTGATTTTTGTGACAGTAGGCCTATGTGACGGCTAAGCCAACTTTTATTTAGGCCTATTTATTTATTTTGTTAGATTATCACGTTTATAATAGTAAAAATCAAGTTAACAAGTACCAATTAAAAATCTTCCAAAAATGCTTCTAGGTTTATATAACGGTAAAACATCCAAACCTCCCTAGAGCCCCCCTACTTTGCAATCCTGCGTACGCTACTGGTAGTTATTATAATATTAGGCCTAGTAAAATTTTTAATAAACCACCAAAATTACACTCCCCGGCCTCCTGAATCTTCTGATCGGTCTTGACTGCGCCATTATTACTTTATGACATCATTCTACTCGTTCCAAAATGATTCCGTTACTAACAGCATATAAAAAAAGTTAGGCCAAAAAAAATACAACTACTAGAAAAAACTGATAACCAGGGCTCGCATTTAATTCAAACTTGGCTATTTTCACACTTTGTTATGAAAAGAAGGTTACGTCGTCGCCTCGTCACTATCTGGTGTTTTACAACATAATTACGTTCAAAGATTCGTATAGTGTACTAACAATCTTCCCCAATCCTCATCCTTGGCTGAATAAACTTTTAGAAAATATTAAAAAACCACTCTAGACTATCCAAGATTGATAAAAGTTAAGGATATTTAGCTTCCAGTTTCGAAAACTACACCATCTATCAAAATCAGGAGCTGTATAACACATAATTTGCCGTATGAATACATAAACGTAACCATTTTAGCCATCATAAAAGTTTATTTAAGTGGCAGCTCAATTATAGGTGTCGCCTTCGGTTTTTGCTGTTGGGTCAAGATCAATGAGTTATCTCTTTTTTCACAAGATCAGTCGGATTTCCTTCTGATCAAACAACAAAAAGAGATATTAAAATTTGGAGTGGTAAGTGGCTACCGGTGAGCAGGAGTGACACCGTGTTGACAAATATGAACGTCTAGGAGTGAAAAAGTTGCTTAAGATCAACGCATTATAAAAAGGTTTCGTAGAAAAACTTTTATAAAATCTAAAATATCAACATTATAATCATGCAAAAAATATCAAAGGCTTACTTTAAAACAAAGTAAATCTTTTTTAACCAAGTGAAATCGTTATTTAAGATACAATATTTATTAGACAACATGCGTAATGGTATAGAACAGCCTTAAGTAGAGAGTGAATTAAACACAATTGGTCAACGCACTAGTACAGCGCACAGTTGGACTGACGATCAGTTTGTAACGAACGATTCTCCTGATTAGTGTTGCTCGACATTGGTTGTGGGAGTGGAGTTAGACCTGTGACGTAATACCATGTTAGACGGGGCGTGGTGAGATGAGTTGGGAGGAGTTTCTCGAGGTCACGCGTACAGGTCACATAACAACACACTCCTCTCTCAGCCTGTGAAAGCTCTGACCCGCCACAGCACATCTTCTTCTGCACAGTCCGACACCATTTTCTGAATTGGACGGGGACAGTCGTTGACCAACAACAACTGGAAGCAGCCAAACCAGTCATCATTGGCGTTGCTGGTCCTCTTTAGGGGGGGTTGAAAAACCCCTTCCTCCCCCACAACCACAATATAAGTATCCTCAAAGGAGTATTACGTTAGATGTGTATAAAAATGCTTAAAACACATCAAAACTTTTTGTTTTTAAATATTAGTTAAATCGGGTTTGGGATTAGTAAAAAAAATCAGGTGAAATGATGAACATCAAAGTCATTTGATATTTCATTCTTTTTCTCAACAATCAGACGACGTTAATAAACGAAAGTTAGCCGCGCTTCCTGGTGGAAAGAACACGTGGTAAGAAAAATTAACAATAAAATTAAAATATACATGCAAACATATATTTATAAATTACATCTGGATACAGGAATAGAACGCGGGGCCTTTGGGCTAGCTTGACCAATGACCATTGGGATATCTAAATTAAGCTCTTGCCCTTAACACTTATTATTTAAAGGGGTAGTTTGTGATTCTGATTGTGTGAAATCGTCAGCTACTCGATTGATTTCCGTACCCAGGTGTCATTCATCAATTGTAGGTATTTGACTAAATATGGGCAAGGCAGTTAGTTGCCTTTTGTATAACCGCAACTCTTGTGCAATTTAAAATTGTATACTCGCTGTCAGTGGCGGCTCGTGATGTAAAAACTAAGATGGTCGTTCACAAAATCATAATGGTTATGAAGCATATTTTGTAAATATATACACATAGGCCCATATAAAATTTAATTATATCAACATAGCACGTGCATACGAAGGTATACAGTTCACACAAAAAGTAACTGTTTATATCTGTCCACCACAGCCAGATAGAGAAAATCCATCCTCCTATATATTAAACACTCGCAATCTTGTCTATGACTTAATGAGTGAAGGTTTTAATATAATTAACAAGTATTTTTTCAAAAGAAAGTATAACCAGTGCAGTGAGCTTGTCTGTCTCTACTCATTGTACTTGAGAAAGCTATTTATACTCCGTTTAAGCTGAAATATAGCAAGCATACCTTGCACGTTTCGACTTTGTCGTAGCTTTTAAGATAGGACCATAGTGTAATTCATCTAGGAAAGTCTGCTACCCTACCAGGGTAAACTGACTTAGCATACATTGACCTGACCTAATATTGAAAATTTTATAATGGAATTCTTATGGAAACTTAAATTTTCGTACTTTTTAATTTTTCTTTCTTATATGCGAATAATCTTATTAGCCATGCTTTGTTCACGTATTTGGTTAATTACACTTCAGCAAGCAAGGAATTTCCGTTTCACATACTTTCTCAATCATTAAATATTATTTGATTGATCAGGTTCTAGACTTTTAATTGTTATATTATCCTAAGGAATTAATTTATCACCATATAGAATATATTGCAATGCAGTCATCTCTAAAGAAACATTACAAAGAAACAAAATTACGATGTATTGTATATCTACAATAAGTTTAGAATAAGTGACATAGTATTTGAAAAAGTAGGTTTATATATATATATATATATATATATATATGTGTGTGTGTGTGTGTGTGTGTATATGTGCATTTTTTAACTTCCCTCACTATTACCAAATTTTAAATGGACCCATATGCATATCATGAGGGGTGCTGCTGCACCCCCAATGACACGGAGAAAGAAAATAATTAAACATAAAGCAGAAGGTAAATTTTGAACAGGAAATACCTGTGTTGGTAGCACTGAGAAGCCGCGTCACATGAGTATGTAGTAAATCTATTCCTCGCGAGGAGCAGTGTTTGACTCTTGAGTGCCAGATTCAAGGCTGGAAGGGTGAATCGGAGTGATTTAATGGGAAATGACTTATAAAGGTTTCAAAATTTTAATGTAAAATGCATCTTTAATGAAATCAAAAGCATAATTGAAAAGATGGTCATTAAAATGTAGTAGATATGTGCTTTGATGGCGCTTCCACCATGACGGGTGATTGCAGAGGCGTACAGGCAAGATGTAAGGCGATGAATGGCTCCATTATCTACGTACATTTCTACGCTCATTGTCTGAATCTTACCCTAGTCAGCACTTGTATATCACACCAAAATAACCCGTTGATTTTCGATTAATTTTTTGCATCATTCAGCTTATTTATAGTTTTATTGAAAGCAGTCCAAACCAACACAGTGTGTTTGAGGATCAGGATAAAGCAACTGATTCCAAACTGAAAACGTTAGTTATTATTTGACACAAGGTGGGCTTGTTGAGCTGAGGCTGTTCATGCTGTTCGTGGAATTTAAATTGCAGTTATTGAAGAAATAAAAAGAGACTGGTGAAGATACATCTGACGCTAAAGTAAGCACCATAGACAATGGCATATTGCTGCAAATGCAATCATTTAACTTTGCAGTAAGTTTAGAAATAATGGAGCCAATCCTTAAGATGCTGCTTAAAACCAGTAAAACTCTTCATTGATCATGGATCTGTGCGAAGCCCTGGAAGATGTACAAAGCCTGCCTTAAGCTTTAATTTAAATTAAACACTATGAACAAATCTTTGAGAAAATGTATACTAGAGCTGAAGGCTTTTGCAAAAGAAATGTCATTTCGATATCGGAAACAGGTAAAAGATATTTATCTTTATTTTGGGATGAAAATCCTGACACATCAGCAACTGCCAATTCCAAGAAAGATAAAATTAAGTTATTTACCTACTATTATATTTTAGATTTTCTTACAAGACTTGATCTTAAGGCTTTCACATGAAACAAAGCAGGTAATCAGCAGTGTAGAGAGAATCATGGAACTCAAAAACTTGATGGATGCACAGCAGACGGAATCCAGCTCTTGAGTAAAATCTTCAATTTAAATGCTTAGGATCTGAAAGTTGAAGTAAGGCTTCTAAAAACTAATAGGACACAAACCTTCTTACCTACAAATGTGCATGACTGGCTGAAGTAGTTGGCAGAGTTTGACAGAGGGAAAACTGACGAAAATTCTGCTCGTCTCCTCCAGAAATTTTCAGTCATCCCAATTACAAGTTGCTTGCTTGAGAGGAATTTGTCAAAAATGGCCATTGTAAAATCAAAGCTGCGTTCAACACTGAAACAAGAGAAACTTAATTATCTGACTGTCCCATTTATTGAACAGGACTTGGATATATATATATAAAAAAAGGTGTTATTGATGATCTCAAAAATATGTTACCTTTTGCCAGGAGAATGTCACTGTAAAGGTTAGATTATTTTACTACCCGATTACAATTTATAGAATTGGTTAGGTAGTAAAATTACTTCATAATCTCATCAATAACATCTTGAATTTTGATTTCCTTACCATCAAAATTTATAATTTTTGTGAATTCTTTTTAATATGAAACAGTCACCATCTACAGGTCGTAGCAACAGTGTGTTTCATCTCCCAAACGACTTCCATGAATATGGTACGATGTTTCTAGTACCGAAACATGTCGGCTAAATAACGTTTCAGTGATTCCCAGCACATACTGGAACACCGAAAGGAATACAGGGACCAAAACATCAGATAATACTTAGATAATTACCAAACTCAATTAAACCTTTATGGAAACTTTTTTAACACTGAAATGTTACAATTCAAACCTCATCAATTTTTGTATAACTTATTTTAAATGGTTGTTTCAAATTGTCCCAAAGTCTAACTTCTTTCATAACTAGTTCGTTACTGTTATAATTGTTTAAATTTTACTTTCATTTTAAAAATTGTAATTAATAGTATATTATGTCATGTTATTAGTTCAATCCTATTCGACTGATATTACATATTATATTTAACTTTACAAACTAGTTCGTTACTGTTATAATTGTTTGATTTTTATTTTCATTTTAATTAAGTGGTCAATTTTTAGTTTATTATGTCATGTTATTAGTTTGTACCTATTTGACTCATATTACAGCACTCGTTGTAAATGTAAATAGTTAATACCTAAGATTGCTAACGTCCTGTAAAGGTTATTCATAATGTCAATTATACGCAATAGTTCATTCATCAATTATCTAATTTGAACCATACTTTCATAAATTATAAAATATAATACCTAAGCCTTGACTTATAGGGTCTTTTATATTAATTCACTCCTTACAAAAAGATCAATTAGAATGTTTTCTAAAATGTTGTATACCTCAATTAGCTTGACCAGTTTTTTGGTTACTCCAAACTTAACTAAAATGTCATATTTTTTTTTTTTTTTTTGAATTCCCAGGTTTTTTTTTTCTAAAATTTGCCGCATAGTAATAATCTGATCCATTCTTGATAAATTTCGTCGAGATCCACACTGCTGATCCCCAACTACTTCCTCTACATATGGTGTGTCAATCTCATTAAAATTATGTTGTAACATGTTAGTAGCAGTGAGATACCTATATTGTTATTACAATCTGTTTTATCTCCCTTTTTGAAAAATGTTTATTAATTAATATACTTTCCTTCCATTCTTGTGGCAATACATCATGTTTCCGTTTGGAACATAAAAGTTTAGGAATTTCTATTACCAAGATTTCACCTCCTCCCTTTATTAACTCTGATGGTATTGCTTTAACTAAATTGGCCCTATTCTGATAAATTTTCCTACATGCTTTAATACCTAAATAAAGTTATCTGATATTATTATATTCGCTATCTTGTTCTATTTCGCTAACTTTACCCTTTAAATACTCTTTTTTTTTTTTCTTTTTTTTTCTTTTGTTTCTAAATGTGATAAATGTGTTTAAACTCAATTCACTAGGACTTTCTAACCAATGTAATTTTGCTTCCCTCCTATCGTCTATTAATTTTGTGCGTATAACCCGAACGGGTAGTAAGACGCGGTGCTAATAATAATAATCTATTAATTTTGAACATTCGATGACAAACCACGGATTCTTCTTCCTATTTTTACAGAGACCTACACCACACTTCGCTGCATCTCTAATATTGTTCCTGACACTTTCTCACTGTTCATCTGGATGCGTGTGTTCTTCACCTTCCTGTGAGCGTTCTAGGGCAGCAAACTTATTTTAAATTTCAATTGTATACGTTTTGATATGTATTCACAGTTTCACATCATATATATCTAGTTTTCCCGCCTGATATCCCTTTTTTGTTACTAACAGAAGCATCCTAAGTTTTGCTACTACCAAGTAGTGGTTTGAATCGCAATCTGCGTCCCTGAATGACCTTTTATTAATCAAAAAGTGATCTATCTGATTATGTGTATTCCCATTTGACGAGGTCCAAGTATATTTATGAATATGCTTATGCTTGAAGCAAGTACTTTTCACAATAGGGTTCTGTGATGTGGCGAAATTTACCGCTATTATTCCATTTTCATTACAGACGCCGTGCAAACTTTCTTTTCCTATTGTAGGTCTAAATAATTCTTCCTTCCCTATCTTTGCATTAAATTCACCTATCACAATTTTCATGTGATACGTCGAGAAGTGGTCATACAGGTGTTCTAGCTCCTCATAAAAACTATCCTTTCCTAAGTCATCTTTTCCTTCTGTGAGACAATGCACATTAATGATGGCCGTATTATGCAACCTCCCTGCTACCACTATAATTCACATCCTATCGTTAGTGATTTTTATGTCCTTGACTGATGGCATACTCCTTCTGTGGATTAAAAAGCCTGTGCCTAAATTATGTTTGTCCGTTCCTCCATAAAAAACTATGTATTCACCTGCTTCTACCAAACCATCTCCTGACCACCTAACCTCTTGTGTAGCCACTATATCTAAGCCAAATCTACCTACTACATATATCATTGATTGTCGCGCCCCTGGCCTATATAAGCTCCTAACATTCCACGTCCCAATCTTAATTTCTTTCCTAGCTCTACTATTCCATGCCTTCCCTGGAACAGTCCCCGCCCAGAGATCCTAATGGGGGACTATTATTTCTCCGGAATATTTTACTCCAGGGACAGCCATGGCATACTTTTTAGTGTTTCTTGATTAATTTTTTTACTGTGAGAGCTCATCATGCCCACGCTCAACCCCCGAGCTGGAGGAACACCCTTATCAGCTGTCCGCGACTGTTTATTCAATATATTCGCAGCTACCCTTCATATCTGAAGGCCGTATCCTCTATCCGCAAACTGAGGACGTGCTGTGCCGTGGATGATAGGGACCCACGAAACAGAAAGTGAACATGAATAGTCACTAAATATTGGTTCTGAAATCACAACCAGCTATTTTTTCATAGCTCCTCTAAAGTCACAGTCACAGTCCAGGGGCATACGCAGGGGTGGGGGTTGATGAGAATATATCCCCCCCCGAAATCTAAACTAACCTAGAGCATTATCTACCAACAAAAGAAGAAACAGAAAACACACAAGTTTCACACAATGTTTCTGTAAGTGCACAATAATATATCGTAATATCGACATTTAAAGGTGATTATAGATAGGGCAGATTATTTTGTACCGATAGATGGTGCTTGTTCGATAGTTAAATCGATTGATTGGATCAGTTTCGTGCTAATTCGTTTGTAGCGCTAGTGTGTTTGGTTTAAATACATAGTAGCACTTCTATTCCTACCTCCAGGCTTCCTTTTCTATGATTTAAGTGTTCAGCAGAGTTACGTTGTGTTATGTTGTGTGTTCTCTGTTGACTGTTGACTGTGTGCGCTCTATCGCCGTCTCACTCAATCTGTTAAAGTTTTGTTGTATTTTTATATTTTTAAAGTGGTAGCTACTGCCTGGTGATTTTAAGTGCTAAACAATTACCAAACCTAGATTTTAAATAAGGATTTTGCCTACATTTTTGATTCTAGAAATCAGGCACACAGTTCAATTCTGATTCTCCCACTTAAATTCTCTTCATTAAATCACATGCAGTGACCAGTGTTGTCTCTATGAAGAGGTTAGAAATGTATTTTCCTAATGTAAGTAAAAAACTAAAAAGAAACACTGAAGAGGATGAAAAAGAACACGCTAAACATAAGGAAGTATCCTCGTCTATCAACTTTCCTGGTCCTGAGCCCGAAACTGAAGAAAGTAGTTATCTTGATACTTGGAAAGCTGAATCCGAAAATGTTAAGATAGAGCTAAAGGCCGGGCAGGCCCAAGTCAACAAGAGTCCTCTTCCTCAATTGCTAGCTATTTCAAATACGATGTAGGGGTTTTTTCGTCCTCTTACTCAGATGTAGAGAAATATAAATTTTAAAAAAATACGTGGATACCTGGTGAAACCTATAATTTTCCACCAGGTGACAGGAATTTTAAATTTCAAAGAAATTGTTTGTTCAAATTTCGTTGTATGGCATACTCTGATGAAAAGAATGTAATGTTTGTAATTTTTGCAGCCGATTAAAAATCATGTAGAGGGACACATGCCAACTTAGGTTATTTGGTTAGGAATGCTTTCGTAAAATGGAAAAAAGCCCAGGAAGAATTTAAAAATCATGAAGCAGGGGAATACCACAAAAAGGTTTGCACTCTGGCTTAAAATTGTATCTCTTTGTTTGAAAAGAAGATAGATAACATCCAAATACAATTAAACAAGCAAATCAAAGATAAAATAACAGAAAATATGGAAAAACTTACCTCTATAGTAAAAACTGTAATATTCTGTGGAAAAGAAGGCTTTCCATTGAAAGGACTTAGTGACTTTGGGACAATAGTGTTTGATGAAAACGTGAAGTATGGCAAATTTAGTGCACTACTTCGTTTTAGAGTTGAAGAAGGAGATGAAACTCTGAAAGCACATCTTGAAAATTCAAATGTTAGTGCCACCTACCTAATCCCTCGTATACAAAATGAAATAATTGAAACTTTTGGTGGTATTATTACTAGTAAAACTGTATAAACAATTAATAGGTCAGAATATTTAAATGTTCTTGCTGACGAAACAGCAGACATTGCTGGAATAGAGCATTTCTCTCTTTGTATTCGATATGTGGAGAGTGAAAGAGATAATTTCACAGTATATGAAGATTTCCTTAAGTTTGTACTGTTTTATGATGATGGATGTCTACTGGATTCCGTCAGACTTCAACCCAGCAGACAGACCATCCAGGGAGGAGACCCTGGAATTATTACAGAGGTAAGCACCGAATGCAGCAGTCTTCACGTGGAAGACGACTCTAAGAGACAACTTATCCTTATTTTATATAAATTAGTTGTACCATGTATTAAATTATGCTGTAAATAAAGGGTTAGCCCCGCCGGTGTCCTTCTGCTAGTGGCTGTCCCTCCAGGACCTTTCGAGCTCCCTCCGCCACTTTACTATAAAAGCGGGGGTTCGGAGAGTCTCGGGGCTCAGTCATCGGCAGAAGGACACAGCGTTGTTGGGACCCTTCCCTCTCTCCGACTAAGTCCCAAGTCAGACCTCCCAGCGCTTTTATACTCTCCGAAGGACTACGCCGGAAAAGCGAGAAGGGTTGCCCGGGCTTGCACCCAATTCTTTATTTAAGGAAAGTACAATGATACATAGGTTATAAATTATGCATTAAAGGTATACAACATTTTGATAAATTTCCTGGATCTCTTGTTACTCGGATGTCCGAAGACCCACTCCACTGTTGACGATTTCTGGTTGTTCAGCGAGACGCCTATGGGAGCAAACGTTTTAAAACAACTTCATGATTTAGGAGTGAATTTAAATAACATTCGAGACATGTGTTGATGTTGCAAGCAACATGAGTGGCAATTTAATGGTTATGCATCAAAAATAAAAGAAACTTACCCGCAGGCAATGTATGTCCAAAGTGCCAACCACTCATCCAATTTAGCTCTCAGCCACACTTGTACAGTGCTTACTATAAGAAACTGTTCATCCACAATAAATAGTATCATTACATTTATTAGAGTATCCCCTAAAAGAGAAGCAGTTTGAAAGAAAAACATTTTATCACTTGTTCAAGGTGCACGCAGGACAAGACTCATTAAATTCTGTGACAACCGTTGGGTGTAATGTCTGAATGCTATCTCACTTTTGGTGGACTTGTTTCTACTTATTGTAGAATCACTAATTGACATGCAGGAATTCAATGATTCTGACACATCAAGCAAACCTTTTCTTTCTCAGCAGCTATACAGAAGTCTTATCTTTATTGTGTCCATGGTAAAAGTTAATCATGTCTTCAACCTTTCAAACGGATTAGCCCAACTTTTACAGTCAAAACAGAAAGATCTAACTAAATGTATTGACTTGTGTGAGAGTCTGCAAAAAGAATGAACAGACATGATAGTTCATTTTCAACAAATGTATAGCTATGCTGAAAAAGTCGTCCTAGCTATAGGTCATCAGCAAGAGATTCCACCTACAGTTGGGTGACAAACAAAACGAACTAACTATGAAGCAAATAATGCTGAGGAGTATTACAAACTTTCAGTTTTCCTGCCCTTTCTTGACTACTTCTCAAGCCAACTTAAAGACAGGTTTTTGAACCATAAAAGTATCCTGAACAAAATTGAAATTTTGTTGCTTCCGAATTTAGCTTGTGCATTTGATGATGATATCCGTGCAACGAAACATTTAGGGAAGGCGACTGGCGCCAGGGAAATACGTTATTAGTCCTTGAACGAAATAACCAAAGACAACATACAGAGGATGGCAAGAATTTTAGGAATATGTTTACTGAATATTTTATTGGCGGGGATAGTGTACATTTTCAAGAGAGAATGATAAACGTATTCCGTGATTATATGTAGGTACCTATAAAAGCTTAAACATATACCTACCTTGTCATCAGCACAGGTGCCCATAGTGTCAGCTCCACTTCCATTGAATGTATCCTTATCCAAAAACGTTTTATATTCATAATACCAATATGTAGGTATATATACACCTCCTGCGCCCGCACCTGTGCTTTTACTTTGTTGCACCTAGAATGAACATGAAACTTTTTTTTTGTAGTTATAAATTAATCACATGTTTATTTTTACTTATTTTTTACACTCTCTATTATATCTAGCCCTCATAGTTTCAATTTTTTTTCACAGTTGAAGTAACTGCATCATTTTCGATCATTTTAAATCCATCCATTAGGATCTGGAGGGCTTGGTTCATTGCATCTTTATTGCTATACAATTTACTATAACATAAGCACGTTAAATCTTTATCCAGGTCTAAAAATTCTACAATAACTTCGCACCTAGTAGTATGGCTGCCATTACGTACCTACATAAACACTACTACTCGCACCGGTGTTTAAAGCCCGACTGACGCGCCAAACCACCCGACAACGCTACAGACGACATGATTTGGTCTGGCGTGTCCGGCTGTCGAATTGTCTGGCCGCCCGACATCACGCGACATGAAATTGAAAAATTATGTTAGATGATACATATACACACGACCTGATATTGCGTCTGATCTTACCAAATCGGCCCGACCACCTGACCAAAGCATGTCGTCTGTAGCCCGCTTAAAGGAAGTCAAGTGACAATTAGCGCTGGCCACGCGGTCAGACTACATTCTTGTTACAATACTGTTTTCATATGTTAAGCCTAATATGACGATCATCAGTCATTTAAGAAGGGATGAGGTCTATTTATAGCAGGTTGTGTAACTGATTTGACCGATGTTTGTATAGAAACTCGACTTGTATAATCGCTAATGTTTTAAGGCAGACGTGTAGGCTCCCACCTTTCAATATTAAAATTAGGCCCATACTAGGCACTAACAAAATTTAGGAGTTGAACTAGTAATTATTTTGTTTTGAAGATTTTTATAAAAAATACAAGTCACAACGATGACACTTATAGCTGCCATTTTGACTGGAATATGTGGTAGGTCAACAAATGTTAATGTTTATTGAATTTAATTTAATCTAAAGAGAAATTAATTTAGATTTTCAACTCGTTCTTCTCTTTACTCATCTTAGTAAAAAGTCAGGAATCATAAAAATATAAATGATAGATAAAATCAATTTTATGTTGGGTTCCTCAACCCACTTATTTAGTATTTTTCCTCCTATGGCCCACCAGGGAAAATGTAAAATATTATTTATTTATTTACTATGGTTTTTACATAGATTTTAACATCCCCACAATACAACCACTCTTATATCCTACGCTGACTCTTTTTATATGACTCATGGTATCTAAATTAATAAAAAAACATTGTTTAAACATGCGTAAACATGTTTAATATTTAGCTTTGTATTTCAGTAATGGCTTTCACGTTTGTGTTTCATGTTTATACAGCTACCAGTGTAGTATGTATTAACTCACGGTGTCTAGATACTATTTAATTAAATATGACACACCTTATCATCTAGCAGAATTACATCAAATCGAAACAAATGTTTCCAAATAACCCATTATCACCACATATAAATCCAGAAGCAAAATGTGCAGCTATAGCTGAGTTAATAGTTCACAAAAGAAGGAACCAGAAATTTTATAACTCCTTATGACATGAGACAGCAGTGGGTAAAGGAGAAACTAATGTTTTATAATTAAGTCTTAATTACATGCAAGATATCAATCTTTCCAAAACTGAGGAAATTTTTTGCCTAAGACGATTGACCATTAATGTTTTTTCCATTCATAACATTAAATCATACTTGAGCACTATTTATGTTTTTCATGAAGGGGAGGGTATAAAGCTTCCCGATGGGATATGATCTTTTCTCGGTGATTTATTAAAAGAAGTACCTGATACCTACACTGAGTATTGTCTTTTTTCAGACAACTGTTCGGCTCAAAAATCAAAATCAAACCCTTACACATACCCGCCTCGGTGGCGTAGTTAGCTAACGCGCCAGTCGTGTTGAGCTCGACTGCCGAGGACGGGGAGATCGAGGTTCGAATCTCGGTCGGGTGAACTGAAGGTGGTTTTTCCTAAATGGTTTTCCACTCTCCCTCCACGCAAATGCGGGTTCACTTCCTCTGAATTCAACCTTCCCAATTCCTAACCCATTAGTGTAATTAGTACTTAAGCGTATAACCCGAACGGGTAGTAAGACGCGGTGCTCAGTAGTATTATTATTAAGCCCTTACACGTGAAGATTTCAAGCGATCCAACAGTTCTTCCCCATAAGGGGCCATAGTTGTCTACATACATACATACATACATACATACATACATACATACATACAATTCCATTTTGTGCGACTTTGGGATAGTCAAACAAAAGCTCTGCAGCCAGGATATGATCTACAATATTCATGAAATTATCCTGTAGGCCTACATGATTGAAAGCATGAAGCCAGGGAAATTTATGGTCAAGAAAGTCGATAGCAGGGAGATTGGAGACAACAAAAATTGGTGGAAACAATTCTGCAGAAAGAATTCCAAAACATGCACTGGAAGGAAAAGATTCACTTCGGAATTAGCAGCCTCTTCCAATTTGTTTTCATAAGGGAGAGAAAAGGGTACATTCAGTTCTATACGACTATTAATGGGTTGATCCATCAAATATTTTGCTTTTCATTCAGCCCACATCAAGAGGTTGTTGACCTACATGCGTATTTCTAAAAAGTTCCTATGAATGAAGTAAAGATTAAAGACATTCAAAAACTGATCCACTTTGTGCCTGTTGAATACCAAGACTTTTATAATGAAATTTTACAATGGCGTGTGAACACTTGCAACGCATATGATGAATAACTCTTTGGGTTTGTAAATAAAAGTTCAAATAATATTAAAAAAATTTTTTTTAACCTTATGTTCATATTTTTAAAAGGGCATAATTCTTTCAAAATTTAAATTTAAATCAATAAATTAGGGCTATTCAATTGGCAGCTTGCGGGTCACATCCGGCCCGCCAAACTCCGCAGATTAGCCCGCGGATTGAAAGTTCAACTACTGTATCACTGGAAATTCGTTGTATAGTTCAGGTGGTATGTGGAGGCGCCTGACCTTGAACGATCAGAAAGATCTTCAGTCTCTTATCGGTGGTGGGGGAAGATGCAAGCCCAGTGTTACTCGTTTCTTGGTGCCACCAACATCGTGTGTTTACAAGGGAGTGCGAGCTTACCCTTCAGTGGCGTGCGTCCCCCACTCTAGATCCGGTATCTCTCCCTCCAAGTGCCACCACATAACTGCTGAGTTATATACTTATATGACATATTCTTACTTTTGTCCTTGAACAATACAGGTGGTTGGGCGACAGGGTGACTGAGATTGACTTACACCATCTCTCCCCTCCGCCGAACAGCAGCAGATGTCTCGCCAGTTGATATTTGCCTGGCTTATTGTTCATGTGTTATTTATTGTAATAACAAAGTGATTTGTTTTTAATTAGTCTTTTTGTAAGTTGTCTAGATTTTTTAATTTCACTGAAATATATCAGTATTATATAAAATATCAAATTAAGTTTCATACACCCTACCCCCACGCTTTAAGCTACAAAATTCCAAACTCCAAATTACTGCCAGATTGAATTAAATGTCTGGCTCGCCAAATATAAGGGGGGATGTCAATGTTGAGGTAAATGAACAGGTAAAATTACCAAGGGAACACATTTTCAACTTTTAAGGGTGTTATTAATTTTTTTAAATTTTTCTGTAAAATTTTGTCTTTTTGACTGATGCCCTTTTAAAAAAACACTAATCGTAAAAAGTCTAACTCCTAACATCAGTTGTCAGATAGTGGCGCTAATTAAGGTGCCAAAATCTATAACTTTACGACTGCTACAGCAACAACAACAAAACTTATAGAGGAGTGGACAATGAACATGGGTTTTTAAAAAATATTGCTTTCGTGGCCGCGTGGTTTATGGTGTCACTCTCGAAATAGACTAGACTGCTTATGATGAGATCAAGGTCCGAATCCCGTTCGGGTGTGCTGAGGGTGGTTTTTCCTAAACTTTTTTCTACTCTACCTCCAAGCAAATGGTCGTACACTTCCTCATAAATTCAATCATACTTATCACTAACACTTAATAATAATGATTACATATGCGTAGTAGCCCAAACTTGTAGTGGTAAAAATTTAAAAAAAAAAAACATTAGTGAACGAGGGAAGCCAAAGATCCAGGTTTCGTGGATACTTTGAATCAATGGTTGGCCATTATATCTAAACGAAGTGGCTTGTAAACAGCCATATACGGCCCTAAGTCATAATAGTTGGCCAAAAATATAGATCACGTAAATGTCAATGTTCATTGGGTAGTCTTGATGGAAACCGTACTAGCAGAATTAGTATTTATGCGTATATTTCTAAGGGTAGTAAGTAAGACGAGGTACAAAAACAAAAAAGTGTACTTATCTCATAAGAGAATATGTCGTACACTTTTGTCTTGTGTATGCAAAGTTCCTGAAAAACATTTTTGAGTAAATTTAGACTTAAGTAGCCTATTCAAATAGGGCTTTATGTTTTATTACAAAAAAAACTATATACCATAATCTACGCTACTTATAGATTTATAATATTTTAGAAAACTAATTTTTGTTTTATTTTCAGAAATATTACCAACCGTTGAGAGCCCCTCCATTGACACTCATCAAATTGGGACTAACACGCTCTTGTCCTTGCAGAGAATAAAAGATGCATCAATGTAAGTACTTCAACGACTTTTCATATTTCAATTAATGGTAATATGTTAGCTAGGATTTACGATTTCAAACTTAATATGTGAAACGCCCCGAATCAACATAATACTTATAAATTTGTTACTACTTTACTGTTACTTTGAATTAAATTTTATTAAATGTATTTGTTTAAAAACATATATAGCAAAATTTAATTTATTTCTAAATTCACTGTGTGCTGCACCAAGTTTCAAGTTTTGACAGTTTAGAATAACTTTAGAATAACATTTATTAATTTTTAATTTTAAAACTCCGTCTTAACATACAACAAAATCACATAAATCGTAAAATCAATAATCAGTCACATATTTATGAACGGAATAAAGAACCACAGTGACAAAAATATCACAATCTTTATTTATTAAAATAAAATTTGTATTATTAGCACCGCGTCTTACTACCCGTTCGGATTATACGCACGTTTTAAAAGAAAAGATATATTAAAACATCACAATCACCGTTTATCAACTTTACAAAGAAACCGAACGTATCATAGTGATATATTATTAATTATTATATAGGTAAGCCGATACAATGAAACATCCAATTAACATGATCCAAGTCTATAAACACTTGAACATATCAGGTAGCCCTATGCTAAAGGCTACCAATCACATTTATCACTGACTAAAGCTTGATTCACACGTTCGCCGAAAATAGAGAGCAGAATCTTTCTCAGTGGCGCAACAACTCAGACCCATGATGCATTGCAACGCTAACTTAAAACATCTAATTATCAACATGTTTTATTTTCTAGTTGATAAACATATATTTTAGATCATTCTTCCAATGGATGTTTTCAAATTATAATCTTGTGTCGTGGTACAATCCAATACATTGATACACACGCTTTCCATTAACGGGTTACTTCAAATCTCGTCACAATGGTCAACGAAGCTGTCTGCTTGCTTCTGGCTGTACCGCGCATGCGTTGTCAAATGCACATGCGCGCTGATGTGAGATGGTTGAGTTTGAGATTTGATTGGCTATCCCGTGAAGAACATATCGGGCAGAGCGGACAAAGTAGAGATGAGTTGAACTTTAGCGGAATAGCTCACACCGATGAGGCGGAAATCTTGTGATTGGCTTAGAGATCGACACGTGACTACGTTTCTGTTCTTCGCTAGCTTTTCGGCGAACGTGTGAATCCACAGTAACGGGTTTAGAACAAATTGGCGTACTTTACATTGTAAATTGGTATACCTTTTAAAAAGCAGAACACACTACCCTCTTTACTAAGGTAAAATATTTTGTTAGGAGAAATGTATAAGGGGTGAACAAGGGCTTTCAAAATTAAATAATTTAGCAGTGGTTTGTTTCCTTTCAAAAAAATTAAACTTTAATTTATTATTTGTATACATTTTATATTTATGGCAATGGGGTTGAACCAACCCTGGCTTTGGTCTTAGTTTTCCCAAATCCCAATTTTCATACAGGCGCGAGTTATAGAGGCCGGGGGCGGGGGACTCCTGGCATTTAAGCTCGTGCATGTATGAAAAATAGGTTTCCACATTTACATTGAGCTTTTCACACCCCTATTCAAATGCAATAGTTGAAAAGCTTGTGTATCAGGTGTATTACGTATTTTTAAATCAGTATATTAAAATGATTACTTAGCTACAGTGGCGGTTGGTCCATGTGAGCCTTGAAAGCACTTTTTGCCTACTTTCAGCGAAATAAATTTTATTCTATTAAATAAATTAAAATCATTTAAATATTTAAAAAAATTCCATACATAATATATTTTGGGAGCATCTTAATTTAAGCTTTATATATATATATATTTTTTTTTTTCAAGTGTGTCTGTGGGGCTGTCCTCTCCACGAAACCCATGATAGCGGGATAGCTTAATAAAAGCAATCTCAAAAGTGCCTTTATGGCCTTCAAATGGGATGAGGGTTGAAAGGGAGGCTAATGCGCATGCACGTCTTATAGGTCCCCTATACGATCAGTAGAGGTAGAATAAAAGCAAAGTTTAAACTCCCTCTTGCTATCGTGGAATGAAAGAATAGCGGTAAATATCTACTTAGTACGAATTGTCAATGTAGGAGCACGCGCAGTGTCAGTTTACTTTAGTTGTGTTTTCTTGCGGGTCTCGTAGGGGTCATAATTGGTTTTATTAAAGTGTTAGCTTTTATATTTTAATTTATTTATCATATTATTTATTTTATTTTAATATAAATTTATATTTTCAATAAGTGTGTGGGCAACGAGGAGTGTGTAGTTAGTTAGTTAGTTAGTTAGTTAGTTAGTTAGTAATTTATTAGTGAATTTATTTAAAAGTTTTCAAGACTTTGCTTTTAAAAGTGAAACTGTTAAAGCTAGTAGACCAACACCTGATCTTCGGCATATTACTTTCAGTAATTTTTATAGTACGACTTAATCCATAGATTTAGGACCTAAGTGAATTTATTTTAGTAAAATTATTATTTTTTATTCTACTCCCGAAATGGTCATCTTAAATAAAATTAGTTCATGATTTATCGTTTATTTTGACTTAAATTATGCTCCAAGAATTTAATGCAAAAAAATAATAATTTAAGGCTGCTTGCCCTGCTCCCGAGCCCACCAACCGCCACTGCTTAGTTTTCTCACCACAATAGCTAAGGTTAAGGAATGGAAATCTTAATTATATACTGAACCTCAACTGACTATATCATCTTAAAGGTAAACTATTGAAATTATTACTTTACATTGAAAATATTAATAGTTCTTAATTTTACTATAGAGTTCTCAATAAAAATATACTTCATACTTGTGATTAGAAACGTAATATATTCAACGAGACATACTACTAACAATTTCAATTGTTTTATCTTCACTTTTGGTTCCTCAAAGAGGATATTATTTGTTTTTATTCTACTATAAGAACCTGAATAGTAGCATAAAGTAGTGCTAATTTTAATTTCAGTAGTAAATTATTAAATTTATTGATTTAATATTGAACATGTAAATATTGTTTCTTTGTGCTATTGACAATTTAATATAAATTCTAAAATATTATTCAAATTTAATAATAACCCAAAAATACTTTCTTATTTTTATAAAGATGTACTCTTAAAACCATAAAAATATTATGTATCAACATCACATGCTACTTACATGATTTCGATTTATCCATTCCTCACTATATTCTTGTCAATAATGTCTCAAATAGTGTCATTATTTCTCATTATGTCGATTTATTAATTACGTCAAAGCAATTTAATTCTCGCTCTTTGGTAGGATATTTCCCATATAATTAATGTTAGATCATAAAATATAATGTATCGGCTATTTTACTCAACGTAATAGTGTTGTATTTCCATCTTTGTATTTATAAATGTGAGTAATAGAAATTAATAAATTGCTATGTTCCATATGGAACCATAAGGTATTCACACAAGAATGTAATGAAGGTATTATAATAGGGCCTACCCATTTTCAAAAGGGGAGATAAAACAGAGTGTAGTGAACAACTACAACTTGATGTAAAATTCTGAAAATTGAAAAATGACACCTGGACACGGGAATCGAACCCGGGACCTCTGGCTTAGTACGCCAATGCTCTAACCACTGAGCTATCCAGGATTCGTCTCGTGCCCTGGGTCATTCTTCACTCATATTTTAAGGCAGAGTCTATGATGGACTTAGCAGAAATCGTCGGCTACATTATGTGATTATATTAATATCACAAGCCATCGGATAACGCCGCCATCTGCGACTCGGTAGTGGCCTAACGCTGCCAATTTGCACAATTATTAAATTGCACGGGATCGCACATATTAAGAATTAATAGCCAGAGCTATTATTTATGCTTATTAGTGGGGATTACTCCACCTAGATATCATATTCTGAAAATTGAAAAATGACACCTGGACACGGGAATCGAACCCGGGACCTCTGGCTTAGTACGCCAATGCTCTAACCACTGAGCTATCCAGGATTCGTCTCGTGCCCTGGGTCATTCTTCACTCCAGGTGTCATTTTTCAATTTTCAGAATATGATATCTAGGTGGAGTAATCCCCACTAATAAGCATAAATAATAGCTCTGGCTATTAATTCTTAATATGTGCGATCCCGTGCAATTTAATAATTGTGCAAATTGGCAGCGTTAGGCCACTACCGAGTCGCAGATGGCGGCGTTATCCGATGGCTTGTGATATTAATATAATCACATAATGTAGCCGACGATTTCTGCTAAGTCCATCATAGACTCTGCCTTAAAATATGAGTGAAGAATGACCCAGGGCACGAGACGAATCCTGGATAGCTCAGTGGTTAGAGCATTGGCGTACTAAGCCAGAGGTCCCGGGTTCGATTCCCGTGTCCAGGTGTCAATTTTCAGAATATGATATCTAGGTGGAGTAATCCCCACTAATAAGCATAAATAATAGCTCTGGCTATTAATTCTTAATTGATGTAAAATTGTATTCATAATAATTTTAATGGGATTTACAACTTATTCAGAAGAAATAATAGGAGATCAACCGTGTGTTTTTCGAAGAAATAGATCAATACCGGAGAATATTCTTGCTATTCAGCCAATATAAGGGGGGAAAGTGTGAATACAACATGAGGGTTCATCATTTATACATATATATATATAAAAAGGACTATAATTCAGTTAAAAGAAACATGATATGACATATTAGTTAAGTTAAGGATACCCAAAAAACCTGTCAAAATAATTGAGGTATGTTTGACTGATTCACTTTGTAGGGTACCTGTTGAATCTCACTTATCAGACACTTTCGAAATGCATGGTGGGTTTAAACAAGGAAATGCACTTTCCCCATTACTGTTTAGTCTAGCCTTAGAGTATGCTAGCAGGGCCATTCAACAGAGTAGGGAAGGGTTACATTAAACGGTACATTGTACCTATTAGGATACGCATATTATTCAGCTTTGTTAGGCAATAGTAAAGAAACTGTTGCGAGAAATTCAGAAATTGTATTGGAGACTACTAAGGTAATAAAGTATATGCTCACACAGATAACACAAACTGGGGACGATAATTTAGAGAGTACTTAGAACAACATATAATTTGAAGAGTTAATGAGTTTAAGTATTTAGGAGCAATTTTAGCTAGCAATAATTAAATTAAGTTGGAAATTAGGAAAATAATACAGTCGGGAAATGCATGGTATTACTTGGTCAGTAAGTTGTTGACATCTCGTCTGCTTTCAAGGAATGTAAAACTCAGAATATACAAAACAATAATTTAACTAGTTGTTCTCTATGGGTGTGAAATGGGGTCTCCTACCTTACACGACGAAAAAAAAGAAATTAGGGCGTTCTAAAACAAGATGCTTAGGAAAATATTGGGTCCAAAAAGGTATGAAGTTACATAACCTGTACTCATCACAAGACATTGTTAGGATAATCAAGTCCCTTAGATTACAGTAGGCAGGACATGCAGCGTGAGTGGGAGAATCTAGAACTTTGTTCAAAGTATTGACTGGCAAGCCCAATGGGAAGAGACCATTGGGAAGACCTAGATGCAGATGGGAGAATAGCATTAGAAGGGACATGAAAGAGATAGGTTGTGATGAGAGCCACTGGAAATAGCTAGCTCAAGAAAGGGATAAGTGGCATACTTTTGTAAATTCGGCAATGAACTTTCGCGTTCCTAATGCCATAGAGTAAGTATTTATAAAAGTGCATGCATACCCATCATATATTTGAGTCACATGATGTAAGATAATAGGGACATAATATTATGTAAGATAAAGAATGCATACTCGAACGTTTTGAGGCCTTTGTAATTCATTTACTGAATATCAGCCACATAATCTACGATGCTTATAGTAATACTCTCATAAAAATAAATTTATTAAAGAGTAACAAAGTTAATTTTTGCCTCCAACAAATACGTGTGTTTATCCTTACTTTTCATACCTTTTAAACCATGAAACTTAAAACATAATAATAAAATTAATCTAAAACATTTATTAAATGAGAACAGTGGACCAATAAACCTTCACTTTACTTTTTGACACATAAGGAGCTCGCTTAAAAATAATTTAAGAGTAAACCGTTTTATTAAATGACTTACATCCACTTTTCCATGAATGAGAATATTTAAAGTCCTGATTTATTAATTGAGTATTAGAAACTCGTTATCTTATCTACATTCTTATCTAGCTCGGCAGTATAATGCAAAAAAAAAAATACCTTACCATTGAGATGCAATTAAAGGGCTTGGGGTTGTAATATATTATGCCATAAAATAGTAATTTCGAGATATTGATATTGAAGGTTTTAAAAAAATTACACTACTCAACATGATTTTTACCTCCAGCAATATTTTGACTTTTTTTAGTCCTTTTTTTTTTATAAATCTCTGAAATGACAAAAATATCACATCACAATTTTTGTATATATAGTTTCTGTGGCTACGTGTGATATATGTGTCTTGCTACTATTTATTGAAGAGAAAATGATCCTTATCTGTCATAATATGACCTATAGTATAGTTGTTGCTTGCATTAACTTATAATTAAACATGCGATGATTAGATAAATATACAAATATTTTTCCCATTTGCTCATAGATGGCAGTAATGTCTAGCAGAGTATCGTTGGTGCACTGCGTATATGCTAACACAATAGCTATTTTAGTTACGGTGAGGCAACTACAGCGTGAGCGTTAATCTGTGTTTTTTAGAGTATTTTTATCTAATGTGTTTTGTCTATCATTATATTGTTATAATACCGAATCAAAGGAAGTATTCATTCACCATGTCAATTTCGGTTAGGTGTGTGATAGATTTAAAACGGAACTCTGAGGAAGTAAATCCTTAGCCTCATTAAACGCTTATTTTCTTTGTATTTTCGTTGCAAGATTGGCCGATACTGGGCTCTACATACGTGCTCTATTATTTGCACAACGAATCAAGAGTGTGTGGATAGCGGGAAACTTAAAGTATGCCTTTTGCTATACTATGTTATGGCGAGAATATGAGGATGCAAAAAAAAAACTAGTGCACTTTTAAATATTCAAACTTCTTATCTGCAATAAGGCCTCCCCATAATGAAAACCTGTCGGAAGAAGTTTCCCCAAAAGCATGGTATGAAAGATTCAGTGACAAAGATAGTGCAGACGAATGTGCTGCAAAATCTACTGAACCATCCACTTATAAGGATTTGGATTACCAACCGATAATGACACGCTACATTTAACTAAGAAAGAAAATTTGAATGACTTACTTAGAACGTGACCTAAAGTTAGCAAAAGAGCAAGCTGAACTCTTGGTTCCCGCTTACAGCAATGGAAATGACTTGAAGCAAGAACTAGAATAACATTGTATTGACAACGCAGTGAAGTGTATTCAAGTATTTCATTATAGACGACAGTATGGGTAAGAGATTAATGGTCTTGTGAAATAATTAGACCTTGACACAATCCTAATGAATGCCACTTATTTATTTATGGATCGAAATAAAATTTAAAGGCAGTTCTTCTGCATAGTGGAAATAAACATCTATCAGTTTATCTAATTTAAGCCGCTGGATTGAAGAAATGTATGAAAGGTTTTTTTTTGCGCTGTTTATTGCCCGTTCAGGTTAAACGCTTGTATGAAATTCGATCAAAGATTCTGAGTGCAGTAAAGTACAAAGACTACTGTTAGCATGTCTCTGGTGATCTTAAAGTTATTGGAATACTTACAGGTTTATAGAAAGATTTCACCAAATGTTGTTTTCTATGTTTGTGGCACAGTCAGACAATATAAAGCTTTAGATTGTGCAACAATGAGAAAAGATAAGCGAATATTTACACGGAAGAAATAATGTAAATATGTTCCACTGGTTGAATAAGAAAATATTTTTCTTCCACCTTTACTTGGCTTGGCTTAATGAAGAATTTCTTAAAGGCATTAGATAAAATAGGACGTGGATTTACCCATCTTGAAGATGTTTTTACCAATATAACAGATGCTAAATTGAAATAAAGAATCTTCGTTGGGCCCCAAACAAGGAATCTTCTGAAAGATTGTGATTTGGTGGCGAAGCTAAAAGATAATTAACTAACTGCTTGGATTTTTTTAAGGCTAGGCACGCATGGATGATATTGAGATCAGCTGATAGTGCTCGGCCGATCGTTGGTTTATGCACAGATTTTACTATCAGCCGATCGATACCATCGCGCATGAAGGGTGGATCACCCGATCAGATATAACAATTCAAGAATGGATTACATAGAGCTAGCACGTATATTTGCTCTTCTTCTGAGATCTAGTCAAAAGAAGCGAAAAAGAAGGTACAGGGTACGTTCATCGATAAATACTCGTCTACTGAAAGGACAGTTCTACAAAACATACAGAGATTTGAGATTGCATCCCCAAACATTTTTCAAGTACACAAGAATGTAAATTATACCTTTGATAAATTGATTAAATTAGTGTTACCTTTAATTACATATCAAAACATCGTTAGTGAATGTATTTCAAGTGATGAAAGACTTTTAGTTACTATAAGATAGGTAATAAATAAGTAAAAAGAATACTATAATAATCACATATCTATTACGAAATTAGGATTGGGATATTGGCACATCTTTTACGTTCTACAGACTTAAATCTAGTATATCTTCTTCCATGCTATTTGGAGACTCTAGCCGTGGTGTGGTCACTTGCGCAGATAGTGGTGAAACCGAAAGCACCGCTACTTGTTGAGTATTATACAAAATATCTCCAGATGATGTCGGATGCTTTGGCTATCTGATTCTTCTGGTATACCACTGTAGTTGTATGGAGATTCTGGTGAGTCTGACCTTGAGGAATAGTGATAGAAATTGGTATTATATTGAAGAATATTCTCGTACTTTGGTTTTGTTGAATACTATGTATTTACATGAGCTGGTTGTTTAGAATGAGGTCTTACAATTTTCGGTTGCACTTCTTGGTATTCGATATCACTGAGTATTTGCAAAAACTATATTTTTGCTTTTAATTTTTTGTGAATTATCCTTGCGACTTAATGAAGGTACCAATGATAAAAGAAAATTTTATCTTCATCTATCTTCTTATTTACTTTCTCATCTAAGACTTAAATTTTACTTAAACCAGTTTTTTTTTTTTCGTTTCTTAGAACCTAAGGGTGTGCAAGCTTATGTGGAGTGTTTGTGAGTGGAATTAATTAAATTATAGCTGGTGAATCGTCATCAGAGGTGCTTGCTGTCAAAGTTTGTTGTTTCTCCACTGGAGGAATATCGATTGTAGTAGTTCTTTCAGCCAACGTGGGCAGTAGAAAGAGCAACTGATCAAAAAATTAATAATTCTTCTGTTTCCTACCATCTTGGCCAGACTTGGTGTCTCTTTGTGCATTGTATTCTTTTTATATCAAGTTCTTATTATCTGCCAGCGTTTTTGAATTTTCATACCTGGTAAAAAAAAAGAGCTGTAAATCACTATTTATGAACATACATTTTATTAAAAGTATACTTTAGGGTTTTAATACTAAATTCTCTTGGGGATATTTAGCAATGGGCAACATTTTTCAATCTTTGCATTGCGAATTTCTACTTGGCGCTAACACCATATGAGAAATTGTAAGAGATAAATGTGATAAATTATGTAAATTTCTTCAGCCAATTTACATAAGAAGAAAAATTGATAGATGATTAGGTGAAAATAGCAAATGATTTTTTTAAGTAACCACCTTCCCAAATTGTATCGAGGCCATAGACGGAAAGCATGTCAGATTTAAGAAACCAAGTCACACTGAATCACTATACTATAATTATAAGCAATATTGTTCAACTGTTAATGTCAAATTGTCGATAGTAACTATTGTTTTTCAACAGTAGATGTGGGAGAGTATGGAACTGCCAGTGATTCACAATTAATATTCAAAAATAGCAACTTTGCAAGACGACTTAAATAATATCTTTTACATAACCCAGAGAAAAGACATTTACCAGGTGACATCGATGAAACCCCGATGCCATTAAGTGTTCGTTGGCGTCTAAGCTTTTAGTTTATCGGAGATTATTTTACGGCCATGTACAAGAAAAAACTTAACAAACCTGAAACTAATTTTTAATTATCGGTTGACAAGAGCTCGTAGGATGGTGGAATGTTCTTTTGGAGTATTAGCTAATAAGTGGGGAATTTGTCATAAACCGCTAGATACAAACCAGGAAATTTGTGACATTATTTTTAAAGCTGGTTGTGTGCTCCATTATTTTGTAAGAGAGCGTGATGGTAAACAACCATACAAAAATGAAGACACTACCGATCATTTTATAAATACTGCCATAAAATATACGTGCCTCAAATACAGTCCAAGATAATGGTGATTGCTCATCAAATGTCAAAATAAACCCGCCATCTTTTAATTTCACATTATTGTTAGGCTAATACATACTCAATCTTTTAATTATAAATACATACATAATAGTAAAATAATGGGCCTATTTGTGTCTTTGCTTCTGTAGATAGCCCTAATCCCGTGACCATAATTTCACAAATTTCAGGCCACAGTTTTTGTTTTAAGTTTCGGTCACTGAACTCTTTCACCTTTTTATCATAAAGCTCAGCTCGCTCTTCTAGCAAAGAAATAAGCATTTCCGAGTCAACTACGTCAATTTTAAAACAAGTTGTGCTCACTTGGCGTCATTCGGCTGACCGAACACTTGGCGGTGCGCGCGCTCGTCTAAATACATTGGACAAGGGTACTCGGCTGATCGCGATCGGATCAGAAATCTGTGTCCAGACACAGATTTTCAAATCGGCTGATTTTATGATCGTTCAGGTGTGCTCTCCCATATAACACCGTAGTCGTGACCGACCGTTTGACGGACCGGATGACTTCAAAATCGTCCAGGCGCACCTAGCCTAAGGAAGTTGTGCGTGGATCTCTTGGAAACAGCAAAGAATACAATTATTATCAATCTCTGTTGTAAACTTTACTACAATGCTATTTATATTGGATACCGAATGTCTTTTAAAATGCATTTCTACCTTTGAATTTGGTTTTTTCATGATAATTTTGTGAGCTGTGAGCGATTATCATTGGTAACGCTTTCATCAGTACATAACCACGATGGAAAAGCACTATCAAGTTTGCTGGTATACCCCATGATGGGAGCTTACTGTAGTTTTCCTAAACTGGACTGCAAAACGGGCTATACATATATATCCTTGGCATTATTTCTAAGTATATAGAATATGCATATTACCTTGTATGATAAATAAATGGATAAAATTGTTGTATTTTACATGTAAAAAGATAACGTTGAAGATTGCATATTAAATGTATAACTATACTGTACTAAAACTGTATAGTTCATTTAAAAAAAATGAATTCATCTTTTAATGTAGTTGTGACCAAAAAATAAGAAAGCATTTTTGGAATCAAAACATCAATTTACTTTAGAATAAGCCACTTATTTCCCGGAAGTATAAGTAAAAAAATTAGTTGGCTAGTGTTATCAATTTATAAGCTTAAATAATTCTCATTTTGCCTTAATTTGATGCAAACTTTATTCTTCCAGAAATCAATTTAAATAGGCTTTATTGTTTTATGTATAGTTTTTGTGTCATCCTATCCCAAAGCGTGTAGATTTTTTAATAGTCAAATTCGTTTAAATTGTCATTAGATTCAAACAACAAAAATGTTTAAATCATATCTCCTTCACCAAGAGTAAAATGAGGGCAATATTGTTCTAACTTTTCAAAAAATTAATAGTTCCTTTCAGTAGTTATCGTTAGCTTAAGAATCAAGAATTATTTATTTATTTATTTAATTTTAATTCGGTTCCTTCGTCCATTATTTCATATTTCGGAAGAGTTGATTCTTTGAAGCTTTCAAGGATTCGCCGTGACACTTTATTTAGCACAAATCGACTACTAACATGAAGGAAGAAGTATACATGCATTGCCATTAAAAAAGCATAACATTTTCTAACAGCAGTTTCTCAATAGCAATGACAATATTGAAGCTAGGCAAAATTAAATTACACATTTTTAAATATAATTATGTAATGGAATTTTTAGACTTAAACGGTATTTTAAATAATTTCAAATAACATTACTGGCATAGAAAAAAAGTAACATAGTAGTTTTTATTTTAAAATACATAATAAGTAAATGTGTAACGAGTTTAAATTTCGATAGTATTGACATTGCACCAATCCCTCTCCACGTTCGAAAATGAATAGATATAACGTGTTAAAAATGTATGGTTATCCCTAATATTTGACAGCTAAATGTACGCTTGTCTTAACCCTGATACCGCTCCAATGAAGCAATGCCACTCTTCGATAGGGGGTAGCGTGACCGGTATACCCTTAAGCACAGGTTCCTCTCCAACAATACTGGTTACGCCTTGATCACAACTTTGAATAATGAATGCTCCTCCCCTTTCCCTCTCCCACCTACCTTTTCCCGCCAAGTTTTGGTTAAGCCATATTGCGTGGGAACACAAACGTAACAGAAAGATAAAGAAATAGTGGAAGAATGGTTAAAAGAATAAAAGAATATATAATTTAATAAGCTTTATGTCCTTTTCGTCTGAGAATATTCTCCAAAAGAAATACATCTGATTGCGATAGATGTTTTAGTCAGCTCTTGAGAGTATATCTTATAAGGATAGATTTACTTCTCATCTCCTCGAGTAAGATTCGTTTCGACAACATTGAGTATCTAGACCAATTTGCCGTACACCCTCTATAGAAAACATCCTTATACTTGCTGATGCAAACGATGTCACCCAGTTTAAACCTTTTTAGGGTGGAATCTACAGTTTTGGATCGTCGGTAAACGGTATGAAGAAGACTATCGTCTTTAACATCAATAAATAGGCCCATATTAATTCGAGTGGACTCAACGAGTATTCTGATCAAGTAAAAAAAAACATATTTTATTTTTAGCACTGCGTATTACTAACGGTTTAGTTCATACGCAAACAATCACGTTGAACCATCGATACGATCCTTATCTGTACATCGTGTTTACATCATATTATTTAGTTTGATCGTATCATTCTACGACTCTGGCATTGACATTGCTGTACGCTGAATATACGAGTCCTGAAGATGATATGTAAAGTTACGTTCCATTAGATTTCTGAAGATTATCTACATATGGGAAACCATTGGCTGTCACTTTTCGAAGGACACCATAGCCGCAGTAACATTATTTCCCGTCTTAGTCCTGGCAGGTACAGCCCAGGTACGTTTATAATAGACATCGATGGCTGTGATAAAGAACGTGTATCTTTGATTTGTTCTATAGTAGTGTATCCTCTCAAACAGATCAGCCGTAGAAGTACGTTCAGTCCTCATACACTGAAATGTCTTCTGGCAAAATGTAGTCGTGCTGGACGATGTAGTTCACGTGCAATCTCCTGCTTGACGCTCATGATTATGGTAAATAAAAAGTATTTAAGAGATATTTTTAGAATGATATTGGCCTCGTGCAGTTCTTTAATGAGCGTAAAGATTTCGCTGTCTTGAGAAGAATGATCTGCTCGGGATGACGCGTTCAAGAGACGCAATTGATTGAACAACTAGTTAGGATTGTGCCAAAAGGTGTAAGTTCTATCGGGAATGACCACAATATGTGTAAAGATAATTTTCCAACAGATGTTATATGAATATTATAAGACGAAATATCCTCCTTTGTCTCACCTTATAGATCAGTTTCAGTTCCAGAGCAGCTTCACCATCTTGTTTAATGGTTCAGTGATGGGTTTAATGGTTTCATTAACTACAAGCTAAGACTAGTGTAGTGCATCACATATATTTTTATACTTGCATACATACCTGATCACTCCGATCCCGTATGGAGTAGCCAAAAACTGTGCATAGTACAAACAAAAACTCCACACTGAATCCATCATCACTAACTTTCTTCACACTTCCCTATCCTTGCATACTCCCTTCGCTTCAACAACATCCATACACTGAGTCGTACATGCTCTTTTATTCTTGAAACTCTTAATGTTTCTCTTTTTCACACAGTCATCTACAACATTGAACCACGTCTTACATTGCCAATCCCTTCTTATAAATCCACACACTCTTCCAGTCAACATGCCTAAACCAACGGAAGACGCCTCTTTCTCATTGATCTATCTAATTCCCTTTCAAACCAAACTCCTTCAGCACCCATTCATTACTGACGTGGTCCATAAGAGTTTTTCAACATACATTTCTTAGATATATTATTCCAACCACTTTAATCTTTCTCTTGTGTTTCTTCCAATAAACAAACGTTTCACATCTACACAACAATTTTGACGTTAATACACTTTTAAATACTGCAATATTTACCCCTTTCGATCTTACTTTATTCTTTGCGATAGTCCACATACATCCAATTACCCTCCGAGATGAATTCACCCGTCTGTAGATTTCACCATCTACAATGTTTACAAAACATCCTTCCTAGGTACAGAAAAGCATTACTTATTCTAACATTTCTCCATTTATTGACAGCTGACAATCATTTCCTGATCCGTCCTTATTAAAAACTTTCCCGTTTTGGAGACATTTAGACTAAGATTATTTCTGCCTGTCACAAAATTCAAACGATTAAGTGCATTCAGTCAAGTCACTTTCATTCTCAACCATTAATATGGCATCATCTGCATAAAGCAACACTCTCACATCCCCATTGTATTTTCACACCAACCCGTCCTCACAAGCATCCCTCATACCCTTAACGATGATTACATTAGACTACCATGGAGGCATAACACAACTTTGTCTAACACCCTGTTCGATGTCAAAACACTCGCTCAAAGTTCCATTCACCCAAACGCACGCTATACTCCATCAGACACCACCATAATTGCATTAACTAACCATGCATCCACACCATTCTCTCTCAAAACATTCCATATCATCCTATTCACCCGATCGTAAGCTTTCTCCAGATCAACAAATGCATAATAAAATTTCATCATTACTGCCATACATTTCCCAATCACTTGTTTCAATGCGATTATCTGATCCATGCAACTTCCACCTGGCATGAAAGCACATTGCACACCACAAATCTTGTCCGCAATGTTTTCACTCACCCTCAATTAAGACTCTCCCAAAAGCATTTCCTAGAATGCTCAGCAACATAATTGCCTTATAAATCTTACATCCACTTTTACTGTCTATGCTTTGTAGGCCTACATGGGAACAATTACAGCATTCTTCCAGTCATTACGAGCATTCAAAATTTCAGAACACACATTTAACAACTCACACAATCTGGTAAAAGCTACCATGCCCCCACACTTAAGCATTTCACTTGTGATCCCATCTACGCCAGCAGTTTTGTCCTTCTTTAATACTTTCATAACTTTTCAACGCCTAAGCCTCGTTAATTATTTCATTCATTATAACATTTTTCCCATTTTCTGATACTTTCTCTACGTCTTTGCCATAAAATTGCTCCAAATACTCCCTCCATTTCTCTCTCAAACTGTTTTCATCCTAGATTATCTCACCACGTTCATTCTGAATGCCATAGGTCATTCCTTTCACTTCCTTGTTTCGTTATTTACCCACTTCTAAAAAAGTGTCTTGTTTCATTCAAAATTATTCTTCCCACCTTCTACTTATTTTAATCCCATTTACTCCTTACTATATTTTACTACTTTCTTTGTGTTCATCTTTTTAACTTTGTAAATGTCCCCACAACCTCTAACGTTCTCTTTTGCGTCTTCTTTCAGTTGTTCATTCCACCATGCATCTATTTTTAAGTTTCCCATCACCGCATATTCCATACAAATCTTTATCGCACTCAACGACACCCTCTTTTTTTCTGTTCCAAGCACTTTCTTTTTCATTAACATTTATTTCGACATTCCAGTCATGCTCTAGTAAAGTTAATTTTTCGCCCAGCAATCTTTCATTTTGCGCTCTCATACTTTAATCCTGCACTTTTTCTACTCTCACTTTTATTTGCTTTGTACTCTTGCGCTGCTTCCTCACAATATTCCTATCTAATTCAACTATTAAGATCATTTAGCTCAACACACAGTCCTCATATTCCTTACTAAACTTCTAGGGCTCTCATCATACACCACAAAATCAATCATCGTTCTAGAATCACCCATTGCCATGTGTAAAGTATACTTTATTGTAAAAATCCTACTAGATTAGATTACATCTTCAGCAACCTTCGTAGACATGATGCAGGTTATGAATGTCCTTCACGATTAATGAGTTGTACACTATATTTAGACTTGTGTAAAACATAGTTCTACATGCAGGCCTCAAGGATACTGCTGGTTTTTTCTCTATTAAGAAATATATTAGTTTATATTATGATACCTCAAATATACGGTGTTCTATCATAGCTAAGCTCATTAGCCAAACAACGCTGTTCAAATGTATGATTACTGAAGAAATAACTCCTTATTTCTTGAATTTATAGTCAGTTCAAACGCAAAATCATGACTAGCACCAAGCTCATCAAAGTTGAAAAGGAATTTATTCTAAAGCTCAATTCCTTCATAATAACCTTTAACATTATAATTAATAATAATTTTATAATACTTCACCTCCAGCGCATTGTTTATATTATTTATTATTTTACTATAACTGATTTTGTTCAACTTGTCTGCCCATGTGAATTATATACATACCTATATAATAATTATACTAATGTGTTTTAGATGAGGAATGTAACATTTTAACTTAAATGTACACGCAATTAATTGGAGGATGATTTGAAAACTATTTAATATAAAACCACCCTCAGTTCTCACGAAATTCCAACCTCCCTCGCGAAAGTGTGGGCTGTTGCAACACTTAATTTTCTTTTTAACTAATAGTAACATTACTTTTAATAATCTTTTGTCACATTATTTAGGGTCTGACTCGCCTGGTTCTGCATCTACTCGGGTCTCACCATGGACGTTTTAAAATTCTTGTTTCGGCTTTTTACGCACATAAAGTCATTGCAAGCTATTGATTTTTTATATTTAATTTCCACTAATTGATACTTTGACGGATGGTGTTGGCTGTTTTCTTTCCCTTGTTTCTTGCCAGTTGCTTTGGTTTAGAAATTTCCCCTACCTTCCCCTCATCGAAAATAAATCCACAAAAACTGTAATAACTACTATGGCTGACTATAAAGCTATACTAAACGTTGGAGTCCCGGCCACTCTTAACTCGGCTCTAAAGAGCTTCCAGTATCATTCCTCTACCTCATATAGTCTAGGTCAACTAACCAAGAAACTGTCTAGGCAACGGTCATAATAGTATCTTCGTTTTTCACGCGAAAAGCTGATAATTTAATGAGCGAGATAGGTTCTTTATCGCGCTGTCTGCACCATGAACGCGTTTTATTAAAATATGAATATGTTTTGAATGATCTTTTGAACTAACATGAACTGGCACAACAATTATTTTTTTTTCCTCATTCGTAAAGATTGAGGTAATATTGATATGTCTCACTACCTTCAAATTTAGCACTGTACACATTTACAGACATATAATGTTGTCTTTCTAAATGCTGTATGTATCTCATTTCAAAAGGAAGAGGAATACCGTGCAGGTAAGTTTTCCTCCCCAAGGATGGTAGGAAGATAAGCTTTCTGGGGGTTACGCATTATTAGGATTGAATAAGAAAGCCATTACAGCACTATATACGTTGGGAAACAGAGGATTTCTGCAGCCTCTACATTAACTAACGCGATACATTTTGCTATAATGTCCGGGACTTGAACATGGCACCTACAATAAAAGTGGTATGTATTGGGAAATTAATTATAAACTCGACAGATCTAGAATAACTTCAGCCAGAGTATCTCGATATTAAATGTTCAATTAGGACCAAATAAAAAACATTGAATTCATCTCGCTCCTTTAAATCTAAGTATCTCGATATCAAATGTTCAATTAGGACCAAATAAAAAACATTGAATTCATCTCGCTCCTTTAAATCTAAGTATCTCGATATCAAATGTTCAATTAGGACCAAATAAAACACATTGAATTCATCTCGCTTCTTTAAATCTAAGTATATCGATATCAAATGTTCAATTAGGACCAAATAAAACACATTGAATTCATCTCGTTTCTTTAAATCTAAGTTTTCATATAGTTCTTACAAAACAGAGTTAAAGTACGCCTTTTCTAACCTCTCTTCTGTCTGTTGTAAAAATCCACCAGTAATACCACAGTTAACCTTAAGGGTGCTTTCCGTATGAGCCTCATTATTATAGAGGTGTGTACCAGCTACAAGGAATTAAACAGATTCTCGATACGGTAAAATATTTTTAATTGAGGATGATTCTATACGACGTACGTAAACTCTTCTAAAACCAATTGTTAGTCCTATAGGTTATAGATAGACACGATATTGGGTGAATTCCTCTTTAGTGAGATTACGTGATAGAATTTGTCAATCGATTAATTTGAGTATCAATGTCTTCCAGTCCTGTTATTAACAGAGTTGGAGTTTGAATCACGCCGAGGATATGTTTAATATACACTTTATAAACCTTATTTAAGGTGAAGTTCGATATAACGTCTGAGAGAGGTAAGCTCTAGCTCATTTGTAGCCAGAGAGGAAGGAGCGTATGTTTGAGTTCCATTCGGTAACTGAGTAACTAATATAACAGGTCTTGCATAGGTCAGACGGGATCGTTTTTTTTAAACTATATTATAACTGCTTCCTTTAAACATGGTTCACAGGATGACGAAACTAAATATATCTCAACTAAAGTCTGCGTTCAACCAACGATATAAGTTAAAGAAATTCTCTCTTTTTGCTATGTATATATATATATATATATATATTGTATTCGTCTTCAAACTAAAGATTAAGACCGGCGTAAAGGGACTGGTAAAAATCATGAAAATAATTATTAAGCTTATAGATTAAAAATCTATTAGCTACGCTGTTTTTTAAAATTTTCAAAAACGGTTAGATTGAATAGATTACTTTGATGATTAGTATAGTGCGTAATATTGTCCTTAATTAAATTATACCTAACCATGTTGATAACAGTCAAACTAGATGTTTCTAAATGAACACTCTCGAAACAGGCGTACATATGGGCACCATCTTTCCTCGATCATATATATGATATTATTTATTTATGTTTAAAATCTTTTAGTTAACCACAACGCTTAAAATAAATTATCTTCTATCATTACTCGGAATAGTGCATTTTATCAAATAGAACCTTATGATTTCCAGGCACTAACAAACAGATTTTTCTAATACTAATCTGAAAATTTGTAATGTTTTGTTTAATTATCATAAATGTTTTTGTTACCACACACTATGTTAAGGGTAAATCAACTTCTATCATGTCTCTGGATACTTACTACATTTGTTAAAATCCAGAACTAATCATAAATACTCTCTATTTTAATTAAAAAAATTTTGAACTAACTAAAACTATGTCCAGGATAAATCAACTCATAGCATTACTTAGGATAGTACTTTTGTTCTAACCCAATCTTATATTTTTCAAGTTCTCGCAGACCAATGGTTGTTCTATTTTAATTTGAAAATTTAATTTTTTGTTTAATAAATACTATACATTTAAATTTAAAATATTTTATTTAATAAACACAATCTTCTAGATATATCAACTCTTGTTTGTTACTCTGAATTATGCAACTGTTCAAATCCAACCTTAAATATTTTTTTCAAGCTATCACAAACGTATTTTTAGCCAATTTCATTCTGAAATATTTGTGCAGTGTGGTTATAACCATTACTAATTAATTAAATACAGAATATTTTAATTATTTTCAATCACTTAGTTAAAAGTTATATTACATAATTTATTTAATCATGATTTTATGGTATCGAGTTCTCATATATTTGTCCACTTGTTATATAGGTTTTAAAATTTTCATCTTTGTCTATTATAACGTCGACCTATCTCACAAATATATTTTATTGTCTATTTTAATCCAGAAAAAATGTATTATCGGACGGTTTAACATTTGATCACTTTTAAAACAAAACATTATGACTTCTCTTACAAAAATGTATTATTTTAACCACATTTATGGGTAGTTTACATTTTAAACATTTATTAATTCTTGAGTTTCATTAACTTCAGTTGATAAATGATGGAACACATTTATTTGTTACACCTGTCTGGTTTTGTTAGGACGTAATCCGCTTCACATTTAGGCTCGTTTCTTTTTCTCCGTGTTGAACAAGAACATTTCTTCTGATCCTTCAGTCGGCTCAGACATCTCTGTGATTTAAATACAATAAATGGCTACCTAATTAACTGCCACATTGACAAGATGAGGAAGAGAATGATTGATTTAACTCCAGAAACTTGTGAACAGGAAGCAAGATTCATCATTAACGAACCTTAAGAGTAGATACTACCTGTCATTTTTCCTTAACCAATAATATCCTGTCCCGGTTCCACTGAAGTTTATGTTCCAGAAATAAGCAAGCCACCACATCCAAAAGTTGAAGTAGGACCAACTCACGAAAGTCTTTCACTTTAGTGTCTGCCAAAAAGCCACGCCCCTATCAAACGACTCCAGAACCACTTCAAGTCCAGACCAAGCAGGACTAGAAATGCTCCAGGATTTTTAAATACACGTGTCCTAAAATAAAGGGGAGAAATGCTATGCATCAAGTTATGTGAATCGGTCTTCGGACTAATGTGTTTGTAGTGATTATCTGTGGAGCAGGTTAAGCTGCAGAAAATTCTGGATTTTTTTTAGTTGGCAGTGATTAACTAATAAAGAGCTTGAATTTTAGTATCGACAATTGATTATTACTAGCACAGATGCACGTTATTTTAAATACATAGCAGAAAGTTATATTTTATTAAATTGCACTAGAAATTAATTGAAGGAACACTAAAAATCATCATTGTAAACAATCAAGTCCCTTGCAACTGATTAGGTTTGGGCTTATGGGTTCGATTTCTAGGCTAAATCTAGCTTCTATATCACATTGCGTGGAACGCCCTTGAAAGACGCTAAATTTAATTGTATCACGCTAGTTGTTAGGGATAATACTACAAGGGATAGGAAATAACGAAGAGATGTTAAATCTGAAAAATCTACCGTTGTTTATTTGATTATCATCTTCTGCGCTAGTGGGGCCCTCCACCCCGTCAGTATTGGAATGTATCACCTCCAGGAGAAAGGGGGATAACTGAGTATATTGCATCTAATATTTTGGTTTAAGAGGAGCAGTGTATATACACTTTATATATAATTGATATATATGTGTATACATACATATATACACATATACTGTGTATACATACATATATACACTGTATACATATATACAACTATACATACATATATACACATACATATATAGCACATATATAGGCTATATATACATTATTTTTAATTTGGTTAACAGAAGTTAAAATGTAAAGCCATTAAAATTGATTTTTATTAGTTTTATTTTCAATGAGTTTACAGTTTCTTAAGCGATTTTGTAAAATATTAAATAAAGTGTTGTACAAGTCGACCTATTTGAATTGCTCATCACATTATTTTGCGTTTTGTTTAATTTAACTTTTCGCTACGGTCAATACTCTTAGATATTGGTGACCTGGCGGTCAGGGGTAAGGTGTCAGACTTCCGTGTTGGAGGTCCGGGGTTCATTCCTCGGTCCCGGCACAGATTTATATAATTGCCAAACCCTTCCTTCACCTTTGATAAGACGTGTATTAATCACAACTTGTGATTGTGTGGAATGCCAGGCCTCCACCGTGGTTCGGATTCCACGTTAAACTGTAGGTCCTCCATTTCATTTCACAATCACCCTACCATTACACATTAGCGTAAGTGCGTATAACCCGAACGGATAGTAAGACATGATGCTAATAATAATAATAATAATAATATAATAAATAATAATAATAATAATAATAATAATAATATAATAATAATAATAATAATAATCTTAGATATATATATTGTTTTGTAATTTGAAATACATGTATTTAAATTCAATCATCCAAATGGCTATTTGTTTTATTATCATGGATAAACTCAAGCTATATAGTGTATCCAAAGTTTGTGGTCACTACGAAAAAAAACAACAATCCACGACAAGTTGGAAAATAATATCCTACATAATTCTTGTGTTATGGCTAGACTAGAAAAATCACTTAATATTGCAAAATATGTTATAATGAATGCCGAATTGGATAAATTAGAAAAATGTATTTGATATATTATATGTTAGTTGTTGGTTTAACTTTGTTTGTGCTGTACAGCATAAAATCAAATGTTTTAAAGTAAAATTAATATTGCATATATTATTTTTCAATATCTTTTGCATTTTGTTTTTAATTTTTCTAAATTCCATATAATAGCCCATTTAAGTTAAAAATAATATGTAAGTTATTTTTCGAAGTGTAATTTTGATAAACTATTATTTTATTTTTAGAAATCAAAATGTGTACAAAAAAAAGTCCAATAAAATCTATTTAAATTTCATGTTGTGCCAGAGTGTTCCAGTTAAGGCCTACGTGTAGTCCTGGGAAAAGCAGCCCACACAATGGAACAAGGAGCAGCTCTCCATCTCCGAGTGGACCAATTGACTATAGGGATAGTTTGCGCAGGCGCAAAATCCATCGATGTGATGTTGCTGGTTGTGAAAAAGTCTATACGAAAAGCTCCCACCTGAAAGCGCACAAGCGAACCCATACAGGTATTATTAATAGTGAGTAGTTGGCGTTTCAGGATTACTAAAGATGTATTATATTTTCCTTTTCTTCAAATATTGTGAAGCCCTCTCGTACACCAACTAAATCATGTGTTATTTTATATGTCACTTTCACTTCCGGCGTATGAATTTGGTATATATTTTCCTACTTGAGTATTAATTACTCCTCATGACATTAGTTATTTTAGTGTGCGACATGTTTGAAAATTATTAATAAGGCGTGGTGTAAGCCTAACTTTAAATCATGGAGTCGAAGTGAAATATAATCAGCTTTGGTTTTTGTCCCAATTCCTCCGATTTTCGTTTTAAGTTTCAATGATTGGGTGCTGTTGGAGAAAAATAAAAGGTCGGTTTCTTTTCGGTTCTTAATTAGGTTTCGAAGGTTCTTTTAATTTTTTAAATAGTTTTACTACCACTATAAAATGTGTAAATAAAAAGTATATTAAAACAATTTAAAATAAAATTTGTATATGTAACCAGAGAAAATAAATATAAACAAGATAGATATCTTAGTTACAAAAAGTTTAAGTTTAATCTTTAGTGTTTGACGAGAGTATGAGTATTTCAGAAACATATCACCTTTCAGTATTTATTCGTGAAGTAAACGAGTCTTTCCAAGTGTCATAAAAAATGCTAAAACCTTTCAAGCTTGAAACACACCACTAATGGTGAAGATGTTTTATAAACGATGAAAAAGTGTTTGTCCGACAACAGTTTGAATTTAGAGGCGCTTTCCTAGCAGAGCACCGATTATAATAGGAATAAATAAAGGAGCTGTAATGTTGTTCATGACCGAGTTGGAGGCGAGAACCATTAAAACCATGTATGTGTTTGTCATACATACACTGTTTGATACAACAGCAAAATGTATGCGGTCATGTGTTGTCTATGAACCATCTCATGGATGTGGTTATAAAAACATTAAACTGTATTCGGACACATGCACTTAAGCATTGCCAGCTAAAGGAATTCCTGATCGAATTATGTTCCAAATAAGGTGACATGTATTTTACCAATGATCGATGGCTGAGTCATGGAAAATGTTTGGATAGATTTTTTTTTTTAGCTACGGGAAGAAATTGAAATAATTGTTATGAACGAGGAGAGACTAGCAGTTTCTGAATTAAATGATGAAGTGTGAGTGGTTTTCGGACCTACGTTTTTTGAAATATATAAAACCGAAAAAATTAACCAACTCAACAAGGAGCTGCAGGGGAAAGATAATTTAATCACTGATGCTTGTAATCACATCCAAAAAGCTTTCAGCAGAATTTGATCGATGTTTCTTAGATCTCTCAAAATATAATAAGATGTTTGAGATATTTAGTTCTCCATTTCACGTTGACGTTTTTACTGTTCCGGAAACTCTGCAGACGGAAGTAGGCCTAATTGATTTACAGTGCAGCATTGACGCAGCACATTCACGCCACATAAAAAAATCAACTTTTGCAACACTTATGTGACAGTGGGAAGTATCCCAAATTAAGAGATTTGGCCCAAAAAGTAGTAAGCGCCTTCGGATCCACATACGTTTGTGAAACTTTTTATAAAAATAATATTTCATAAAAGTAAATCTCGAGCTTCAATATCAGATGGAAATTGGAAAAATCAATTAAGATGTGCAACTACCAATATTGAAGAAGATTTTTAAAAATAGAGTGCGAGGAAAGAAAAAGCTAATATCTCATTGAAATATGTATATTATAATATGATATAATAAAATTAAGAAAATTAATGGCATTTAATTTCCTATTTTTAAGTATCGTTTTATTCTGTATGTGGCCCGCGGACAGTTATAGTTCGTCAAAATAGCCCGCGGAACGATTTGGTTTAACCAGGCCTTATTTAGGGGTTTTAATGATTGGCAGGAACTGAAAAATAACTTTGTTTGAATTAATTCAAACAAAAAGCTTTTCCCGATTGTTGGCCTACTAATTGTTGCTAACTTTGTTAGTAGCTCCTGATCAAAGAATGTTGATAAGAAAATTTGACACCTTGGGCTATAGGCTACTCTTAGGTACTAACTAAGCTATTGGTTTTAGGGATTAGGAAAGCTATGCAAAGGAAGTATACCCGCATTTGCGTGGAAGGAGAATGAAAAACCATTTTGGGAAAACCATCCTCGGTACACCCGACCAAGATTCGAACCTCGATCTCCCCATCATCGGCAGTCTAGCCTACTGTGAGAGTGACGACTAAGACCAGTGGCGCAGGAACGTTTTTATTTGGGGGGTAAAAATATCCCTGTGCTCTTATAGGGGATAACATTTTTGAGATTAAAAAATTAACAGGAAAATGTAATACTGCTGTCCCTCACTACGCGAGTGATTGGTCCTGATAAAGAATCACATAACACGAAAACGCAAGTGAAATGATTTTAATATGAGTGATATAGGGATTACTCCAAAGGAAATAAAAATCTAAAACTTGTAAATGAATGCCATTGTTTTAATTAATATAACTAGTACAGTGCATTAGGTAGCCTACACCTATTGTCAATCTTCAATCCCTGAAATATGTAAACAAACACTATTTTTAATCAATGTATCTAATTAATACAATGCTACAGGTACACTTACTGTTAATTTTCAATCGTATGATAAAATAACTGGATTTGGAAAATCTGGATTATCACTATCTTGCTCTTGACGTGGCTCTTGCTCTCTTGATGGCCCTTGGAATGGAAGCTCTTGATCTCTTGACGGCCCTTGGATGATAAGTTCTTGATCTCTTGAAGGTCCTGGGACGGTAAGCTTTTGCTCTCTTGAATGCCCTGGGACGGTAGGCTCTTGCTTTCGTGAAAGCCCTGGGATGGTAGGTTCTTGCTCTCTTGAAGGTCCTGGGATGGTAGGTTCTTGATCTCTTGAAGGTACTGGGATGGTAGGTTCTTGCTTTCTTGAAAGTCCTGGGATGGTAGACTCTTGCACTCTTGAAGGTCCTGGGATGGTAGGTTCTTGCTCTCTTGAAGGTCCTGGGATGGTAAGTTCTTGCTTTCTTGAAGGCCCTGGGATGGTAGGCTCTTGCTTTCTTGAAGGCCCTGGGATGGTAGGCTCTTGCTTTCTTGAAAACCCTGGGATGGTAGACTCTTGCTCTCTTGAAGGCCCTGGGATGGTAGGTTCTTGCTTTCTTGAAAGCCCTGGGATGGTAGACTCTTGCTCTATTGAATGCCCTGGGATGGTAGACTCTTGCTCTCTTGAATGCCCTGAGATGGTAGACTCTTGCTCTCTTGAAGGCCCTGGAACCCTAAGCTATTGCTGGGATAAAGGCCCTAGGACGGTAGGCTCTTGCTTTCTTGAAGGCCCTTCGATGGTAGGCTTTTCGGAAGACCCTTGGACTGTACGCTCCTGCTCTCTTGAAGACCCTGGAATGGTAAGCTTTTGTTGTTGTGAAGGCCCTGGGTCTTTAGACTGACGATTTTCAATCTCTTTGATGAAATGGTAAGACTCAACTGACGGGCAGCATTTTCCCTCTCTCTATAGAGTTATTTGTACAAGCCAAAGAACTTTGAATCTCTCTGGAAACTTATGTGCTTCTATCCATGTTAGAGTCATTCTCTTCAATGATTCTTATTGCAAATTGTTTTGTTGAAAGTTGTTTGATAGGTTCAACAACATCAGGCTCTTCCTCTTAATTCTTTGTGCCATTCTCCATTTCTAGAATATCTTCATTGGTGAGTTCTGTTGAGTGGGATTGGAACAATTGATCCAAATTTGCCTGATCTATGTCCTCAAATCCAACATCTTACTATGTCAATGATGTCATGTCTTGAATTTGAAAGCTCGTGGTCAGGATCAAAATCATGGGAATCAGAAACTTCAGGCGAAACATTTTTCCAAACTCTCTTCATACAGGACTGTTTAAATTCTGCCCATGCATATCCAATGTTGTCATTACTACCCCCACTAACACCAAACTGTACAGTAAAGATCAATGCTTTCACTGGAATGTGTGTACACAAGGTCACACCACCACCACCACCCAGGATAACTGTGAAATTCCAGCTGACCATGCACTATTTTTGTATTTCTTTGAATCGTGTTATAGCGAAAACGCGTAAAGTTATATCACGTATAACGAGGGATACTTGTATTTAATGGTCCCACTGCGCATTTTTCCCATATATTTTAGTCATTCCAAACATTAGAATTAATACACACAAAACATATTAAGAAAAATGTTATCTGATGCAGCTCAGCTAAAAATTATGAAACACTAAAAATTAAAGTAGATTTCCAAACACCTTTGTCCTATATTTGTTACTAGCTATAAAACTACTAACCAGTTTTGCAATTTTAATTTTGTTGAGCCTCTCAGGTGATTATTCTGCATTGCCTCATCGTGGAGTAAAGATAGTTTTTAATGCATCCAAGCAATGAAAAACTTCTTTATGCAGTAGCTGATGTAGCTGGTATCCCTATCAGAGTTTTCAAAATCTCTTCAGTGTATGTATGCTCCAGGCACATTTTACTTTTATTATGTTAACATAGTTAACATATTGCCTCAATAAGATGTTTACATTATCTAAAAGTTTTACTATATTATTTTGGGGGGGTAAAAATGATACTTTTTACCCCCTCAATTTTTTGGGGGGGTAAAATTTACCCCCGTACCCCCTAGTTCCTGCGCCACTGACTAAGACCATGCAGCCACGGAAGCGGATAGCTAAATGTTACTCGCAAGTTATTTATGCTGGAAACACTGTTCATAATATTTTACACTTATATCAATTTACATTCAGTGTACATCTTTATGTCGTTTTGTTGTGTAATAGTATCAATAATTTCTTTCAAAGTGCAAAATGGAATGGCCTAGAGAAAAGGCATTAAACCTAACTGAAGGGTACCTAGAAAGTTAGTGTTTATGGAATCACGATCATGGATTACAAAGACAAACTCTCAATTACTACAGCAATAGCTACCTCCTCCTATGAAGCCATGACTTAGATTTTACAGCTCTAGGCATTCTGAAATTTAAAAATTTCCCAGGTGACTAGTTGACAAGGGCAATTTGGAACACCAAAGGTCTGGGGGCATGAAATACAACCTAGTTAATAGGGGCGAGGGAGTTTTACCCCGGGAAATTGATCAAATTTGAGGTGATATTGGGCCTTTAATCAAAGCTTTAGGCAACTGTATTTTCAAAGTTGTTCGTGATGAATTTTCCAATTAGAAGTGTTATTTATTTTGACATTCGCCATCATTGCTCGTAGAAAAACTAACAAGTTAAGGCTTTATCAAGTGATAAACTTGAACAAATTGCCTAACCTTCTTAAGGTTACTAGTGTCTAGTAGGCTATTAGTAATAGCCTTTAAACTAGTATACAGTGACAGCGGAGTTTCTAGCTAACGTGATTAACTAAGCTCGCTATACATTCTACCAGAGATGGTATTTACTTTCAATGTTTGATGAGTTATGAATCTGAGAACGTTTTATGAGTAGGTCTTGACAATTGGGTAATTTAAAATCTGTCTGTACATATCTGCGTTAAAGAACTTTCAAAATCGAAAGTACTGTATTGTGCTGCAGAGTAATTCTAGAATTTCCCAACTTAAGATCTTGACTCTCCACAAAATTGCCAACTCTCAAACTTTTCCCCAACATTAGGGGGGTTGACAACCCCCCTTTCCCAGGTTGACGCCCCTGCCAATAGTATGCTATAGCTTAAAATCCTTTCAACTATTAACATGATGATATACATGAACTTTTCTATTAACTTTTAATTCTTTCCTTACAAATTGTTCATGATATGCGAGCAAATTTTTTGTCAAAAATATTGTTATTAGCATTTTGTCACCAACAATCATCCACTCTGTGCACAAGTAAAGTATATTGAAACTACACCAGAATGTGGGCATGGGAAAGTCCTTACTTCTACCACTCTAAATATGGCATCGAATGTTACCAAATTGGTTTTCCTTGATGTTGAAACCCATGATTGTCTTGTGCTTTTGATGAAAGACCCTTGCTAACGAATCATGACGCTCCTGTGGTTTTTGACCTGGAAATATTTAATCATTTATCCCCACTCAACTCTGATTACTTGAGAAGGTGATGAAAAGGTCTTGTCGACCATAGTTCCATACGGCAAGAGGATCACCTGGCCAATGTCGGCAATATTTCCGTGATTGATGACAGTATCCTTCAGATGCACATATGGATTTGCTCTCAGTGTCCTCTGGTTCAGTCAAATGTACCTTAGCCTTTCAGACTTAATCTTGGCGTACAATTCACGATAAATTGATGGAAGAGGTATTTGCTTCTCAGTATAATATTAAAACTTGAATAGCGCACCATAGTCCTGAAAGCATAAATGACCATAGCAGAAATATAAGCACCACGTCTTACTACCCTTTTGGGTTACACGCTTATGCACTAATTACATTAATGGTTTTAGGGATTAGGAAGGTTATATATTTAGATGAAGTGCACCCGCATTTTCGTGGACGAAAAAATACAAAACTATTTTGGAAAAAAACTCAGTACACCCTTCTATATAACCCGAACAGATAGCAAGACGCGGTGCTAGGTATATTATTCTTTGAGACAAGGCTAAGCTTACTTTTATATTTTTAATTTTAGGAACTAGTTTAAAAAATGTTAAACCCAAGTCCACAATTAATATTCAAAAAACCTTTGAAATAGGTTATAGAGGTATAGTTTAAAATGGTCTTACCTCCATTGGTTGGGGAGCAGACCCCCAAACCCCCATGTTTTAGGTGCATTGGTTGGATAAATCATAAATCTCCGCCCCTTACAAGCTTTAAAATTTAAACAAAATTGTTATAACCATGTTCAAAAAATTTTTAATTTTTAAAGATTTGTCATCAGTTGGCCTAAACTACCTCTAATTTCAGGGTTGAATTTAAAATTTAAAAAAATTTCTGAAGTATGACCATATGATATCTAAATATAAAGTTTGAACAAAAGCCATCCACCTGTTTTGGATCAAGTCCCAGGGACAGACAGAAAATCAAAATTCTAAAAAAAAAAAAATTATTACTTGCAGGTACATAAAAGGTCAAGATTCGTTATAATCTACAGATTGAAAACTTTTCACGATTACACTTATTTCCATTTATATGAGAAAGTAGAACTAATTAATTAATTCAAAATCATGTTGGAAGCTAAACAATATTAATAAAATATTTCTGCCAGGCAAAGCCAGGTACTGTTCACGCTAGGCATATTGTAGCCCTATCCATTTCACTTTAATCAAATCTGTGCTGAAATAAAAGAATTTTCATCAAAACAAAACCAATTATTGATGAATACTTAACTTTCATGACAAAATCTACTGATAAATCAAAATATTAACAGTATAGACGAAACGATGTATCTCTACATCTATCTGATTAGATTTTTTAATTAATTAAAAACCAGGTCGGAAGCACAGAAATATTATTTAATATTTCTTCTGGGCAACGCTGGATACTTGCTAATAAATAAAAAAACCTAGCAACAACAAAAATCTAGGTCACAAAAAGCAATGAACCAAACAAGGATTGCAACATAAAATTACATAATATAAATTTTTATCAAGAGATATACCTTATGGATGAAATTACACCAGACTTCTGCATTCTGATGAACCTTTCTACTCTTTATAGCATTTGTTACCCTTTTTGCCCTTTTTAAAAGGTATAAAAATTACAACTAGTGTAAAAAGTAAATCCAAATAAATTTTTATTAATATCGCTTTGCTTCTGACTCTGTTTTTAATTAATTAAAAGGTATTTAAAAAAAAGGGATAAAAGGGCAAAAAGGGAAAGAGGGGAAAGTAGCTAATAAAAGTAAAAGGGGTAAAAAGTTACAAAATGGCAAAAAGCATAAAAGCGGTAGAAATAAAATCTAATCAAAATTTCAAAATTCCGGCTTCCATGTGCACATGTTTGTGTGCAGGGACTACCAAGACCCAAATTGCAAAACTATATGAAATATAATAACTAACAGCTTTAATATTTCTTTGTCTTTTAGTTTTAATTCATTAATCCTCTCAAAATTGTAAAATTCTACTTTTAGGTAAACATGTCCATGCAAGATCATACTAATTTTTTAACTTAAGACCTCTGCATGCAGTAGATATTGTGCAGTACTCATGACAGACAGACAGACAAAGTTTATCACTACCAACCGTTTCATTGACAACTTTCCAAATTTAACCGTGTCGCTTCGAATCCTACTCAACCTTCCAGTGGCCTCTGCTTCAAAAGAAAAGGAGCTTCTTAAAAGAAAACTCACTAAGAACTGGTACTTGAGATCCACCATGTCACAGGAACATCTCTTAGGACTGACAATGGTGTCAATTGAATAAGATGTTCTTCAAGAGATTGACATAGATTCATCATTAAAGACTTTGCAGAAATGCAGTTTGATTATAATAATTTTTATACATTATATTATAAATTTGTAAATGTAGCATGTAGTATGTAATAAAGATTAATTCTATAATAGGCGAATATATAAGATACTGTAGATATTCTTAAAAAGACGTCAAATGTTACCAAAGCCATGTCATATAGGGGCTGTCAAAAAACAATCTCGCCCAGGTGGAAAATTTACCTTGGACCGCCCCTGAATATATCCCAAATAACGTATGTGGTATGCTTGCTCCACAGTAAATAAATTATAATGTAAGCTCTGAGGGTGTTATATAGCCTTTACTCATGGACGTGCCTGACTTTCCAACTTGGTGTGGGGTGTGTGGGGTGCACATATTATTTTTAATTTTATCATCACAAATCACTAGTTATTTTAATATAAATCGAGCCTAATCTAACATTGCCCAATAAATATGTACTTCATATTCATGATAAGTATTCTGTTTAAGCTGAACATTAATATAAATTAAATAATTGAAAATCTAAACAACAGGCCTTCTAATAAGATTGTTATTAATTATGTACTATTTAATGAGCATTTAATTTAAGTGAACATTGTCTTTACCAAACACCTTTTTTTCTGCTTTAATTAACTATGCATATAAACTTTATTAAATAATATAAATTCTGAATTTGTCCAAAACATCTTTATGTGTGTGTGTGTGTATGTGCGTGTGCGCATGCATGTGTGTGTGTGTGTGTGTGTTTTTTTTTTTGTTTTTTTTTTTTCTGAGGGGGGAAAAATGCATTTACGCACAGCGTGTCGGACTCGGTTTGGCCACGAGATGTTAGTGTGACCAACCCCTACCGACTAAAAAACCTAACCCTCTTCTCCTCGCCTCTATTACTCCCCCACGGAACCGCCGCTAGGCATTACTTCGCGGGGGGAGGCATTAGCTGTTGTTCTGCTCTTCCTTCAGTGATTTGGCCTCTACTACTTCCCCATTTTCACCTAGGTATTGGTAGCGGGATTAGGGATGTCCTGGGATTCTTCCTTCCGATTCTTTTTTCCTCCTCTCCTGCTCTTCGTGACGTAGGCCCTTGAGGATTTCCTTCACAAACGTGCTTGTCGCCTCCCACGCTGCCTCTGACGACAGCATCATATCCCCTAAGTTTTCCGGCGTAATCTCTTTTCCTGCTATTCAATAAGACGACATCCAGACAGGACATTGCCTCCAGTAGCGCTCGACCTTTTGGGTTTGTCTCCTTACTCCCCCAGTCAACTGCCCAAGCGTTAAAGTCTCCCGCGATTGCCACGGGGAAGTGCTCTTTCGCGTCTTTGACCAGCCTGACGAGAAAGTCGGTGAATTCGTCGAGAGTTAGGCTAGGCGGAGCATAGCAGCTGTAGAAATGGATATTCCGCAGCTTAGCCCCGACAAAGCCCTTCTCTGTGCTGTTGACAACGTTCTGGAAAGGAAATTCACCGCAGGACCAGATTACAGCTTTTCCGGTAGAGTCGGACACCCAAGATTGAGTGCTGAGTTGCCTATACGGTTCCGAAATGGCCAATAGATCTGGCTTCAGCTCTCGTACAGTCTGCATGAGCAGGTCCTGTGCCGCCTCGCAATGATTGAGGTTATGCTGAAGTACTCTCATCGACGATTAGTGGTTAGCGCCTGAAGTGCCTCCTTAAAGACTGCGCACCTGCTGCTACCAGCTACGTGGTCGCAGTTCACCTCCTTCCCTTTTTCAGTGCACAGGATACAGCGCGCATCCTTTGTGCACTCGGCAACTTTGTGGCCGTTCTCACCGCATCCAATGCAGTGCCTGGATCTGTCGACCTCACTCTTGCATCTGGCGGCGATGTGTCCAAAGTGCCAGCACTTAAAGCACTTTATGGGTCTTCTCACCTCTTTAATGCGGCATCGCACCCATCCAATGCGAATCTTTCCCTCCTCACCGATGATCCTCCGAGCGGTTTCAGCTGGAAGCCTAACGGCTGCTATCTGGGTTTCCCCGTACGCCCTTCGCAGTGATTTAACTGCTTCTGCTGTTATCTCACAGCTCTCACCGGCCGCTTTTTGGAGCGCGTCTGCGACTTCCCTCTTTGTGGCGGTCTCCTCAATGTCCCTGATCTCAAGGTCGACTTCCTGCATCTTGCTCATGACCTCCGCATCTTCTTTGAGAGCGTCTGCCATCAGTCTCCTCAATTCGTCAGTCCTGGCACCACTCTTCTTGTTGAGGACAATCAGAAGCTGACCAGTGTTTGTCCTACGAATCTTCTGGATACTATCTCCGATCGTTTCCTCGGAGACACCTTGCTTGACTTTCCGGAGAATGTCGGCGTAGGATTTGCCTTCATTAGCTCGGATCACCAGTGCGTTAGGTAATACTGTCAACGATGCCCGCTGCTTCTCGAGTTGCTTCTTCCTAGCCTTTTTTCGCACTTCCTTCCAGCCAGGATCTCGGTCTTCCACAAGTTCGCTTGTGCCTTGAGGCTCTATCGAGTCATCGCGCTGTTTCTTTTTTTTCGCCTTCTTTGTTTCCACTGAAGCCGGGGTTCGCTCTTTCCGTTTCCCGCCGCTTCTCATCAACTTCGTTGACATCGGCGTCAGAGCTATACTCTGAGTAGCCATTTCCAAGTCATTTCTGTTCAACGATGGCGAAGTCTGAGCAGTTCTATCCAAAGTATGTCGAGGGGCCAAGGGCTCCAAAACTTCCTCGTCCAGCTGCCGCATCCTCCTGAATGATCCAGCAAGGCTATGCGCAAGGGAGTGCGTCTCACTGTTGACGTTTCTCCTACCCTCCAGGTGCTTCAGCAACTTAGCGATCAGCTGTTCGTGCCGCTCCCACAAGGTTTGTCTTTTGCTTTGGCGCTCTTCGTGCTCCTCCTTCGTTCCACTTGTAGCATATGAGGCCAAGTGGTCCACCTGTTCGATGTGACGGTCGCTGGCTGACGACATCCCGGAGCCCGTCTTTTCACTCCCGTCGGACGCCGGTACTGAGGTATCCCTCCTCTGCACCGTAAACGTTAATTTCAAACCTAAGTTCTCCATAATTTGTTTTTTATTATGGGTCTCTTCCCCTAGCTGGATTTTTGGTCCACCCCGAGTATTTGATTTCCTCGGTACCCGACATATCTGCCGGGCATCCCCCTATCCGCCACCTGGGGAGGCGCCCGATGCGGGACCCAGCAAACCCGACACGGGTGTGTGTGTGTGTGTGTGTGTGTGTTTTTTTTTTTTTTTTGTGAGGGGGGAAAAATGCATTTACGCACAGCGTGTCGGACTCGGTTTGGCCACGAGATGTTAGTGTGACCAACCCCTACCGACTAAAAAACCTAACCCTCTTCTCCTCGCCTCTATTACTCCCCCACGGAACCGCCGCTAGGCATTACTTCGCGGGGGAGGCATTAGCTGTTGTTCTGCTCTTCCTTCAGTGATTTGGCCTCTACTACTTCCCCATTTTCACCTAGGTATTGGCGGCGGGATTAGGGATGTCCTGGGATTCTTCCTTCCGATTCTTTTTTCCTCCTCTCCTGCTCTTCGTGACGTAGGCCCTTGAGGATTTCCTTCACAAACGTGCTTGTCGCCTCCCACGCTGCCTCTGACGACAGCATCATATCCCCTAAGTTTTCCGGCGTAATATCTTTTCCTACTATGACCTCCAGGTTTTCACGCTGGGTGTCATACCGAGGACACTTGAAGAACACGTGCTCGGCATTCTCCTCAACTCCGCGACAGGTGGGGCACTCCGGGGAATCCTCATACTTGAACTTGTATAGGTATGCCCGGAAGCACCCGTGTCCCGAGATCATCTGTGTCAGGTAGTAATTGACAGCTCCGTGGCTGCGGTTATACCACCTATCCACATTGGGAATCAAACGGTAAGTCCATCTCCCCTTGGTGGAGGCATCCCACAGCCGCTGCCAGCGTTTGAGACTGCTTCGCCGCTCCTGCCTCTTCAATTCCTCTGCACTCAGCGATGTTTTACCTTTGCGACGATACAGGGTCTTCCGCTCTTCCGCCAAGATCCCAATCGGCAGCACTCCGGCGATAACGCAGACGGCATCTTCTGACACTGTGCGGAACGCACTTGCTATTCGTAACGCGCTCAGCCGATAGACTGGTGCCACTTTACGATAGGACTCCTGAACCGTCAGTGCATCGGCCCATATGGGAATACCATACGTGAGGACTGAAGTGACGACTGATGACAGGAGTGCTCTCCTTTTCTGTTTGGGGCCTCCCACATTGGGCATGAGCCGTGATAGAACAGCCCCAACCACAGACGCCTTGGCACTGGCATGCTCCGCCTGCTGCTTAAAGTTGAGTCTCGAGTCGAGCATCACCCCCAAATACCGAATGAACGGCTGGGACATAATCACATGTTTACCCGCTTGCAGTGAGATCGTCTCAAGCTTCTTCCTGCTGGTGATCAATACTGCCTCGGTTTTGTGCTCTGCCAGCTTCAGGCCCACCGACTCCATCCACCGGTGAATCCTCGCGAATGCGACCTCGAAGAGGTTGTTGATGTCCTCCAAGTGTTTTCCTACAATGACAAGAGCGACATCATCAGCGAAGGCCACGGGTGTCACTGCTCTTGGTAGTACAAGCTTCAGGAGTCCATCATACATAATGTTCCACAAGAGAGGCCCAAGAACCGAGCCCTGAGGTACTCCTCCAGTTACTCGATACTCTTGTGGACCATACTCCGTGTCGTACTTGAGGACCCTGTCGGAGAAGTAGCTAGCTACCATCTTCCGCAAGTATCCTGGAACCTCCATCTCCGCTAACGCCCCCATGGTGCAGTTCCACCTAGCTGAATTGAAGGCGTTCTTGATATCGAGTGTCGCTACTAGACAGTACTGCTTCTCTCCGTTCTTCCATCTGTCCCCGGAGATCGCATCCCTTGCGAGTTTCACCACCAGGTCAATGGCATCGAGCGTGGAGCGCCCTTTGCGGAAACCGTACTGCTTTTCTGATAGTTTTTTCTCAGCTACTTTCTCGATTCTCCCGTGGATTATTCGTTCCAGGACTTTGCCAGCTGTATCAAGCATGCAGAGTGGACGGTAGGATGAAGGATCGTCCGGCGGTTTCTTCCCCTTGGGGAGGAGCACCAGTCTCTGCTGCTTCCACTTTTGAGGGAAGGTACCCTCCTGGAGACATGTGTTGTACATGTCCAGGAACATTCCTGGCACTGCGTTAATGGCTGCCTTGAGAGCGACGTTGGGGATACCGTCCAGCCCTGGGGCCTTTGTGTTTCCCACTTTCGCGCACGCCCTCTTCAGCTCTTCATCTGTCACCAGTGGGATCGTATCCTCCTTGTCCTGTTCGATATAGTAGTCGCATTCAGGCTGCTGCGGAAAAAGCACTGAGACGATCTTACTCAGTAGGTCTGGGCACGTTGGTGGGGGCATCGGCTGGCTCTTCAGCCGAGTCATGACCACCTTATATGGCCTCCCCCATGGATCACCTTCCACCTCTACCAGGAGCTCATCCCAGCACTGTCTCTTACTGCACTTGATGGCTTTGGCAAGTCGCCGCCGTGCCGCCTTGTGATCCGCTTTCAGCTGTTCGGAGTTCGGTTTCTCTCGGCCACGTTGGGATAATCTCCTTGCACGAATACATGCCTGGCGGAGCGAAGCAACAGTGTGGTTCCACCAATACATCGGGGGACGCTGGTTTATGGAGCGCTTTCGAGGCATCGTGGCATCGCAGCCCTCGGTGACCCGCCTCATAACTTCCTCTACTCTTTGCATGGCGCTGCCCTCTCCGATTGGTCCATCGTCGAGTGCTGCGCGGAACAGGTTCATGTCAAACATGCTGGTCTTCCAACCTAGTGAGTTTTCCTTCTTTGGTGCCGGTCCAGAACTTCCCCGGTCGACCGATACCTCCCAGGAGATCAGCCGATGATCACTATAGTTGTAGACATCAGTCACCTTCCACGAGCTGTTCCTTCTTCCGAGACTGCTGCTGACGAACGTAAGGTCCACAATAGAGCTCCTTTCTCCTCTCATGAAAGTTGGTTCTCCACCGCTATTCATTAAGACGACATCCAGACAGGACATTGCCTCCAGTAGCGCTCGACCTTTTGGGTTTGTCTCCTTACTCCCCCAGTCAACTGCCCAAGCGTTAAAGTCTCCCGCGATTGCCACGGGGAAGTGCTCTTTCGCGTCTTTGACCAGCCTGACGAGAAAGTTGGTGAATTCGTCGAGAGTTAGGCTAGGCGGAGCATAGCAGCTGTAGAAATGGATATTCCGCAGCTTAGCCCCGACAAAGCCCTTCTCTGTGCTGTTGACAACGTTCTGGAAAGGAAATTCACCACAGGACCAGATTACAGCTTTTCCGGTAGCGTCGGACACCCAGGATTGAGTGCTGAGTTGCCTATACGGTTCCGAAATGGCCAATAGATCTGGCTTCAGCTCTCGTACAGTCTGCATGAGCAGGTCCTGTGCCGCCTCGCAATGGTTGAGGTTGTGCTGAAGTACTCTCATCGACGATTAGTGGTTAGCGCCTGAAGTGCCTCCTTAAAGACTGCGCACCTGCTGCTACCAGCTACGTGGTCGCAGTTCACCTCCTTCCCTTTTTCAGTGCACAGGATACAGCGCGCATCCTTTGTGCACTCGGCAACTTTGTGGCCGTTCTCACCGCATCCAATGCAGTGCCTGGATCTGTCGACCTCACTCTTGCATCTGGCGGCGATGTGTCCAAAGTGCCAGCACTTAAAGCACTTTATGGGTCTTCTCACCTCTTTGATGCGGCATCGCACCCATCCAATGCGAATCTTTCCCTCCTCACCGATGATCCTCCGAGCGGTTTCAGCTGGAAGCCTAACGGCTGCTATCTGGGTTTCCCCGTACGCCCTTCGCAGTGATTTAACTGCTTCTGCTGTTATCTCACAGCTCTCACCTGCCGCTTTTTGGAGCGCGTCTGCAACTTCCCTCTTTGTGGCGGTCTCCTCAATGTCCCTGATCTCAAGGTCGACTTCCTGCATCTTGATCATGACCTCCGCATCTTCTTTGAGAGCGTCTGCCATCAGTCTCCTCAATTCGTCAGTCCTGGCACCACTCTTCTTGTTGAGGACAATCAGAAGCTGACCAGTGTTTGTCCTACGAATCTTCTGGATGCTATCTCCGATCGTTTCCTCGGATACACCTTGCTTGACTTTCCGGAGAATGTCGGCGTAGGATTTGCCTTCATTAGCTCGGATCACCAGTGCGTTAGGTAATACTGTCAACGATGCCCGCTGCTTCTCGAGTTGCTTCTTCTTAACCTTTTTTCGCACTTCCTTCCAGCCAGGATCTCGGTCTTCCACAAGTTCGCTTGTGCCTTGAGGCTCTATCGAGTCATCGCGCTGTTTCTTTTTTTTCGCCTTCTTTGTTTCCACTGAGGCCGGGGTTCGCTCTTTCCGTTTCCCGCCGCTTCCCATCAACTTCGTTGACATCGGCGTCAGAGCTATACTCCGCGTAGCCATTTCCAAGTCATTTATGTTCAACGATGGCGAAGTCTGAGCAGTTCTATCCAAAGTATGTCGAGGGGCCAAGGGCTCCAAGACTTCCTCGTCCAGCTGCCGCATCCTCCTGAATGATCCAGCAAGGCTATGCGCAAGGGAGTGCGTCTCACTGTTGACGTTTCTCCTACCCCTCCAGGTGCTTCAGCAACTTAGTGATCAGCTGTTCGTGCCGCTCCCACAAGGTTTGTCTTTTGCTTTGGCACTCGTCGCGCTCCTCCTTCGTTCCACTTGTAGCATATGAGGCCAAGTGGTCCACCTGTTCGATGTGACGGTCGCTGGCTGACGACATCCCGGAGCCCGTCTTTTCACTCCCGTCGGACGCCGGTACTGAGGTATCCCTCCTCTGCACCGTAAACGTTAATTTTGAACCTAAGTTCTCCATAATTTGTTTTTTATTAGGGGTCTCTTCCCCTAGCTGGATTTTTGGTCCACCCCGAGTATTTGATTTCCTCGGTACCCGACATATCTGCCGGGCATCCCCCTATCCGCCACCTGGGGAGGCGCCCGATGCGGGACCCAGCAAACCCGACTGTGTGTGTGTGTGTGTGTGTGTGTGCGTGTGTGCGCGTGCGCGTGTGCGTGCGCGTGCGCGTGCGTGTGCGTGCGCGTGCGCGTGTGCGTGCGCGTGCGTGTGCGTGTGTGTGTGTCACAGCCACGTGATTAATCATATTCGAGACAAACTGTTTCTCAAGTCTGTTTTAAGGTGGCATGGATAAGTAAAAGCTACATCCACCATGCAGGATGAGCTTGTACTTGCACTGCTACTGTCCACATACAATGCATGTGTGAAATAATAAAAGCTTTCAAATAAGTAAACTATTTAACAAATATATAAATTAAATTCTTTATTAAAGAAGACTTTCCCATAAAATACAAATGTTGAGTGCGTATGAAAGTCATAGCATTATTTCATCAGTTGAAACAGCCTTATCAAAGTTAAATTTATATTTAAAATTGATTTTATTTGGGCGGTGACACTACTTGCTTCCTCAAAGTGTCAAATGGGAAACCTTTTTCTAAACTGCTACACAAGTAAACCATTATAATGATTCACCCAGCTAACTAATATTTGTGAAGGGCTAAGCAAATTGAAAATGATCTTTCGTATACAAAATAACTTTCCTAAGCTCAAAATGAATAATTATACCTGAAAAATAAGATCTAGATCAGAAGGGATCAATTGGTTTGAAAATGGTGATTAATAGTCTTGAAATCATTAATAAAATTAATAACATTCATCTTAAATTCCAAATTCTCTTTCATTCCTTAGCATATTTTCTGCTGACTTCTGACTATAGGTGTTGCTGATGGTGTCTGTGCTGGGGTTTTTTTAATATAACAATAGTTTTATATATATTTAAAACTTTTAAGGTAACTAAATATTTATATTAAATTTTTGTTTTTCAATTTCCTTGAAATGCACATCAGTACAAGGTGATGATAATGGAATCTATTTGCCCATAATGCACATGTGTGTCTTGGATGTTTCATTTGTTTTTAGGTACAAATACATACAAAATAGATAACCTGTAGTTTTAACTATGAATTTTTTTTAAATGTGGTTCCAAACAAAGTCCAAGGAAATTAATGCATACTTCACAGTTGTAAATGGTAAATTATTAGCTATTCTTTCCTTTTTATGAACAGACTTTGTCTCTTTTACTCATTGCTCACAAAGCCACAATCCTCAAACCACAGGGTGCATTGCTAGCATATATGGAAGTGTGCTTATGATGCACATGTTCATTGTACACAGCAAACATGTTAAAATTACAGAAACAACTTGAATAACTACCAATAAGATCAATATTCCCATTAATCCTCAAATAATTTCCCATGACTCGCAGTGAGGAGAACATATTTAGCATGCTTAGGGGAAAAAGTACACCTCCATTGTAGTTTGGAGTATTATTGTTAGGGAACAGTCAAACTTGCGACATGGTTGCCCCAACAAAGTTGCCTGTCGCCATACAAGTTTTGTGTGATCATACTTTTGAGAACTTGGTGCTCTTTTTCAATTTGATCAGTTCAGTAAACAGGGTTTGGTGAACTATTAATGCCTTGCAGTGGTTATTTTCTGATGGGTACTTGTTTTAATAAGAATAAATAGGATTAAATTTTATGTGCATCCTTATATTAATGACCAACGTTTTTCATGTGGCCAGTTTCACACATTATTTCAAATGCTGAGGAATCACCTTGACAGATTTAATGATAGCTCACAGATTTAAAGTTTGTCTTTTGACGATATGTATACTTGCTAGAGAATACTTTACAAAGATTGATACAAAATTTGCAGAGTGATATCACCAGGTAGGATCCATGGTGTAAATGTCAAGCTCATTTTGTAACCTCCACTCACCTGCGAATACATTTTCTCTCAAGTCTAATTTCATCCCTACCCCAATAATGTAATTAATATATACATGTAATTTGCACTTGTAAACAAAATCTCCAGGAAAAAGAATGGTTGTCAAATTTGGGTAAACATTTATTTAAATGCCACTAAATTAAAACAAACATATTCTGATTATTCTAACTTATTGAATATAATTTATTTTTAGTGAATACCAGTTATTACAACTCTCTGCAAGCGTCATGGCTTATAATAAACATTTCAAATTTCTGAATCTGTGCTTCCCATTGTATTAACAGAGCTGTTATATTGTCCTGAAGAAAATTGGGAATACAAATGTCACTTTTTTCATCCTTAACACATACTAATTTGAGACAAAGCCCCCTACATCGTAGTTTAAGGACAAATCCACATTGATCGATTCGCAAGGTTGGATGACAGTCAACTAATATGGTCAAATGTGTCTTAAATACTGGTGAGTGTCTTTATAGTCATGACCCAAGGTATTTCATGTTTGTGAGTCGTCGTTATTTATTTATTTAGCACCGCGTCTTACTACCCATTCGGGTTGTACGCTTAAGTACTAATTACATTAATGGATTAGGAATTAGGAATGTTGAATTTAGAGGAAGTGAACCCGAATTTTGGTGGAGGGAGAGTGGAAACAATTTAGGAAAAACCACCCCCAGTTCACCCGCCCGAGATTAGAACCTCAATCTCCCCGTCCTCGGCAGTCAAGCTCAACACGAAACTATCACTTTAGCCAACTACGCCACCGAGGCGGGTATGAGTCATTGTTGCTATGCTGTAATCCCATAGTATGGCCCCTCTCATATATAACAGGCATTCTTGTCATGGTGACCCAGTCACAAGTATGAGTGTGCCCTTATGCTTATGGAGAAAGGTGGTTCAGAACTTTTATTTTAACCACTTCTAACATTATAGCTACCAGTATCAACATTTGTTTTACATTAATAAATTCTTATATATAGCACACTAATTTAGTCGAATACAACTAATATGTTATGAATACCAATAACAAGATTCAAAAATGTTCAAAAGTATAAATTAAGCTATGTGATTTTGTTCAGGAGAAAAGCCGTATCAGTGCAGTTGGTCCGGATGTACGTGGAAGTTTGCAAGGTCAGATGAACTCACGCGTCACTTCAGGAAGCACACTGGCCAGAAGCCATTTCGATGCCACATGTGCCAGAGATCATTCTCGCGGAGTGACCATCTTAGTTTACATATGAAGCGCCATTAACTTTGTCACATGGAGCACCACTGAGTCTTAGGATGAGTGCCTTACACTGGTAGAGTTATAGGCACAAAACTTAATCAAGATGACTTGATATAGTATTTAAACTTCCTTAAGGGTGATTTTATATATTATGTATTGCAACTGTTATGTGAAATATGATGCGTTAAACATTTATTTTATTGTTGCTTAGAATACTTTTCCCGTGTGTTTTATTATTTTCATATGTTTCTTAACTACTACCGAAATTTGTTAAAGCCACTATTTGTTGTTAGTTTAAACTGTCATTAAGACATGTAGCAACAAACAAGCATGAATGAAATCCATCAATGAGTTCCTACAACCCTTCTGAGACAATAATTATACTACTAATTCTTTCAAAATATTTATTAACTATAGCAGAATCTTAAACTGAAACGCTGCGAGTTTCTTCAAGTCAACCTTAATACTATTAATTTGTCTAAATCTTAGTGAAAATTCCCATTACTCCTTCGTCAGATTGGGCTTAAGTTTTCAATATCGGATTGGTTATGTCATGGAAGAGTATTATCGACCAATATAAGGGCAAAAATGACTTTTAAGTTGTGTTTCATGAATATAAAATGGTGATCAAGGTTGATTTGATATAACATGTGGTAGGTTAATTTATGTCAGCCTACATGTTTTGCAAATCAACAGGATAAAATGCCATGTTTGATTTTATTCTTAGCTTGACTTTACAATAAGTAGCCTACAGTTTATTTTGACTCGGACTGATATTTGCATAATATTCCTTCAACATGTTTTTCACACAAAAAAAGTAATTAAAAATGCCATATATGCAAATAAGGGGATTAACAAAATTTTATTATATAGTATGCTTAGTTTATAATGTCATGCAACTTGAGTAAATTTAGAAAACTGTGATTAAATATATTGTTGTGTCCACTATTTAAATTATTTATATGTGTCCACAAAAAGTCTACATAAACCATCAAGTAGGCCTATGTATTTGTATACATAGACAGAACAAATCATTACCTATTTCGTTTTATTTAGAGCTAAACGTTTCACATAAATCTTCCACTGATAGTAATAAATAAATAACAGACATACACACTATTAATCTTAAAAATTTTACAAAATAATACGTAGATAACCGTTGGTATAAGCAATTTTTATCTAATTACTTACCATTCTCTATTCAAAATGAAACTGTACTCATTAAAATCCAATATATAAGGAGTCATTTTAAAATTGGCGCCCAGTTCTCAGCTCATTAGTTGAAACCAAGCTATTTAGTTCATCCAAAGAAAGTGTTACCAAACTGAAGTTTAATATTGAATTGATTATAAACACACAAAACCAGCTGTGATACATCAAGGTGAAAACACTTTGGTTATTAATATTGAGACCAATTCAATCTTAAAAACTGACCTACCTAACGATTCTGAGATACACATTCTGAAAGAGCAATACTTTCCTCATAAGCGTGTAGTCTAAGCATCCCTCTATTGAGCTTGTATAGTCAAGTATCTGCCAAAGCATCTATTTGTGGAAATTCTCGCTGTCTCTAGAATACCAAGCTTACTATAATAATATGATGACTGACGAGCATACCCTTTTATTGACGCAAATTGGTCAGTTTTCTGTCAAGCTCTGTGTTCAGGTTCGTTTCGTGTTCATTTTAAGACTTAAGTACTTAAACCTGCTAACCCAACTAATTCAGTATTCAGTCATTTTGTGTGAAATGAGAGTAGAGGAGAGGATCTGTCCAACTTACACTTTGTGTAACAAGATATTTTTTTTTATGATCATCCTTCAGGTTCCTAACTTCCTTCCAGAAGATGGTGTCTCTTACAGTGTCATATCTAGGGGTAAGTGGTACATTTGCCCGCCACCCCCCATCCTCCTCCTTTTGCCAATAATATTAATACATGCGTAAACAAGATTAAATACAACTATATTATTGGTATTTCCGGTTGCCTATTTATTGAGGATGGGACAGACATGTTTAATTAATAAACAAGAGTTGTACTATAGTATAGATAACTATTTTAATTACATAATATTATATACATACATGCTCACAAAGCTGTTGTACAGCATGTACCTATGGGTAAAATATTATATTTCTAATTCTTTCTAGACCATGAATAGCTGTACAGCAACTTACATTTTCTGATTAAATATTGGACACAACTACCGTTTATCCCTATCTGGAATTTGCATGTTCATACGAAGTAGTACAGAAGCCATTTTCTCAAACTAGGAATGTCATCTTAAGCTAGGTAGCTAAACTATGACTTCCAATAATTTCTAGTGGCAACTATGTATTTTGGTATCTGTACATTCTAAATTTTTCATATACTCAGTTGTAAATGTTGGTTACCTTTTAGCTCCTCTATATGCGTTGAATACATAGGCTGAATTTTAAGACCAATCTTATGACTTAATTTCCAAAAAATATATCATTACACGCATTAAAAGCATCCCTAAAATTCTCAGTCGAAAAAAGTAACAAAAGAATAGTGTTGATACTTTTATCCTTCTCCCCTCTCCCCTAAGCAAGTACCTCTCCCATTTCTCCATGGGTCTCTCAAAATTGTTCAAACCATTTCCTTTCCTATAATAGTTGTCACTATCTTATTATCTTGCAGTGCTAGGTTGATGTGAAATAGAAAAATTTTCATTTTCATATTCAAGTAAGATTCTTGAATTCCAGTTACACAGTGACTGACTTGCTGCGTGACTGTTCCAAGAATTCTTTAAAAACTGTAATATTTAATCATATTAACTCAGTAAAGGGGCAAATTAAATAATTTAATTGAAAGAGTAATTTGTGACACAAGTTGCCTAAATTTTTTTCTCTTTTAATAAAATTTACTGATCTCCAGTGGTGGCCCTTCTACAAAAATAATTATAATATACACAAAAAATCTATATTTACAAAATATTGATGTTTTCACTTTTACATGCAGCCATCTCTATCTCCTCTCCCCCCTCTCTCTCTAGTTTAACACCCAAAAGAAGGTTTAAGTTAGCTGTGTATTACTATGTTTATAATATTTCAAAATCATAGCTTTATTAACTAGGCAAGCTTGAGTTTTGGGTTTGTAGAAATGCTGATGCTATGAACAAATCCAAGATTATTTGGTATTTTGATTCATTTCAGAAATTGGATGACCTTGAACAACAAAGCTATGTCCTACTTTTTGATAGTTCCCTTCATTTATTCTGAAATGTAGCAATAAGCTTACCTTGCTTGGTTCAACTATGGCGTTGCTTATAAAATATCATACCATACAGTCAAGTTACCGTTCAGGGTAAGCCTAGTGTAAATTACCAACAATGAATAACGGAGGTAATTTATTATACTAAATCTAGAAAAGATTAGTGTTTATAGAATTTTCAAATACATTTAAACTCTGTTAAAAGAATAATATTTTTCAGATAAAAATAACATAATTCTAAGATAATCTTATTTATTGAAAGTTTCCCTATCAACACCACTGCTTGTAACAAACAAGCTTAAATGTTTTTTTGAACAGTTGGCTCTATCCGTATTTCTGCATCACCGAGGTAATGTAAAACTGGAAGTCTTCCCCCTAGCTCTACAACCCAAGGTGTGATCAGGTGTATGGTGCTACTCTAAATATGTTGAATTAAACTTTTTTTGATTGTGTACCCCTAGATTAAATTTATCTTTAACTTTGTACCCCCAAGTATAATACGAGTTTGAGTTTTACTTTCTATAATCTACATCTAGGAGAGAGAGGGAGAGGGAGAGAAAAATGGTGTTCCCAGATTGCATGTCCTTATGTCCGGGTCTCTTGTAGCTTGCCTTAAATCTGTCCCTTATTATTCAGTGTTTATCATGAAATAATATATATTTTTAAATTTTACATACTCCCTAAGATATCTTTGTGCACCCCTGGAGGTACGCCTACCTCAGGTTGAATACCAATGCTCTAGGGCACCAGTAGGTTTTTTGAACCCCCCTTCTGCTATAAGAAAGAGTATGAAAATACTTTGTGAGTGAAAACTATGGTAACATAATTATCATGGAATTGCAGAGATGTTTTTTAGAAATTTTACATTATTGTTATTTACAAACAAATATATATATATATATAAAATGAATTTAGAAACTAGAATACCTTATATTTAACACAAATTAAACAAATATACAAAAATAACAAGTATGATTATAAAAGTAGTCAACTAAATAAGGCAATCAATATATTACAGGAAGTAAGTAGTGACAAATATTTGTTCATGTTTCTTAGGATCCCCCTTATTTACCAGAATTGTTCAATTGCACGGTAGTTTCATGCAATTAGCATACTTTAATTGTGATAATAGTGTTATGTTACAATATTGCAAATAGTTGTTTAGCATATTATTTTAATAAACTTAAACCTGTGATGATAGAAAACAAATGTGATGGTTATTAAATAAGTATTTTACAAATTAAATTAAAATCAACACATATGTGTTATTTGCCTACAACATAGGATACAGTCTATCCCTTCAATCTACACTTCCGTCCAGTTGTTCTAAGATATGACAGAGTATCAACTATTTTAAATTATTAAGATTGGAATATATGTAATATATTTGTTTAGTTATACATGCCATTGTAGGGACAGAGTATTAAAGCGCTGGCTCAATTCCAGGTTGTAGCTAAAATTTG